>VZSZ01007432.1:89581-201675 GCA_013398815.1 Ibidorhyncha struthersii
CCTGCACATGGCTGAGCCCTGGGGGGCCCTTGCCTCCTCATCCCCCCGGGGCTCCGGGGATGGACATGCAGGTGGGTCGCACTGAGGAAAAAGCAGAGCAGCTCTCTCTCAGCAGGAAAAGCTCTTTCATTTCAATTTAAAGCCACCTTCTTCTAGCACAGCTCCTAGGCCTGCGTGCCCTGCAGGGTTTTCGTGAGTTTGATTAATCAAGTGAACCCAAACCTCCCCGAAATCACCTGCTCCGTCCTCTTGGGGCAAGCGAGCTGACCACTCGACTGTCTGAAAGCCCCTTGGCTCNGCACAAGTGCTGGCTGAGACACATGCAAAGTCAATGCTGATGGCGGCCACCTGTCACCCCCCATGCAAAATGAGCGAAACTCATCCCAACTCCAGAGCTGGGGACAGGGTACGGGACTGGACCGCGCAGGGGGTACCTGGAGGAGGAGAGCCAGTGGCCCCGTGTGCCGCTCCTCACTCTGCAGTGCCTGCCTTTCCCCAGCACCCGCTGTGCTCCCAGAGTGGGGATGGGAAAGTCTGGCTCCTCTGCTTCTCGTTGCCAGGACACCTCGGCGTTCAAACCCGAACTGGGACCAATCAGCCCCGAGGCTGGGGAGCACCAGCCCCACGTCATCCGCCGCCAGCGTTTATTTGAGTGAAAAAGCGTGACAGCGGTCACACAGCCTGTGTTAGAGCTGCCTTTGTGCGGGTGGGATCTGCCTCCACCCCTGCCACTTACTGGAAGCCTCTTCTGTTGGGCTGCGGAAAACAAAAGAGCCGTAGAGAAGGGAAGGGAGAAGAGCTCTTCCCTCCAACTGACAAAACTGAGTTTGAAAGCCTGGGCTCTTCTGCATGTCCTCTCTCTCCACCTCCCGGTGCCAGCCCAGATCCCAGTGGTCCCCTCACCGGGGACAGCCAGTGCCCAGGTCACCTCTGCCCGGGAGCAATGGATCTTCCCCAGCACTGACAGGGTGCTCCTTGTGCCCCCAGTGTGGCCATTTCCACCTGCCCAGCTCTGCCCCAGACCACACAGCGTGGGCACAGACCCACAAACTCACCACTTCAGGGATCCTTTCTGGCTCAGATATGGTCACAAAGGCATGTTTTCTCCCAGCCAGGCCCTGCAAGATATTTTCTATAGAGCCCAGAACTGGAGCCATAAGCCCTTTGTGAGTACAGGGAACTCAGGTGCACAATGTAGACAGACCATCCTTGGTGCTGGCGTCCCTGCCCAAACATGTGCAGCTGCTACCAAGGTGCACACCTGAGTGAAAGAAGCTGCCATGGTCTTTGCTCCTTCAGTGCCAGCAGAGGGAACAGGTGCATTTCAGTTGCCCACAGCTGGGGAGGGTTAGACCCACCACCTCCTTGCTGAGGTGGGGTAGGTCCAGGTGCCTGGGTTGATACTGAAGAGAGATCTCCACATCACCTTGGTGATGGTGGTAGGGAGATGGACAATAAGGATGACAAGCGGGATCCAGGTGCCCTGGCAGTTCTCCTCCCCTTGAGACCCTTAGACCATCCAACCCAGGCATCTACGTGGATTTCCTTCCTGCTCGTGGGATGAAGTCGCAGGATAACATCCTCCATGCCCAGAGCAGATGCTGAGCCTCTTGATAAGCTTACCTGGTTTCTGCTAACCCCACTGCCTGTCATTTATTCTCTCCAGCAGAACACAATGGAGGTCTTGCCAGCTCCCAAGAGAAGAAGACCCAAGGCTTGGTCTGAGCACACAGGAGGGAGGAACCATGGGATCAGGTATGTGTGGTGCTGTGCCTGACTCACCTCTCCATTATACCACCTCCCAAACACTCATGTCACTCCATTAATTAGCTACGCCACCAAAGTGCAATCCACTCCTGCGGCCTGCACTCAGGCTGGTTTGCTTGCCACTCAGCGCTGGCAACAATTAGCAAAACCAGGCTGGCTCCTCACCCTGCTCTGCTCAGCAGGCGGATGCGGTTGCACTGTAACAGCCTTTTCCCACTGAACCCACGTGTGGCCTGTACTGTATCAAACACCCAGACTGTCTTCCTCACCTTCAGGCTCAATACAGTACCTCATGAATGAGGTATGACTGAATTAAGGACACTGTTTCTGAGAAGGTGGCCCACGTGAGGCTGTAAAGGACTTTAACTCATTCATTTTCAGGACATACCTACGGTTAATTTGTCGTGACTTTACAGAGCAGACAAATGCACAAGGAAGTGTTCGTGTGGCTCTGAGGTTGCTCTGCTCATCCTTGGCATCAGCATCCAGCAGTGCTGGTAGGACCGTGGTTACAGATGTCCCTCATTTCTCTCAAATACCAAATTTTTCCATTGACTCAATGTAGGGGGAGAAGGGGAACAGCAAACACAGAAAGCAATGGGATTGATTTCACCTCCTCATTAGCTCCATCAGCCCAATTACAAAGCTCAGGGCGGGTGGCAGCTGCCAGGCAGGGCTGCAGCCCCACTGGCACACACAGCGTGAAAGGGTGAAAACAGAGACATTTCTGGGAGTCTTCCCAAAGGGAACAGACAACGTGGCAAGAGAGCAGGTGTGTATCAGCATGGAGCCAGGTGGATATGAAAGGACATCCCCACCAGCGCTGTTAGTGCTTTTAATAGCAGGTTATGAGCGCTGAACAAAATTGCAAAGCAGTAAGGCCTGGCTGGCTGGGCACCGCTGTGGTGTAGCAACACACAGCACCGAGCTGCAATGTTGCACCCATGCAAAAGGCAAATGGCCAGCCCTGGCCAGCAGTGGGGCTTGTGGATGAAGCTGTCAGAAACACTGAGCTGGGGCTGCACCAGCATTTCTCTGGTAGAGAAAGAGCCATTTCTGCTCTTCTTCCACATGCTTTAAAGTGTTTCCCTTTATCCTCTACACATCTGTCCCTACCTAAGCCAGGAGTGAATTGCAGCCCCCTGACTTACCATCTCTTATCTCAGGTTTTAACGTAGGCAGCTAATCTTGGGTCCCAGTCTCCTGGGGAGATTTTCAGTCAATGGAAAAAACACACTTGAGAGCGACTTCTCTCTTACGCGTCTGACTCAGCTCCTGGAGTTGCCATCTCCCTCCTCCACACAGGCAGGAGCCAGGTATAACCAGGCACAGTCAAGTGCCTCATGTTAGATGGGAGACAAGTCCTTCCTCCAGGCAAAATCAAAGGATGTGAGATACCGAAATACTCCAGAGGACCTGGGGCTCATGCCTTAGCTAGGAGCCACCACCAACCAGCTGTACGCATTTTGTCCAGGCATTGGCAGCACTGCTGGACTGGGTGACTGAGCTCAGCTCCCTCCTACAGGACTCACCAGCTCTTGCCAGAGCTGCAGATACTGCTGCTGCTGCCAGCTTGGGGAGGGAGCACAAAATCCCCTTTTGCACAGCTCTCCTGTAGCCAACCTGTCAGCAAAGCTGTTGTGTTGCTGGACAACAGACATCTGGTCCAGACAGACAGGACATCTGACCACAGACCCTTTGAAAGGGTTATAATGGGAGAGGGTCCCAGCAGAAACCTCCTTCACCGGGTTGCCATGAGTCACATCATGTCACAAGGCTAAAAGATAACAATGAAATGTGCTAAACTAACTCAGTGGTGGGCAGAGCAGACTCAACGTTAATCATCCAGGGTAGCAAGCATGTAGTCTTTTCCAGGGTCGAGTGGCTCCATTTTGCCCCTTCTTGCTTCTCCAAACAAGATCTGCTCTGCCTGTTATTGGTGCAGATGTCCTATCCACAGCCACACAACATCACACGCACTGATGCAGTGGCACAATGGGATAAGACCATATCTGGATGCAGCAGCACAGTGTGATTTCCCTTCAAACTTCCTTTGGGAGCTGCCCAAAATCCCCAGCTAGCCACCAGCAGAGCTGGTGGGCTGGTGGAAGGAGAGAAATAAATCAGCTGTTTCTGGAGGGGCTGGAAGAGGGCCCAGCAGTTATTGATTCAATTCTTCACTCAATGCATGTTTGAGTGAAGCAATTCAGAACTGTCCCATCAATTCAAACTTGCATAATAACATTAGCCACAAAACTCAGGAACCTGGTCCATCTTCCTAGCAGATCCATTATTCTGAATCAGTCTCTAAGTAACAACAATAAAATGATCCTGGCCTGATACACCGAAGCCAAAAACCCTAAAAGTCTAAAAGCCAATGTTTTTGCTATCACTTTTCTCTGGGCAAGAATACCCTGTGGAATGTGCCAAACCCCTGATTCTCTGTCCCCCCCCCCTACCTCAAATAAAAAATTACTATCAAAGAAGAATAAGAATAAAGTAAAAGTACAAATATGTATATATTTGATAAGCACATCTGAAAAAAAAAAATAAAAAAGAAAAGCTGCAACCCCTTTTAGCACTCGGAGCAACCAGAGCCAGGGGTGAGAAGGAAAGTTGTGTTGGCACTGCCAGTGCGGGAATGGTGTACGGGGAGGGAACTGTGACCCCTGCTTTTACACATGGACACTGTAACCTTAGAATAGACACAGCTTGAAGTTGTGTGTTTTCTTGGCCCAATAATACCTCCAACAAACATATGCCCACCTCTGCCCTCCCCACATCACCTGCTCTTAGGTGATCATCTCTTCTTTCCCATACTTTTGGCTTAGCCTATGTCTTCCTCAGACAAACTCCTCTAAGGTAGCATTCTTCCTCTCTCCCCATTCCCCCTGAAGGGTTTTCCTTCCCCATCAGATTTGTTTCTCCATGTGCCCAGTGGGAACTGGAATGAGGGTAAACACGTGTATTCATGCACATCTCCATCTCCATATCTATCTGTCTCACAGGTAAGATGCAAAGCCTGCTGTGAATAACAGCTTTAACCATGGCAACACGCTCCAGTATTACAAACACAAAGGCACCGAGGTTGTTAAAAGGCTGGAAAAAAGCATGAAAGGAGGAGAGGGACCGGGTCCATCAAGGCCTGTCAAGAGCCAGGCACCTGGGCCTGCCTTGAGCAGCCAGGTGGTAGGGGTTTTGGTACCCCTTCTCCCCCTTTTTCCTCCCTTTGTATTTACATCTCAACACCATGCTAAAAGGAGGTCTTATTCCAGCACCTCTGCCACCACCGGGCTTGAGTGACCCAAGCTTGCTTCACTGTGCCCCAATACATTACAAGTGAAGATCTCAGCTGCTTGAAAATCACAGCGCTGCATCACTGTGTGGTCCAATGGAAAAATCAGACCAGTGGCATGGTGCCAGCGTGTCGGCTCTGTCTTCCTCCCATGAGATGAGCCTCACAGCTTAGGCTATCAAACCCAACAGTCCCTTCTTTGGATATGGGGTACCCAAGTCCCCACCATGCTAGACACCATTGCCATCTCACCCATGCTCATAGGACAGCTTTGAGTGTACCTACCGGCGGGATAAATCAAAGCATAATTTTCCCACTTGTACTGATTTACTAGTGGAGAGGACAGAGATCATTGCTGGCATGGAGGACAGAGAATATTGCATCTGTAGAGAAAGCACCTGTGATGCAATTGGATCATTCTTGGCATGCTTGAAGCCTCCAGCGAAGACCCTGACCCCGTTGTGTGAGGCACTGCATAGAGCTTGCCCTGTCGCACAGAGCTTGCAAGCTGAAGGTGCAAGATTGATGGGAGGTCAAAGAAAGCACGTTTTATGGTCTACATTTTCCAAAGAGGATGTAGAGGAGCAGAAAGGTTGAGCAACCTGCCCAGGTGCCCAGATGCCCATGGCAGAGCCAGAAGCAGACACAGCCCCACTGCTGTATTACCTCTCTTGTGGCTGCTAATACTCTCAAGACACAGCTAGAAATACATGACTGACACCTGGTCTTGCTGGACTGGTCATTCTCCTCTGAGGTGGGAGGCCAATCTGGACAAAGCAGCAGCGTTTTGCTAGTCACAGCTAAAATGTCATAATTTCTGAATTATTTTGGCCCTAGAGTGACCTCAGACCTCCTTTTAAAGGGTGGTGTGGGTTGTTGGTTAAAATCCAACAAGTCTTTTCAGACGGCAAAGAGCAAAGGAGATGGTGATGAAGCATGCTATCTACAGACAGTGAGACTGCAGGTGACAGCCGTTGCTTAGGAAAGCCGTACCCATGCAAATCAGGGAGAGGAGATAAATCAGAGCAGCGTGGGGAGAGGAACAACTTCAAGGGTAAGTGGTTAGTAAGGCAGACGGATGCTGTAGGGTTAAATGCACAGAAGAGACTAAATGGATCAGAGAGTAAAAATCCAATTAGGAGATCTAACAGGAAGAAGCCAAGCCCTGAAACAATAAAGATAATAGTTTTAGCTGCCAAAGAAAAGATTAGAGCTGAGTGGCGAGAACAGGTTTGCGGTAGGGCCAAGAGGAAGGAAAAATTGTAGCAAAGAAATATTTTAAACAAAAAAGTTATTGTTTCTCCAGGCAGATTCATATTACAGCCTCACCTGCAGCAAAGTTCATCTTGGGACCCAAACTGTGCAGCTAGGTCTTGGTTTTTTTAATAGGCTGAATGCCTTCAAAGAAGTTTCAGGTTCCAGTTTGAGTCCATCACGGACATCAGCATGAAATAAGCCAGGAGAGAATTGACCACAGTGAGGTTTGTTTGCTTGCTTTGCTTTTCTGTGTTGTCTTGTAAATACGTTTTACCCAGGACAAAAGCAGAGGGAAAGAGCTGGTACAGCACTAAATGTGTTCCCTTCATCTCTCAGGCAACACCAGGATCTTTCCTGTGGTACCTTATACACCATGGGGTCTCTGCAGGAAAACCATGCAGATTTAACACTGGAAGGATGGCTCTGCAGTCAGGAGACAGCCCAACGCTCATAAGAACATCCAGGCATCACCTCTGCCCTTCAGAGGAGAGAGTCCTGGATAGAAATACAAACCAAAACCAAGCTGGTTATGCATGGTATGTGGTGCCAATTACTTAAGCAAACGGGATCACAGGAGCTGGCACAGCCTGCAGCCAAGAAACAGCAGCATCTGGAGGGAGCAAGAGCTGCAGGGCAGGCGTGCTTGCCAAGCCACCATGCTGACCTGTGCCCCAAAAGGCACCTCTTTGCAGCCTCAAACCCAAAACATAATAGGGCAACATGGAGAAGGGGATGAAGCAGGATCAAAGGTCTGGAGGAGCTTCCCTGCAAGCAAGGACTTGTGCACACGAGGACTCCTCAGTCTGAAAAAGACAGGACTGAAGAGATTATGGTAGAGGGCTACAAAATCATGCAGGGCCTAAAGGCGGCTGATAGGGATTGGCCTTGCTGCCTCTTTCCAGTGCAAAAATTGGAGCTGATTTCAAAGCACACAGGTCCTCATGCAGTGCGGGACAGACCTGGGGAGATCCTTGCCCAAGGATGCTGTCAGCTGTGAGCTTTTATGTGTGTTCAAGACGAGATGGGACAAGTTGGTGGCGAAAAAAAATATTCATCTGGACTAAATAATACAGACACATGCTGTTCAGGAAGCACATGGGGCTGTGCTCTTGACCTGTGTTAGCAGAGAATGGTGAGGGGACATACAGGCCACACTCTGCCCAGGCGAACCTCACTCCTGGAGGAGATGACAAGGAGTGGGAATTGAGGCGGTGCTAAGCAACACGGCCTTGGAAGCTCCTACTGCTCCCTGAAGGCTCCCTAGGACACTCAGTGATTCAGACCCTTGGTCTGACCTAGCACAGGAATTTCTCCTTACTCATGACTAAGCAGCCATGTGGATCCCAGTCTTGCCCCATTAGGTGTCCCAGGATCAGAGCTGTCCTACAGCTTATCATCAGGAAAGCCGGTCAGCGAGTGATTTCTGCCTGTAGTGTGTGTCCTCAACTGCTAGTCTACATCAAAGAAGCGGAGCTGCAGCCTCAACAGACTTATTGCTAAAGGGTTACACCTAGCAGAAGCAGAGGCCCTTCCACTGAAGAATCCCGCCAAGCCTACAGACGATTGTCCATCTCTTATAGGGTTGAAGCTCCATCTCCAATCTCACACAACCCTATTCAGCCTATGGCCATGTTTCTCCACCACCAAAAGCACACTGCTTGCGCTAGACAGCACAAAGTCACTCACCTCCCTCCTCCAACCTGCTCATCAGACGGAAACATGCTCTCACCAGCGCCAGCTCCCAGCTGGGAAGAGGAAACCTTTGCCAGCCCCATGCCAACCCCTGGGGCAGTGGGTCCCCCTGCCAATTTCATGTGTGCTGAACCACATGTAATATTTGCTAGTTCAGGCAACTGCAGAGCTTAATGTTTAATGAAGTGAAGTCTGCACAAGCATGGGGGCAGAAGACGGCAGGCTGAAGCTCAAGACGCCCATGTGCTCCTTGTTGTCCCTCCCATACGACGTCTTCCTTGACCATCCCTCTGACTTTCCCTTCCTCTGGATACATACGATGAGGGACATGATGGCAAGCAAGACACTGCAGTCTGACGTTTATGGTCTCATGGGATCACCAACCCCAAGAAGAGGTGCCAGGCACCAGCCAGACCCATGCTTGTGTCTTGTGCCTATTGGGAACCACCTCATCTTGGCCAAAAGAAGAACCATGCAACTTCACAGAGAGGTCTTTTCAAGTTTTCATGAAGCCAAAAAATGCCAATGCCAATGCCTCTGCCTGGCTTACTTTTCACAAGCTGGTGATCACCTTGGGACCCCAGCAATAAAGCATGGTGCTGCAGAAGCTGTAATAAACCCTACACCACCGGGACATCCCAGGAAGGCAGTGGCAGAAGAAAGCGCAATTAAAACTGGAGCTGCTGCACCCGTAGCGCAGGATACAGATCTCACTTAAGCCAGATGTTAATGAGGTGGCACAGGCTTTGGGCAGGCTTTGTACTTTTTTCCTCCTGGATTAAGCAGCAGCATGTGAGGACCAGGGAGCTGAAGGGCTGACATCTGAAGGTTAACATCAGGTCAACAAGCCCTTTTTCTCTGCCTTTCAGGCCCAAGACCCTGAGGCAGGGGGGTTACCTAGAGCAAACATTTTTAAAAAGGCAGTTCTCCTTTCTTCCTGGTCTCTTTCCCTTTTTGACAGAGGAGCTGCCTTGGGTTTGAAAGCCAGCTTGGATGCTGCTTTGCCCTGAGACAGCAGGATGTGGGAGCAATGGCAAGCCATGGCTCTCCTCCCATCTAAAGTCCACTGGTCTCTTTCCCAGGATGAGCTCACTCCTACGCACCTGCAAGTGTCTGCAAGCACCTGAGCTGCACGCAGAAAAGCAGGCTTCAGCTCCTGACTCTGCAGCTGATTTCTTGGGTGATGCCAGACGGGTTGTTCACAGACTGACTCAGCCACCCTCAGGTTTCCTTGTATTGCAGAAGCGTACCTGAGGTCCGGGCTCTGGTATCTCTTCTCCAAAGCAAAGGTCATCACCTTGTCACCCTCGTGGTGTGTGCTGAGATGGTGATGTCCCTGGTGGAGCAGTGGTTTCTGTTTGATCACCTGGGTGGTACCACAAGTCAAACACAAGCGGGTTGTTTCCCTGGGTCCCGCTGTGCAGGGGGCTGAGGACTGCCCTGGCCTGCACTCAAAACCACCCATTCTCAACAGCAGTGTTACAGACGGTAGAGCAATACATGGTACCTTAAAGATCTTTTTTGCAATGCAGATCTTGATGAATACAATTATGCTCCTTTTGAATCCATGACCCAGCAGCTGCACTGGATGGGGGGCTCCAGGGGTGCTTCTCCTGCACAGAAAAGTGATTTGCAGCTTCTCTTTCCTACAGGGATCTAGCTGGGCAGTGGGGGAACTTCAGAGGTGACTATGGCAGTTCAAGTTAGAGCCAGCTGAATGTGCTGTGGGGACAAGAAGAGGTTCCCCAAACCTTCCCACCATCTCTGCTATGGGTGCATCAATCCCAAGCAGTCAGAGAATACTGAGCAGCTCGGAGAGGAGGGAGAGACGAGGGGATGGGAGTAAAAACAGATCACAAACCACCACAGATACTTCTGCCATCACCTTCTGGCCACTGCTTCAAGCCATGTTAGCATTCAGAAGTTGCATTGATTTAGAGCTGTTGGAATAGCTAAAGTGGAACAACTTTCCCAGTCATTTTTTTTGCATATATATATCTCCCTGTAAAATTAAAGCAGCATCCTTTACATTGTCATAGCTTGTTCTTGCCTGGGAAGGAGATACCGGCACAAGGTGCTTAAAAGATGTATTTATATCAGGTGTTGCACCCCTTAAAAGACAAATATATTTCCCTTTCAAAACACCTGCCACATGTCTGACTGGTATTTATACCAATAAAAATGTCATGTGCGCTCTTGGAAAATGAATTCAAATAATTAAGAGTGCAAATTTAGATTAGTGGAACAGCACTAAGTCTTTTTGTATACACTCCCATTTGAAATAAACACTTTTAATTCAGATTAATTTATAGTTCATTGAAAAGATCCTTAATTAAACTGAAGGGACCATTAGACCATTATGTTCCAAATGAGACTGCCAATACAGATCTCAGCTGATTTTATATTGCCTGTCATAATCACACCAGAACAGAAACACCTGGGAGTGTCCCTGGGCAGTCAAGAAACCCTCAGGGTCTGTGCAGGGGACCTGGGGACAGTAATAACACATCCAAGCCTTTTCTTCAGCCCCAGTGCTGTGAACAGAAGCACAACTGCTTGAGTGGAGAAGCAGCCATTTTAGGCTCTCGACCCTCCAGTCTTAATGTCGTCCCACCTCCCTGGTGGCTGTTGTCCTCTGATGGGGCTTAGGAAGGGAATCACTTACTTCCTAAGGGTGTGCGGGGAGGGAGTCCACCCTGCATCCCTGTGGGAACCCAGACCCACAGGGATCAGTTGTCAAAGCTTGTTCAGAAATGCCTACATGCATATTAAGGTTTTGCATGTGTGCAGTGCTGTAGTTCACCCTGCACACAGCAGATACGGACACCAAAATTGCACCTTGCTGAGAACTGGCTAGCTGCCCATCATCACTCGTAAGGCAATAAAGCTTCTTCCCTGAAGCCAGCATCAATTTGGGGTATTTGGGCACCCCAGCTGAGCCAGAAACAGGAATGGGGCAATAAGCATCTGTGTCCCACAGTGCCAGAGAGGAGGAAGCATGGCTCTGCTCCGGCCCATTGCCCCAGGCAGAGGTGGACACAAGAGCAGTGAGGACCAGCCCCAGCTCCTTGCATGAGCCTTTGGGCAGGCTGAGGGCAGGGGACAGCCAGGAGAGGGGCTGAGCCCAGCCTGGGCCACATATGGGGCTGCAGGGACTTGTGAACCACCCCTCTGCCCATAAACCTGCATTAGTAGCATCCTCCTCTTCTCTTATTTTTATTCTGGTGCCAGACAGGAGTCCTAGCTGAGAGCCAGTGTCTTTCTGAGGGCCAGTCCTCCTCTAAAGGTATTTTAATGAGAGCTCATTTGGGCTTCTCAGCCTAAATCACTTTTCACTGGGCTTTCTTCTAAAATTGTTTTGCGAAGTGGGTCTGGTCCATGTGGGAAACTCTGAGGAGGCTGACAACTAGGGTTGAGCACCTGGAAACCGTACCAAGAGGAAATGTGCCATATTTCCCCAAAAAAGCCAGCATCTAGCGGGGAGGGTGAGACGAAGATTATTGATAACCAGTGGTGATGGCTAGCATCTGGCAAGAGGCGCCACATAGAGACTAGGGGACAAATCCAGAGGGACAGCCAAACAGAGGATAGCTCTTGTTTAACTCCTCCCCTGGGATATGCTTATTTTTGAGATCACACACCAGTTCTGTCTGTCAGGAAGGTGCTGGTGTTGCAGTGAAGTGCACGGGAGACTGCAGGGAGGTGCAATCCACAGCAGATCTCCTTATTATCATGCACCATTAGCAAGACCAGTCAGACCAGACATAACACACTGGGCTTCTCTCCAATGCAACCAAGACCATACAGTGAAACATCAGATGGAGAGTAGCCCCCATTTCTCATATCTTCTTCCCAGTTCTTGCTTTTGCTCCAGTGAGCAGAGCAAGTGTAAACTATACCCTGCCAACACCAACTGGGATTTGTTGAGGGTGAGCTGTGTAAAACTCATCCAACCACCTCCTGTGGTGGAACCACCAGCTTTGTGGAGAGAGAAAAAGCAGGAGACAACACATTTTGATGTTAATAAGACTTTAGGCATTGTTATGGATAAAACATTCTCATAGTTAAGTCTGGGGAATTATTGTAGAGATGAAAAACACTATACAAGGAGTGTATAGAGCATATTTAATGGTTGCTCAGGTCAAAACAGAGAAGGCCCAAAATTAACCCTTTCAGGTATTCAGTTTGGAGATAACAGCAAACAGGAGGAATTGCCAGCACGTCTGAGAAAGGAATTACAATTCAGAATGGTCTTGAGAAATCAGAGAAAGAATCTGGAACACCCCCTCGCCCCCAAAACGTAATTCAACAGACGTGAGGGTGAGGTGAGATGGGATAATCTGCTAGACAAGTGGAGGATGGAAAGAATTTCTATAGGAAAGGTGCTTTTGATCATAATCCATGATATGGGTTAATCATGCTGTGTTGGATGTAAAACAGTTCCCTTGCATGGTTATCTCTGCTCTGTGCTGGTAACGCTTTTCAAGAGAGGTAAGGAACCCTCGAAGAGAGCTGTGCAATCAGATGGGGAGAAAAGTGGTCAGGGAGGGATCAGTAAAGGAATTGGAATTGTTTTGTCTAGGAAAGGGAAGACTGAGGAGATGTTTCAAATATGGAAAGGGCTGTAATGGAGACTCAGGTTTGTGCAGGCAGAACAGGCAGAATGCTCTGTGACTGGGGGTAAGGGTGGTCTGGGCTAGATGAGGGGAAACATGTCTATCCTAGCTGTCAGGATAGCAAAACCCAGTGCCAGCACTGCACTGGTGGGATCTGGCAAGCAAAAAGTGCCAGGAAAGCCAGGGCAGGGCTGGGCAGCACAGTGTCACCTCTCCATGCCCCCTCCACTCGCTGCCTTCCTCCCAGCCCACTAAAAACTCATGTTTCCTTTGACTGAGGCAGTGAAACAACATTGGGGAATAGTTGCCTGGTATTGCAACATGGCAGGTGAAAGCAAGCACTGGTGAGGTTGTAGGGAGCTTATCACGGACTTTGTGTCCACAGCTCATTGACGCCAGCCGGAGCTCATTGACGCCAGCCGGTTTGCAGGCATTGACCATGGTGGTTTGTAGCATGCACCCTGCAAAAATGAGTGAACAATGAACAGTGAAGGCACCTGGATCTGAGTATTTCCATTTATATCAGCGTCCCTTAGCTTTGCATGGCGTTGTTAGCTGCTAAAGTGTTGGAGACTTTTCCTAGAGCTACCAGCGTGGAGATGAGACTACAAAATTATTCCGTTCCTGCATGCCAAAGGCACAGACGATTACAATTTCGCTTCTGACTCCTACTCATCCCGCCTGGTAGGGATCAGATTAATCGTGGCACATGATCAAAGAGACTGAAATGAAGAAACCAATAACCAAATTGCTACAGTTACCCTGCTGCAAAACTTGTATGGAGATAAGGACTGTAATTAACCTGTGGATTAACCTGGGCTCAGAGAGGTGAGGGATACAATGCTAACCCCATGTGGTTTTATCCTAACAAATACTCCAGCTGCCCTGTTTCAATGAGGACTCTCCTATTGCATCACTAGCTTCAAGAAAAAAAAATCACTGCCTTTTGAGAGAGTAAAAGCAAAGTGAAAATGAGCAGAACTGCAAAAGAGACTTTACCGTATGGCAAACACGTGTGGCAGCTTGGAGCGCTTGTGGGCTAAAGCTCCTGGGCACGAAGCTCAGCATGTCCCTGGGTCACTGCTTACAGGCCAGCTGCAGCCCCTATAGCACCTTCCCCTCCAGCTGAGCATCAGCAACACACCATAAATGGGCCCCTAAACCCACCATCCCACTCATGGGATGGAGTGGTTGCTTTAATGAAGGGTTAGCACCCTCCGAGAGAAACTTGGCAGTGCAGGGCACATGTATCCCACCCATCCTCCTCACCTGCTCCTAGCACACCACCCACAGACACCTCCAGCCGCCCTCGGCAGCTCCTCAGAGAGCTCTACCAAAGTGGAGCCATATGGAGCTGCCAGCTCGCCTGTACGAGATGGCACAGGCTTTTCAAGCCGCCTCTTCCTGGGGCTGCCTACTCCTGCGTGGGAGGTGTAAGCGAGGCACGTGTTGCTTCACTTGGTGAGCGGTCCTCCAGCGTGTCCCAGTGCCACCAGTGCTGGAACTGAAGCCCGTGCTTTTTGGTTCCACAGAGCTGACAAACATCAAAGCCAGCTCAGATAAGCACCATGTCACCTCTTCCAAATGCCCTCTGGGTGGAGAGTAATTCAAGGCAGAGCATCGTGGCTGCTGACATAAAAGAAGAGGAATGATATTTTTGTGATCACCCTGCTGTATGAAAAGCCTCTTGTGAGCACAAAAGCCCCGGCCACAAGCCCTGACCTTGCCCACCACTGCATTGAAGTGGTATCAGCAGCAGCATTCCCAGCCTGGAACGCGAAATTCCTGGGAAGACCCTCCTCCTTGCACACTCCCACTTTTTATTGCCACTTGTAACTTTGGGAGGACCATGAGAAAAAGCATCCACCTCCATCCCTTAGAGAGACCTGCCCCAGGCATCCCATGGGATCTGCTGCCTGTGAGGACAGGATGGCTGGTGGCAGGGGAAGATGTTACCTGCTGTGTGATACACATCTCCATGTGGAGATGAGATGTTTGCAAATCCCATCCTTAAGTAAAATCCTGTCTTTAATCCACAGCATTTTGCTATCTCAGTGAGAGACACAGTAAGTGTGCCACAGACTCTTGCCTCAGGTTGCTGCGGGGCTTCTTTGCTGTCCTGAGCCCCATGCAACCAGCAGTGCTGGGAACACTGCCTTTGAAAGATGGGAAGCAGCTGGTATAGGGTGGCATGGGAGCAGGCAGGCAGTGTTGGATTTGCACTGCTTGGGAAGCGGAACGCATCCTTTCCTGGTCTGGATGAGCCAGCGTAAAGCAGACTTGCATGTCTCGCTACCATCACCATGGACTGGGCTATCTTGACACATTCCTGGGAAGCTTAATCTGTGCTGGAGATGTGCTTCTGGCCTCCACAGCCTCACTGGCCAGGGAGAGACTGGGATGCTTGGAGACACAGCTCTTCCGTTGGCGGGGAGCAGGCAGAAATACCTCATACTGCCATATCTTCATGCAGGACTTTCAGCAATCAGATAAACTGCAGGCAAAAATCTCTTGTAAAGGGAGAAAATCTTTACACCCAAAGAAGTGGGGCTGGGTGCTGCCCTGGACCCCAGGGATGCTGTGTGGGGTGCTATCGCCTCCTTGAGAGCCTGCCAGGGCAGGCTGCAGCATGGTGCAGCACAGACTGTGGCCCAGCGTGCCCAGGGGGTCTATGGGCTGTGAGTGCATGTGTCAACACAGCTGGAGCAGCATGCAACACAGGACAGTAAAGAGGACCTCCAGGCCACGGGCAGCCTCCTTGCTTTTCCCTTATCTCTTTAGCAAAGGCATCTCTGGGGTCAGCCCAGGCCAACACAAGATGCAACCTTTAATTACATGAGTCCGGTTTTGCAACTGCCATTGCTCACCACTGAAGAGCTGCATTTGGGGCCCTCTCGGCTCTGCTCTCCATCTCTGCACCATTGTAAGCTCAGTTGGTTGCAGCCTGCCGTGCTACACTGCTACCAAAAGTAGCTGAACCCAAGAAGTTTTTAAAATGTAATCGCTTTTGCACCACCACTGTTGCATGGGAGGTGGAACAGCACTGCATTCATCTGAGGGAGGTGGACTTGGTCCACCAGCTGTGATGGTGGTATCTGCCACATGAGGTCTAAGGCCACCACCCCTTCCAGCAGAAGGGCTTAGGAGGTACCGTCCATTGTGAGTAAGGGTGGTGGTTGCCACCTGCATCAGACCCCATGAGTGACACCAGACACATGATAATAAATATACAAGAAAATCCCTTTCGCTCCCTCTCTGCTGGCCTTCACCTGGATTCGGGGCATGTCCCTTCACTGGCTCAGCTTTCTCCATGGTAACAGATGGATGTTGCAGTTCTATCCCCCTTGGCAATGTTGGGGCGGGCAGGAGACAGATGGTGATGGAGGGGAAAAGGGTCCAGATCCTCCCGAGTGGCAGAAATTGCAGGAATCCCTGATTGCCAGAGCCAAGACGCTGACCCAGAGCTGTGGGAGGGCGGTAAGGCGGAGGCGCATGGCTCTGCTGAGCCCGGAATAGCAGAACAGCTGTTAAGTTATCACTTGTAATTATTACAGCATATGGGAGGGAAAGAATAGCTCTCAAGGAGAGAAAAACAAATAAGGAAAAGGCGGGCTGCTTGCAAGGCTGAGCCGTGGGGAAGAGCGGCACTTGGCACCACAGCGGGTGCCTGCTGGGTGGCAAGGGCATTGGGGGACATGGTTGGGACAGCTCTTCCCCTCCACAGCCCCGGCAGGAATTTGGGTGCAAATATTTGCATTCACAGCACCAGGTGCTCACCTGTCTCACACAGTGCCTGCTGCCTGCTCAGGGGTGTGGGTATGCCAGGGAGAGGATGACACTGGCTGAGATGTTACAGAGGGATGGAGTCTGGTGTACTCCCCCGTGGTCTCTTCTCCCATGCATGATTCTGCTGCTCGCTCTGAAATTTGGCAGGAGCCATCAGCTTCAGCGCATGAGCAAGGCAGCGGGGCCATAGGCAGCAGGTGGTAACGCTGGAGCACCAAGTGCCTGCATGCCAGTTTGGAGAAGAGCACCCAAATTTCTCATCTAGAAATGCTGGAAGCCTGTGTCTGGTGCTGCACAGGGAGACAGGACTGGCAGCATGAAGCATCACTGCTCACGCCGGCCCCTGCAAGACAAGGCAGGAGACTGCAGAGCTGGAGCAAACACCTGCACGCAGCTTCAGGATGCACCAATGAGCCCCAGAAAACCAAAGCAGAGATGAAAGGGAAAGCCTCTGCGATGGGCCTCGCATGGGACAACCTGCTTTGGGGAAGCCATGGACAAGGGGAGAGGTGATGTGTGGCAGCACAGGAGAGAGCGGGGAAATTCGGAGGTGATTAACAGTCTGCGAACGAGGAGCAATGAGAGCCTCTTTTAATTTCCATGCCACTTGAAAAACAAACATTGTATCCCCTCATGGCTGTTATTATTCTGGGCTTTTGTTATTGGAAAAAAAAAATATATATGACAAGTCATCTTTGGAAACATGGAGCCATTGGCAGTCGTGCCCGCTGCATCCCACCTTCGGGCTGCAGCATGGGGACAAGAAACGGTGAAGTGATGTTCCCCATCCAAAAAAAAAGCCTAGGATGCTTGACGGAGAAAAATCTAACCATATCTGCAGTGTATTAAATGCAAAGATTTAAATTCACTGATTAAATTCACAGCCATTGAGCTACAGATTGCTGGAGGCTGGGAGAGCATTTTGGGCCCACTTTGATGTTTGCTTGTCCTGTGCAACAGGCACGTGGCTGCAGAGATGGGGCAAGACAAGCAGGAAACCTTAATTGTCCTGGTCCTATGCTCTGATGGCTTTTCCCTGGGCATCTGCTACTGGCTACAACTGGAGATGGGGCAGGGGCAGGAGGTTAGGGGATTAGAATTTACTCTGCAGGGATATTCTTATGCTCCCTTATGTTCACCTCTCTCCTGCTTTTGAGCTGTATTTATTTTCCATCTGCTGCTGCCTTCTCCCTGACAGCATCATGAGTCTCCTCAGAGCAGGTGAATTGGCACCTGCCTGCTCACCTACATCAACACCACTGTGTCTCTGGGTCTCTCATCCCAGGCCAACCTGATCCCACCACAAAAAGCCAGAGGCTTCAGTGAAAAGCGTCGTTTGCCTGAGCAGGAGATGGGCAACCCTGGACCCACTGGGTCGACATGCCAGGACCAAAACACACCGCTCCCAAACTGAAGCCAAGAGCTTTGAGCAATGCCTCCCAGAGGTGGGCAGGACATGGATGTAGATGGATGCTGAGCACCTGCTGGTCCCATGGGAGCCTGGGAGATACCCTTCAGTTCTGGTACCCCACTTGGACGTGCAGCACAGGCAGCTGCTGAACAGCCAATGATGCTGCAAAGAAAGCTGTGGCAGTAGCACTGGAAACAGGAAAGACAGTTCAAGCTCTGTGATCCAGAACAGAAATAAATTGCATGTGGCAGGCAACAGCCCCAGTGCCCATTAAAAAAATCAGTCAAACCCCGCCAGCATCGCAGGATCTTTGCCAAGACAGGCACAGTTCTTGGAGGGTGAAGGACCTGTCTGCAGCTAGTGCATATAAGCTGGCCAGTTTGCACCAGCTGGGAATCTGGCCTGATGTTTTGTAAACCACAGGCCCTGCCAGAAGGGTTGTCCCCCTGCCCCATGCACCCCAAGATGCTGCTCAAGGGCTTGCCTGGGTAACACACCTCCACAGGCTCCTGCTGCATTCCTGCAACGCTGAAACGCTGCTTGACTGCTGATGGTGTGGAGGTGACTTGACAACACAACTGAACCTGGAGGTGCTCCCCATTGCACTGACACCTCAAAAGAGAGGGAAGCAGCAAGGCTGAGATTTGCAGAGCTGCTTGGTCCTTGTCTCCTCCATCAGTGGTGACCCAGGGGCAGGGAAGGGCTGTAGCAGGGCAGGTGGGGGCTGTGCCCTGGGGTAAGACACAGCTTGGGGCGTCTTGAATGAAAGGATTCTCACAGCCTTGCTGCCAGAGCCTCCCTGGGAAACTGTGCTGCCTTCAGCATCCAGCGGGAGACAGAAATCCTCCCAAGAGCTGCAAACGGAGGAGTTCATTTGCAGCTCTCTGTTGTTTCCATGTTGGCCCTGGACTGGCCGTGGCTGAATCAGAGTGATCAGGATCTTGCTGGCTAAGCCCTCCTGCAGCCTGAACCACCCCTGCAGCCCTGGTTTGACCTCCCATGCCCTCTGTTCTTGGCTCAGGGGAGGGTGGCAGTGATGCCAGAGCCATCCCCATCAGGTCTCAGTACCTGGCAGGGAGCAGATACATACACACACAGAGTCACACACAGACGTGCACACACACAAAGTCCCCCTCTTGCACTTTTGGCCACCTTCCCAAATGCCAGTGTGACACCACAGCCCCTTTCCATCCGTGCCCATCTGTGTTGGCAGCACAGTCCCCTCCTGCTCGGGGCTGGCAGCATTCCCATACAGGCATCCCATGTGCCCCATGTAGCTCCTTTACATGGCATATGGTGCAGCCATGATTGCCCGTACCCTTGGTTAGTGCGTGCCCTGGCACTGCCCTGGTCTATGGTGGGCTTGATCAGACCAGGGCATGACCAGGAGACAGCACATGCTCAGCACCATCCTCATAGGCAGCATGGCTGGAGCTGATGTGTTTTGGCCTGTGGGGAGAGAGTAGGTACTGTGGTACTTGCCTTCAGGCCCCTGTCACTGCTCTAGATGCCCCCTGGAGTGTGGATGATGCTGGTGACAGAAGCCTGCAGCAGCAAGGTGGCCCAGGGGCACAGAACAGACTGGGTTGGTGCTCACTGTCAGGAAAGAAGGGTTTGATCCTTCTCACAGAGCAGCAGTAAGATTTTTGGTGTTGATTTTGCCAGGCTCCATGCAAGGAAAGGGCTGGGACAGTGGTGACATGGGCCAGGTTGTAGCAGA
Organism: Ibidorhyncha struthersii; assembly: GCA_013398815.1. Classification (NCBI taxonomy): domain Eukaryota; kingdom Metazoa; phylum Chordata; class Aves; order Charadriiformes; family Charadriidae; genus Ibidorhyncha; species Ibidorhyncha struthersii. The sequence goes on from VZSZ01007432.1 coordinate 109,126, forward strand.
TGATGAGCCCTTGGAACCAGCCTGACTGCTGCTGTGAAGTCCCTTTCAACTCTCCAGGGTCTCCCAGTGCTGTTCTGCCATCAGAAGGAGGGCCAAGATCCCTGCAGGTAGAAAGCCATGGAAGAGAGAAGAGCAGGAACAAATGCAAACCCTGCCCAGCTTGCACTGCTCTTCCAGCGAGGTCCTGCCCAAGAGGTACCAGAATGCCAACAACTGCTTGCAGGCTGTGGGCTGAGCTGTGTAAGAACCAGGAACAGGGCATGGGAAGAAGGATGGAAGAGATGGGGGTGGTGATAAAGGGGAGAGAAGTGCCAGAGAGCTTTAACATAGCTGTGCTGGGAGAAGACTGGTTTCAGACTGGTAGATCTGGCAGCAGAGATTTGTGCAGTGGTGCTGGGGAGCACAGCCCTCAGGAAGCTCTGCCTGCTCCAGAGATGAGAGGTCCCTGGTCAACAAGGGAGGAGAAGCTGGAACTTAAGCCATGCATGGTCTAGAGCCTGTTTGCAGCTTGCAGCTATGGCCTGCGACAAAGATCATCTCCTTAAGACATGCTGGGATTGGTCATAGCATCATCAGATGCCCTATAGCACCACTGATACCCTATACCACCACAGCTTTCCAGTACCGAGGCATGGGTCTGGGATGTTCTCCATTACATTTTGTGGGCATTGCAGGTTTCCTAAGGAAATATTTCCAAATAAATCAGTCATATGTGATACAGCAAGCCACTATCAGCATTTGGGGTCATCACATGAGGCCAGCACACTGGATGCTGGAGAAGGTAAAAAAGAAAATGTTGAGCCCACTGTGTGCTGAACACCTCCCAAATGGTCTGGAGCTGCTTGGGTTTGGTTTCTGAGTCTTTTTATTTTTGAAGTTACACTTGTGAGACTCTCTTCTTCCCTCTAGCGTCCATTTCAAGATGTTCCTCTTGCTCTTCAAATTCAGCTAAAGCGGCAGCTTGCCTGGTTGCACGTGCAGTCATTCTCTTCCTCAGGCACAGGTTTTACATTTATAAATGACAGCGCAACTCTCCATCCACGAATCCGAAATTTTCTGGTTTATGCTGTGCCATGCGGGACAATCCCATTGCAAGGCTGTCTTCCCCTGGCATACTTAAAAAATTATCTCAATTACTCCCTTAATTTTAGCACGATCACACTGAGCTCCAGAGGGAGATGTGCAGGTGCAATGAGATTTCTGATGGCAATGGAGAGAGGACGTGCCAGTGGTGGATGCCTTGTTTGAGGGACGGATCAGAGCAAGACCCTGCTCTTGTTGCCTGTATAAGACCATACCACACCTCCTCTTAGATGACAGGATTTGTCCTTGGAAGCCAGTAGGAAACCAGTGCGGAACTGAAAAATTATTCCACTGCCCCTAAGGCTTGATCAAGGCTGTCACCACAAGGTTGTCTTTCTTCTAGTGACAGCAAGAGACCTCTCAGACAGGATATCCACTACCTGGGTCACCTCCCAGCTAGCTGGACTCGTTTCTAAAAGTCCATCCAGCATCTTCCTCTTTGGGGACAGAGATGACAGGCATCACCTCTTTTGGGGACCTGCCCTCCCAGATGCATCTGCTCTCCACCTGCAGCACCAGCTCACAGTCTGCAGTGGCACCTTGAATTCAGTCCGGCCAAGCCCTCCTTGCTATCCCGCAGCTGCCCTGCCCTATCTGCCCCTCTGCCTGCACCTCCCTGGTATGTCCAAAAGCTTTGCAGGCCTGCTCATGGAGCCATGTACACTGATGCTAGGCGTGCTGCCCCACCGGTCACATGCTCCTGTACTGTCTCCACTTGTCAAGGCTGGTCCTTTGCCTCTGCCAGGACATTTCCAGTATCCCCCAGGGGAACTTCAGAGGACCAAGATGCTGCCAACAATAAAAACACGGCCAGGATATTCTGGCATACTGAGAAAACTATTGCAGGGCGGGATTCATCTCACCTGGCATTGGATGGTACCAAGCAGAGATCTAAGCCGCCTCAAACCCTGTTTTATCAATGGAGAGACTGGCATTATGGGAGCATGAACCATCTAATCACACCCCAGAAGTGTCTGTGTCCTAACATGGGTGCAGACACTGCTTATGGAAATGAGCCCAACCATGTCAGCCTCTGAACATGATGGCAAGCCAAGAAACCATGTAGGAAATGATCCTGAGCTGACCTGTTGTTTGTATGTATTTGAAGAGGAGGTGTGTACGAGACTTTCCCTCCTGAATGTCTCCCGGGCTTTCTCCTCCTTGGCAGCCAAAGAAAGCATCTCCTCTTCATCTAGCAAAGAACATGAATTTGTTCCAAGTGCAAAGCAACACCAAGACTTCCATGAGAGTAACGGCTTCGGAAACAAGCATGACAGCCATGAGCCCTGTGCAGGAAGTGGGCTGTGCACACAGCTGCAATGGGGACATCAGACAGGGCTAATATCCCCCTCGGCCTGTGCCCAAATGGGACACTAAGGTCCCCACAACAGGACAGGCTCTGCAGAGCCAGGAGGTGCAGAACGCAATCCAAGTCAGAGCAGAAGCTGCCTTTGCTTGTCAGGGCCCATTTGTTTGGGTCGTATGTCATCCCAGACACGATCCCTTCAGGAGGACGAAGGATTTTTAGACATTGAAATAACTGGCTGGCTGGCACGCAGCTCCCATTATTTTTTATAGCTCCAGCTGAGCAAAGCCTTTCAGTATGCAGGGCAGCACTGGCCACTCCAGCAGAGCTGCTTGTGAGACACCAGCTAAGTGGTGCTGAGAGGCCTCCCGGATGGATCGCACTCCTGCTGAAACCACGGCATTGTCGCTTTGGGCCAAACCCCTTTGCTCCTAGCCCTGTTCCCTGCAAGGCAGCTGCCCCCAGCTAACCAGTCCCTCCCTTAGCAGCATGCGCTGATGAGACTTAGCTCCTGGCAGAAAACTCTTCCCTGTGGTCCTGACTTATTAATAGTTGAGGGGGAAGCAGCTCTCGCCCCTCTCTCCTGCGTACACACTAGATATCAATTTGGCAGCTGGCAGCAAATCCCATTAAGGCAGCGAGATACTTAAAGGCATCAGCAGCTCCTGGCCTGTTACAAGAATGAGGGGATGGACCCTGGTAATGTACATCCAAAACTGGTCGCATCCAACTGGAAGCAAGGATCCTACCAAGATAAATATTAATAGAGTCTGCAAAGGCAGGGATGGGAATAAGCTCATTCATTAAACGACTTTGTATTCAAGGGACCAACACAGGATTTTAACAGAGGAAACAGCAACAAGAAAACCCATGATGAAACTCCCCATATATTTCCCTTTTGGGCCAAGGGAATCAAATTCACAGGTAGCCCATCATGCCTAACATTTCCTAATTAGCCTATTAAAGCCCTGGCTGGCTTTTACATTTTCTAGGTGAAAAAGGTGGAAGGTGGATGAGCAGAAACTAAAACCAGAGCAATAATTTCCTCTGTGGATCTGTTACAGCTGTGCAGATCTGATCTGCAACAGCTCTGTTTATTTTGCTTGTCCTGGAAATTGCAACAGACAACAGCATGGCAGCTCTGGGAAACCTTGAGGTGCACCCGCTGCTGGCAGAGAGCAGACTACCAGCCCATCTTTCCCATTAGGTCGTGCTGTGACCTCAAGCTTGCTCTCTTAACAAGCCTCCTTGCTGCTCCATGCATGATAGCCAGGCACTGGGTCTGTTATGCATTTAGCTTCAGAGCACATACGCTTGCATATACCACTCAGCAAGTCAGATAGCCCAGAAAGGATGCAGTGAAGGTGGCATGCAGAAAACTCATGCCTTTGACAGAGCTGTCTACCACTGCTTGGCTCTACTACCTGCTAAGCTTTCCTGTGCTGAGAACTAATCAGTCTTCCTCCACTTCCTGTGCCAAAACCGTATTAACAAGATTTGTGCATGATGGAGGGAAGTCAGATTCCTACTGGTGCCACTGCTCAGTTGCCAAGTCACTTCGCCTTCGTCTCTGTATGCCTGAAACCAGTCTCTGCCCTGCTGGGTAACACAGCTGGAGATCCACCTTGGGAAAGCAACGGCCAAAAGCTAAGCATTGTCACTTCGCTGAGCATCAGAACATCCTTCTCTGGCCTCCTGCCCTTTGCTCTGGACACACGGTCAGCAGTACAGCTCAAGACTGAGCAAGTGTCCCAAATAAGCATGGGGCATCCTGCTCACAAGGTCCATCTGAGAGCAGAGCTTTTGCTTTCCTGAACATAACCACAGGTTCAAATGAGGAGAGTGGCATCAAGATGCTGCCCTGCAAGTGCCCCAGGGGCCCCAGCTCTTGGCATGCCCCTTTCTGCTGCAGCACAGTGCCACTAGTCACAGAGCTCATGCCAGCTGCTTCACTCCTCAGGCCTTCAGGTCAGCTCTGGACACCAAATCCCCATGGTGGCACTGTCAGGACACAAAAGCACATGGCTTCAAGCCCGTCTTACATACCCATCCCTACTGATATGCACCTGAGAAGTTACTGAGTCACCAGCCGATGCAGTGGTCAATAGGTAGAGTGGACATCTTCTCCTGTCTCTGTACACACACACCACACCACTGTACGGCACGCAACTGCGTTGTTTAGGCCACCAGTGGTGCAGAATTGGTTGGTAAGAGGTGGGGTGGCTGTTTTGAAGGTCACACACTTCAAGAAGAGTTATCACGGGGGTACCTGAAGGGAAGTTAAAAAAGGAAACCCTGAGTTAAATCATTTTGAAGAAGCACTCAGTGACTCTTACTTCCCACACATGAGAGCAGAGCTTTTTTTCTGACCATTTCTCCAAGCCCTCTCTGCCACCACAGAGAAGCTCCTTGCCCCACACATGTACAGAACCAAGTTGTGTTTGCCACGAGACGAGCTCACAGGCATTTTTGAGTACTTTCCAGATTTCTACCCAGAGTTTTGCCTCTGCAGATGCGCATGTGCAGACCCGTCTAGCTGCTCCAGTTTCCACGCACAAAAACTCACTTACGTTTTTTTTTTCCATCCACCCCTTTGAAATCAAAGATGCAAATTGAAAAGAAGGCTCTGAGTATTTGAAGAAGACAGTCCTACCCATCACCCACTGATATGAGCCGGGCTATAGAGAAGGGCCTGATTGTCCCCAGTGCTGACTGCCAACATGGGCTGCAGACTTCAAGCAGGCGGGGAGGGCGCAGGGCATTTCTGAAAACTGTGCTGCCACTTTCTTCTTTCTTTTACAAGGTCAGATTTTTTTTTTGGTGATGGTCATGGTCAGCGACACTGGCAAAAAGTCAGTTTTAGGAACCCATTTAAGGACACAGGCACAGTTGCTGGGCAACTTCTGACAGGAAATCCTGCCTGCATCCACAGTATTGCACAGAATCACATGCCACATAGTTTTTAATGATTTTGGATGGATTATTTCCTCTAGGACTCACCAAAACTGGGCAAACTAACTTCAAGCTCCAGACTTTTGTAGCAGAAAGGGGTGCAAGTATCACCATGATGAGATGAAGTTTTGGGCTTTCTCTGTTATTTTGCTCCTCTACATTAAGCTGACCAGTAGAAAGAACACATTCACTAACTCATCATGTAACCACTGGTTTATCAACTGATTTAAAAATATATATCTAACATAGTAATTTAAACTGGAAAAAAACGTGATGACACTTGGTTTCAGCCTGCAATAAAGTTGTAAGGCACAGTCATTTGGATCAGAGTCTCACAGTCTGCAGTCACTAAAACAGATGTTTTGAATCTCAACCGTATATAAAGCAAATGCCTTATTGAAAAAACAATAGATTATTCCCTTACTTCCCTGCCTTGTCTTTGCTGCAGCATTACTTAAAATTATTCAGTCATATGAAATTGGAAAGTTTATTTGAGCCAAAAAACCTAGAGGTGGGACGCCTGACTTTAAAGGCACACACAGGGGATGCTCTGACACTCTGACACCTGCTTACAGAGGTCAGCTCTGCTAATGAAATTCCAGTATGCCATGTCTATCCATAGGAAGTGAGAGAAATCCTTCCAGGTAGTTATGGAACAAACAAAGATGTTAATATTGGGTTGAGCCGCTTGGTCAGCATTCACTCCCACAGCGATGTGGACAACAAGAACCTCAGATGTCTGTGAATGAGGTGAGCACCGGTGGGGGCATAAGCTCTGAAAACACCCAGCCTTCCTGGGGTCTCCCTTGGGCAATGTACCGCTCCCTTACAACCTGCTCCGACCAATGCTTCCTCTCAAGCCCTTGGCTTTGTCCCTTGCAAGTTAAACATCCAGGACTGCAAAAGACACACTGCGGGATTGCTGCTAGGTCAGGCGGCTGAGTGTGAGATGGAATGCCCTATGTCCCTCACCTCCTCCAGCTCAATCCATAAACTGCAGGCTCCATGCTCTGCTTGGTTCAGTGTCCCTGCCTGACTCACAGAGCAGGGCATGGTGTGGATGAGAGGAAATACGTTAGGACTTGTTCTGTTTTAGTGCATGAAGGCTGCAAAAATAACCATGTTTTTCTGTAATAAGAGGTTGATTAGCTCTTCTGTTGATCAGCAGGTCCTCTTTAAAGAAAGCATTTCTGGACCAGCTGTAGACTTAATTGAGGCAAATCATGTCATTTGTTTGAACTGCCCTACTTGCACAGTTCCGCGTTTAGCTTGCAGAAGAAGCTGAAAGATAGCATCAATCCTTAAAGACTGTGCTGTGTACATGGCTCCAACACATGCTGCCACCTGGGTATCTTCTAGGACCAGGGACTCTTGTTCTGAGATGATGTTGAGGCAGTGGGTCTGTCTGGTGATGACTGCAACATGGCCCTGGCAGTCAGGGGCCAAGCGGTGTTCATCAGCCCAAACCTCTCTGAGGCTTTTGTGGATGAGTAGACAGCTGGCTGGTGGTGGTTGATGTCTCCAGGAGCACTCTCATCCATGATAAGCCTGAAGAGAGAAACAATGAGGTGAAATTGCATTCTGGTCTGTACATCTGCATTCTCCCCACCAGCTCAGCTGTCTCCAGCTCTGAAAACTGAACCAGCCTGGGACCAGCACAAGGCACACCAGTTTCCCACACAAGGCATGCACTCTTTGTCTATACTGCTCTATAATGACCATGTTAACTTCAGAATCAAGGTGTCATGTCACAACTCCTCAGTTTTATTTCTTCAAAGAAGCAACATGATGCTAATCTTACAGTAAGTGGATTCAGAAATAACCACATGTTGGTGAATGTGACACTTCTCTAATGCCTACTTTATTTTCCAAAGCTCTTTCTAACATTTTCAAGGGATAAAACCCGGCATGGGATGTCAATAACTTGTCCTGTGGTTTACTCAAGGAGAGTCTTGAAGAAGCGCCACTACAAGAGCTCCGCAACAGACGTGGGCCCTGTGTGGAGAACATGAGAATGGAGCAGTACAAACACAGGAAAATTCTGGACTATTATTCAAGAAAATACAAAATTTCAAACACTCAAGCTATAAGGAACATGAGAAAATGTTTCATTTAGCATTAGATGGACAAAGGTAAATGTCAGCACAAATAAATGGAGTCCTTTTTACAGAACTGGCACGAGACTCCAGAGACAACACTGAAGTCTGCATTTTCCTGCTGTGAAGGCCCTTCGGTTTTCCCCAGCCATGCCGCAGGCAGTGCTGCTGGCAGTGTGCATACCTGATGCTTGTTGAACCAACAGTTGCTGGTCCTGAAACAGGACTTTGCTGGCTGATGCTCCAAGCAGGTTGGCCCTGCCCTCGGGATCCAGAGGCAGCTGGCACGCTGTGCTGGCTCAGGAGAGCAAGTTCTTTGCCCAGAGGCTGGGCTGAAGTTTCTTGATGAACCCTTGACTGGCATTGCTGTGTCCAGTGCCTGTCCTCCTCTTGGCTGGGTATTTTTAGGCATCTTACCCTGTAGTTTCTTGTTTTCCTGGGTCTTGCTGCAACACCCATTACAGATGCAGGTGAAGGGCTTTTTGGAGGGGATGGAATTAGACAACGATTCAGGGTGGTAAACCCTGCACCTTCCTGAGCCTGTGATGAACCTGAAACAGGGAGGGAAGCGCAATGATTTACCAGTTCATCTTATTCCTAAATGACCGACCCAGTAAGTGAAAAGTTTTGGACACACTGGGTGGGCAGATGTATCCCAGGACACACAGCGATGCTGGCCTTGGTGAATTGCTTCCTCTGATAGTCGGAGGTTTGCGTTACTCGGCAGCCTCCCTGTCAGTATGGCTAGTGATGTGCTGGAACTGGAACTGCTCACGAGCTGTGCATAGCTCAAGAGGGACAGACCAGCTCACCGATGCTCCTGTTCTCAGGCAGGATCATACCTATATCATTCCTGGCCAGTGTTTGCACTGACTTGTTTTAAATACCTGTGGACCCCATCCAGCCATTTCAAATTCAAGGCACAGGAATCATCACAGATGAGTGGATCCACTTTTTGTTTAATCAGAAGCAGAGGTATAAGAATAAGATCTTGAGATTAGCCTTCAAATTATGGAAGGAAAAATCTTGTTGCTGACTTACGTGAATGCATATACTCTTAAAACTATTCTATATATAGCAGGGACCCAATTGCTCTGGTCTATTAAAAGAACCAGCTGTACCTAAGTGCCTGATGTGCAGGATCCAGGGCAGGAACACAATCTAAAGAATGTGTCACCAAAACCCAGGCCCAGAAAGTTCAGCTTTATAGCTCCTAAATGACGGGGATGTATTGTACTCCTTAGGTAACCACATAAAGCTGATATAAAATTTTCACTGAGCAGTTTCCATCATACCATATGCTTTAAAAATGTCTAAATTTCATAGAGCTTTTTATTTGTTTTTAAGTAAAGACACTCTGAAAGACTGGTATGCCTGACTCAAGAGTCCAAAATAACACTCAACAACTTCCAAAGAGTACAGATTATATGGATCTGATACTGCAAACACTTTTACATAAGAGCAGTTTTGCTCAGATGACTTGCCCTTTCCTGGTCAGAAGGATTTTTTCCAGCAACAAGTTCTTCTGTGAGAAAATCACATTGGGTAGGACACATGTCTGAAGTTAAGCATTGAGGCATTTAAATAACTCTCCAGATCTTGACACAGTCTCAAGTCACAGAGGTCAAGTGTATTTTTAACTGCCTTGCTGAATAAAGTCTATCAGTTGGTAAAGTTTTATCAGGTATTTACTCTGCAAAACACCTACGTCTGCTAGTGACAGTGGGCAAAGGCTACTGTGTTTGTGATTATTTGAATCTTGGTTTTTATGGCCAGCTGCTTGTGATTTGGGATCTGAGTCATCTGCCCCCTCCTCTCCTCCTTAGGTAATACTAGATTTCAAACCACTCCATCAATCTTGTAACCAAATCCTAGCAGATTTGTTTACAAGATGAGTAGATCTACGTCCAACCATTCACTTTCATAATCCTATAGGGCATGACTCTGGTACACTGTGAGATGTTTGGGGCATTGTCTACTCAATCTACAAAGATGATGAGATCATAATAAACCATAGTCAATCTAAAGAAATAATATTAAATCTAAAAAAAATCATATTTAATCTAAAGAGACAATGAGATCATAATCTAAGCCTTCTGTGGTCACTGGACAATAGTCCATTCCTTTAGATTTTTCCGAACAGTTTATGTTCTTGTTAAGTGGATATTGTTTATATTACTGTTAATACACAGAGGCTTTAAATAGTTTAATGATACTTATGTTTTTTTCCAAAATATATTATATTTTTCCAAATTTTAATAGATGCATTATTTCCCTTGAAAGAAATGTAAAACAAAAACTCATGCTAATATTTATTGAGGCAAAAAAATGTGATTATTAACAATAGAAATAGATTAAAGTTGTAATTTTGTTCCTCTACCTGATATGTATTTGGAATAACTATTATTAATGTTTCTAATATTCTTAAATATGATATTCAACAAGTAGTGAAGAGCGGGAATTCTGCTTTCATTCATGTAAATGCAATTCCAGAGAGGCCTTTGGCTTTGTTCCCGAGCAGAAGAGCATGTTTCATTTTTTGAACTCTTTACTGAATGCATCCCTTTGGTTGCATACCTTTCCAGAATTCCCAGTTGCCCAGTTAAACCTTAATCATTAGCTCAGCCATTATTTCTATCAGTACCAACTGGGTGTCCTGGTTTGAAGTCTAGGGTGCCTCACATCCCCAGTGGTCAATTTGGCTTAGACCACAACAGAACAACAGTATTTTAGATTCACCTGGCACGGCCATAAATTAATGACACAAGGTAAAAGACAGTGGCATGTCCTTCCTCTAGACTTGATGCTAAGCTGGTGTAAGATCAGCTTTGTTCCTCGTAATTCTACAGATCCATGATGAAATACATCAACTGATGGTCAACACAGCTGGCCACCATGTCCTGCTTAAAAACTGGAATGGATTACTTAGTCTGGCTCTGCAATGGTATTTTGGAATTGCTGCTCTAGAGCACAGAAGCCAGATCTCATAAAACACTGCAGTTACTAAAACACCTATCTACAAATGGTTAGTAACATGTGTCACTTCCCCAATGCTAACCCTTCCCCAGAGGTTTAGGTCCAGTACCTGAGGAAGACTGAGAGAGAGAGGAGTGGCAAGAATTGAGCGAAATCCTTTCAATGAGGTCCCCATCACAGGTCTCCTTCAACTCATCTTCAAAGTTGTCAGTCAGGCTGCAGTCTTCACCCTCTTCCTCATCACTAAGAGTTACGTTCAGTGCTTGGGCAGCTTTTTCTCGCTGACCTGTTTGTAGGCACCTGGACAACATCAAATATCACACCTTTAGTTAGCCTTGGAGTTGTGAATATGCAACCAGCCAAGTGCAGCTTGGCATGGCCACCCAGGCAAACACTCAGGCAGTGGATTGAGTCACCCATTGTGATTTCCCACTTTCCTGGAGATACAGAAAATTACTCTAAATGGATCAGCTGTCTAATCTGCCTGTGTCTGATTATCTGAAAATGTCCTAAAGTTAATCAAGCAAAATGGGACAGATTTCAAATACCAGACAGTGAAGTAAGCTCAGAGAAACAAAGCCATTTTTACTTCCAAAACCACCATTATCTGTCTACAAGATGGGGGAATCTCAGTATGGCATTATTTTCCTTTCAGCCTTTCATTTGGTTAGGCTAATGTGATGCTCGAAGAAAACCTCATCCACTATCACTTCTTTTACTGTCTGAAGGTAGATATTGTCAGGGCCAAGAATGTCTTACCAGTTACGAAAAGTCATTTCCTTGCTCTCGCTAAGCAAGTGAGCCCATTCTGCCTACGCTAGTCTTCAGCCTGCTCTAGAGAGAGGTCAGAGCTTCCCCCAGGTTTCTTCTCCCTTGCCCACCCTGCAGATGCTCCAGCGGGGAGGACTGATTGCCACCACAGGGACAGGAATGCAGGAGGCCACGACTATCCCTTGAAACCGCCACCAGGTGGCCAAAGAGTTTATTATTGCAGCAGAAAAAGAATGCCCCTTTTATTCTACGAGATTTCTCCCGTGGTCTCACCGCTTGTGCTGCTCTCTCCGTACTCTTAGTTCAGAGAACGTATCTTCCTGGTGCAGATCTCCTCCTCTTCCAGAGGTGTAAAGGTTTTCCATCCTCAGACTGCACAGTTTCAAAGGGCTCACTGCAGGTGGCTGCAAAAATGACAGAAGTTATCTTGATAACCTCAGGAACTCTCCCCAGCTCCGTTTCTAGATCGTGGATTTTAGAAGGCATCAGAGTTCACTGTTACTCCTGAGTTTTCAGATTACTCCTCATCACTTTCTTGCTCTTCAGTTTTAAGAAACCCCACGCCTCGGTCATGTGCACTGTTACAGCTTGAGGAACCCAGGGTGGCAGTAACAAAAATGTTGATTTATGTCTCACTGGCATATAAGCCTGTAGCATCTATACCAATAAGCATATCAAGACCAGTACTGCAGAAACTGCATCATTCAGCATATGACCACCATCCCCTTCCACATCCTAGTTTATAACACACAGTAATTCACACAAATGTTCAAATTTGTTTCAGAAAAGCTTCCAGTGCTCAGGCAGTGGCAGCAGAGAGACAAGGGAGGGACACATATTTTCCAGTGGTTCTTTAATATCTGTTACCAGCATTAAGTGCACTGCCGACAGCGCAGTGATGCAGGTGTCCTGTGCATGCTGTTTCCCTGATTTAGCACAGCCTGTTTAAACATATGCACATGCATCTGTGCCATGTTGAACCTCGGGGCCCACAAAAGCTAACCATGACGAGCCAGACGGTACCCCTTTACACACATGGGTATCCTCTCACTAAGTTACTGCCAAAACGAGCAGGCTGACCCGCAGGGCTGGGGTACCACCCCACTACCAAGAGGAACAAAGGTTGGCTTTGTGTATGTTTATTCAACAGGAATGAGCTTGCAGCATTAGCAATCTGACTATGCCAACTTCAAAGACGCACTGCTAAAAAAAATCTTTTGCTTAATAGCTGTTGTAGAAATAGTCAAATTTTGCAATCCTGCCTTGCGCTTTGCTCAGGCAGGATGATAGGAAATGTGCCACCAGCAGCCAGTATGTGATTTTCAGATGTTCATTTACAGCTGATCGTTAATTGCTGCTAGCACATGGGCATCTTTGTAACATCAGGGCAAGAGACTCTCCATCCTCCTCAAGGCCAATTGCATGTTGGGGGGTTTTTGGATTACAGAAGAGAGTGAGTCGCCACAAGCCACAGTGGGATTCCAGTTTATCCCAGGATTTATGGGGGTCACCAAGCAGGAATATGAAATATATGAGAAAAACATACACCTAGCTTTTGCCTCCTTGCACGCAGGGCCTTGGTAGGGTTCCCACATATAACTTGACAGAGTCCTAAGAAAAAAGGAGAAAAGAAAATATTTTACTCCAGTGTTAACAAATGGTGCTGTCTTTGAAATCAGTCAACATCATTTTCCACAGACAGGAATATGTAATATTTCATGGCATAGGTTCACAGTGTCAGCTGGCATGGCCTGGCACTGCTGCTAAGAGGCAATTTCTCTGTTTCTACCAGAATCTTTCTCCCGCTCCTGCTCTGCCTCCTCCACTGTGCTGGTGCAATCATTTGTGTGGCAACACGGTGAGTCATATCAGGGAACGGATACAGATTAAAACTAAATATGCTTTTAGGGTGGTTTTTTTTTTTTTTTTTCTGGGTTATTTTTCAGCTGGATCTCAATCAGAATCAGGTTTCCCACATGACTATGCAGATGCTTTTGCCAAAACACGACACAAGGCAGCAAAGGGGCAGGAAGAAGCAGTGACCATTGGGTGAAACTGTCTCTATCAGTAGTGCTAGCTACCTAGAAGTGCACATGAAATTACAGTCTTGTTCCCTGGGAGGCTGTACTCGGTTTCCATGTACTTTTCCAAATGTGCACTCAGCTGTTCACACTGCATCTAGTTCATCATCTTGAGTCCTACCTCCAGCAAGCAACTGAGGTGGGACTGGCACCTGAGAGAAGCAGCTCACAATGCTGGGAAAACAAACACGTCTTCCTATCTAATCTGCACTCTATGGGCCAGTGGAGTTGCACCATCAAGGTATTTCCAGGATCCATGGAAGGATGTCTTGGGAAGTGCCAAATATTGTACCAGCAGTGAACTCTGTTTCCATCCAGTTGTCCCCAGAAGCTGCTACTGCTGGCAGTACTTCCAGGTGGCCAGGACATGAAAAGTGGTGGTACACCTGTGTTTTGGGCTAGCCTGTATATCAGGTATGTGGAGTCAAGGAACTGACTCTTGTTGAGGAACTCACCCCTGGAAACTCAAAAGAAAGTGCTCATCAACAGCAATGATGCTGCTGCAGTAGGAGACTGCAGTATGCGTAGTTTGAGCACATGATCCAATGGGGAGTGAATGTGCATCACCACATCTTTCTAGGGGACTCCCTTGGACCACATTCCTATGACAAGATGTGCCCAGATGTGACTTAAGTGAACCCTGGCTAGGCTGATGTGTAATTTAAAGGACTGAGCAGGACAGCTTTTGACGAGGTGTGCAAGGCAACTTCAGCAAGGGAGCACCATTGGAGTATGGGGCTGTCAAGAGGGACAACAGCACATAATGCATGAGGGTGAGGAAGAGGAAGCCCAGATGACTTGCACCTTCTGCTGCAGAGGGAAACAAAGGAAAGCCCACGCTAGAGCAGGTGAGTCCCATGGAAGAAAACATATGCTGAACCTGATCTAGCAGTGGCACGGATGGGTGGTATTCAAAGCTTTCATCAGCAATAGTAACATTCAGAAGGAGGTGGAGGGTGGGAAAGAACAGGATTAAAAACCATACATTACCATGTGTCAAATCACTGGAGTCATCTACTGTGAACAGCTCTTTAGAAGCAGTGGGATCTGGAAGAGGACAGCCACCATACAAGAGGCGGGCATCGCTAGATCTCCCTGCATTAGCAGGCTGTGCAGTTCCAGGTCTGGAAGTTATCGGGGGTCTTGGGCTGCATCCAGTCTGCCTTGCTACTGCCCCAAGATATGGATCTAAGAGAGATGTTTTGCTAGTGTAAGCACAGTTGTGCAAAGCTTCAAACCACACCATCACTGTACACTGTAAATATGGTGATTGCTGCTGCACACTTGGAACTGTAGGGGATAGAAAAATGTCATTGCAACTACAAGAAACATGCCGGTATGAGTCAAGCCTGGAGACAGAGGGCTTCCTGGTGCTGCATGCAGTCCCCTGCAGCTGCCCTCTGCAGATGGCAGAACCTTTGGCAAACCAAAGTCCCTTCTCACCTACCTCCTGCTCCTGGACACCAGAGACCGGCTGCTGGTTGAATATGGGGTCAGGAACCACTCTGTGTTCGCCACCTGCCTCTGACTGCCCCATGGGTGAGCCTGGACGTGTCCAGGGCTCTGATACTTCCCCTGCCTGCATGCCTAGGGTAAGAGTAAGCTGCACACCTGCCGGCGGGGGAACCACTGCAGGCTTGCTACAGGTACAGTGCAAGCCCTCAGTCTTAAAATATATTGCTTAAATGCACAGGCACAATGCAGATGATAATGGCCACCTTATCAGAGCTATTAGTCAATTAGGGCAAATCACGTACCAGGAGTTATGGAAATCTGGGAATGGCAGTGATAGATTTTTCCGGTACTGCCTCAGAGATAGATATTTCTCTACCACAGAAAGAAAGGCGAAGACTGAGTTTTCGTAATGCTACAGGGCAGGGTGGATTATACAAAAGCTAGCGAAGGCAGACAGAGCCTTGTCCTCTTACCTGCCCAACTGCCGGCTGTCGTGGGAGCACAGCAGAGCTGTAAGAGCAGCATGTGCAGTCAACAAGCCATAGGAGAGCAAATTTCATTTCAGTGCCTAGACGAATAGTGTGCTTTGTAAAGCGTTGAGCATCTACCAGCTCCACAGTGGAGCAATCAGCTCTGTAATAATATGGTGTAATAATATGGCCATTTCCTTAAGAGCTGAGTGTTAAGGACCTTTAAAATATTTTGTCCATAGTTGTTAATACAAACCCATGAAATACACAGTGCATGAAAAGTACTTGAGTCAACATTGCTATAGGAAAGAAAAAAAATATGCAGATGTCTGAACCTGATCATATGAGCTCATCAATTTAGAGCTGAAGGCAAGAATATAAGTCTGGTTACACTAGGAAACAATACAAATTCACAATTTTGTGCTCTGTCCCTTCTGTTTCTGTCAGTTCACTGTGTTAACTGGGTTTCTGAGCCATAGTTGATGTTGCCAAAGCAGGATCACTAAGGGATCAGATTTTAATGGATTTTTTCCCTACCATAACTACTATTACAACTAATGATTTGGACCCACAGGGACTGAATAAATGACAAGTGTATGTAGTTATTCCAGAACAAACTAAATTTTTAATGGAGTACAGTTGGCAGGCAAACCACAACTGAGGTGCCTGGGAAGTCAACTGCATTGCCCACACTAATGGGAAGCAACAGGAGCAGTTATAGGAAATACTTTGTAATATGTACATGGTAAAGTGCATGTAGCATTATACATAGAAGCACGGACATTTGAACTATAACCAAGGCTACAGGAGAGGGGACAACAGATTTACTTTCAAACTATTTACTCTCTACTAATGAATGTAGGTGACTTAGTCACAGAGGCAAAGAAATTGGAAAAGATCTCTTACAAGACTATACAATCTCAGTTGCTAGGATGTTGCTGCCATTGAGAGGTGGTGACCAAATTGCCTTTTCCATTATTAAATTGGAGTAGGAAATCCTGCTACATCCATGCTACATGGGATTGACTGCTACCGCGGAAAGGGCTGTGAACAGCTGTTATTGAAACATTCCTTTCCAAGCTTCACTTCTTCCCGTCATGCAGAATGAACGCTAAGTACAAACTCCCAGCTACTGCTGGATTTGCTTGATTCTCTAGAAGTCATCTGTATTTTTCTGATCTTGATGCCCAGCTTAGGACAGCTTTCATTTAAATCTGCACAGTGCTGTCCTGGTTCTGGTGGGGATAGGGTTAATTTTCCCAAGGAGCCAGACAGGGGTATTCCATACCATGTGAGCCATGCCCAGTCTATAGCAGGGAGCTGGCCAGGGGACGGGGCAGGAATCGAAGCTTCGGAGTGGGCTGGGGGCTTCCCGGGTTGGTTGGTGAGCGGTGATACAGTAATTGTGTTTGTACATACCTCTATCAGTGTTATTGTTGTTGTTTTCCTCTTTCCTTTGCTGTTCTGTTAAACTGCTTTTATCTCAAGCCACGAGTTTTGCCTTTTTCTTCCAATTCTCCCCCACAGCTGGGGGGGGTTGAGCGAGCAGCTGTGTGGCTGGCTGAGGCTAAACCAGGACAGGTGCTCAATTCCAGCTTCCTCACTTACCAAGTGAAGACGACAACATCCTTCATCCCTTTGCTATAATTAAACATCGGCTTTGAAGAGGCCAGCTTGCTCTTCATCTTTCTTTTTCACACATTGTAACCTGAAAAATGAACCCCGATAGGAAACCGGACATACCTAACCATGAAATGTCTCCAGCTAAACCACCTTCCTTGATGGATTCCTTGATGATTAGCCAATCCTCATGCATCTTCTTGGAAGGAAGGAGAGCAGTCTGGCTTGCTGGTATTTCGTCCAAATACTCCAAGTGGGGAATGATTTTTTTTACTTCAGCTCTGTAATTATAATCCGCTTCCTGGGAAAATTGAGAAAGTGGTACTTGAACAGTTTATTTAACAGACTGTGGACTTCCACCAGCAGCACAGCGGTGTTCAATTTATATGACTACCATATAACTTGAAATGCCTTCTACGAGGCAAACCTATTCACCTCATTCAACGGAAATAAATACAGTCCAGAGTTTCATTTCACTATCTTTTCTCCTCACATAATTTCTGCTCGAATTTATCGTGAACGTGTCCTGAGCAGTGCAAATACATGTCCTGAGCAGTGCAAATACATGCCCCCCACCCAAAGGCTCCTTTACCGTTTACCCACTGATGACCGGCATTTGTCTTTGTTATATTATGTATAATGTGCAAAAGTGTAGAAGGCCACCAATGCCCGCGGAAAGCCTGGGGACCCTCAGCATTCAGCCAGACTCTCTCCCCGCTTTTGCAATTGTCTGGTTGCTGCATCAACACTCAGATGATAGGAAGACTTGAAAACATGTTATGAGTGTTGCTACACCTGCTTGTGGAAAAAGAAACAGCATTTCCATGGATCGTGTTTTTAGGCACGTCCATAAACCAGCTACAATGAATGAACTGCACTGATTTTCTGGGGCAGTCTTCAGGGGTTTGGGGTGTGATATTACACACAGTTAGAAGCGATGGCTTACTTCAAACTATGTTTTCTTCTGCAAGAGGTTGCATGCCAACAGCAGGTGCACAGAAGGCTAAAATGGACTGCACTTGGGTTACTTTTCTGTGTTCTGAAAAAACAACACGATTGTTCCCAATGCACATGAACTCAGTGCAACAGCCGTGGGGGAAGTACGGGTGCAGCCCCCTTCTCCATGCATGCGTGGAGCATGTCAGTTATAAAATGATTCACGAGCACAAGCCAATGCCTGGGGGCCTCTGAGCAGCAAGTCCAATCCAGAACGGTTAGAACTGGGCTCAGAGCACACTTTGAACTGAGCTGTTTTGGTGGATACCAGTGGTAGAAAGACACCTTCATGTGGCACCTTTGTCTGGTAAAACTTAGCAATACCTCAGGGCTGACTGCGTCACGCTGCTTTGCAATGGGAATATTTTTGGTTAAAATAGTGTCATATTACAAAAGGCAGCAAACTGTGATGGCGATCTCTTCCAGCTTAAAGAAAGTATAAAGCAAGAGTTCATTGCTAGTGGCAGAATATGAACAGACAGCTACCTACAAATCAATTGCTTCATCCAGATAAATGTTATGCTTTCCAGGACATTGGATGCAATATTAGAAAACTGCACAAAGCGAAGTTGTCATTCAACACGGAGTTGTCACAAACAGAAATCTTTTTCTGGGACCTGGCTGGCTGTATGCTTCCTCCCTCTGCATGATGCAGCACCGAGGCTGGCAGAGGGAACTCACCAAATAAAGCTTGTATTTGTTGTTGTTAAGAGGCAGACACTAAATTTCTCTAACTAAGCCTTTAATCTTAATTTAGAAAATGAGTCAACCAATTGCCATGCTACCCCATACCACGTGTACTCTGAACAGTGCCTGGGCTTCAGCCAATTTCCAGCCATGTCCTGTTGGAGAGAAGCATCACGTTACGCTCATGTTACATTACTGCAACAGAGGCTGCAGAATTTATCATCAGGTTGTTGCTCTTGGTTTAGATAACAGGGGAAGATGAGCTCATCTGAAAATCAAATTACAGAGAGCAAACAGGCCATCTGAAGAAAGAGCAGTAAATTTAGTTGGACCATTCTCTAGACTAAAAGTAAATAAATAGGAGAGCTTTTACAGAGCTGCAGCAAGGGCCAAACTACAAGAAGGAGCTTGAGGAATTAGAGCTGGTCATCTAGGGCACACCAGAATAAGCCCACATCTATTCTTCTCTGTATTTCAGGTGGCTTTTCTGTACCCTGAAGAAATGCAAACAACATCAGTTGAAACCAAGAAAGTGACAAAGCCCACAGAGAAGCTCTCAGCAGCTGAGGGCAGGGCCGGCTTTGTAACCACCCCAGGGCTGAGCAGCTTCCCAACATGGAGACTGGGTGGGAGACTATGGTGAACTTGCAGTCTGCCTCTGCTACAGCTCAGTGTAAAACATACCATTGTGCAGACTCCCTCAACGAATTTGGGCTGGTATTTGAATGCAACTACTTGTGCAGGAGTAGAGACAGCCATTCAGCGTGGAGAAGAGCAGTAGGGCACACCACTACATACCACCCCTCTGAACTCCCACTACGTGACAAAATGTGGCAGCATGCCAAGGACTGATTTCCTCAGCTAAACAAGCCAAGGGCAATCTGACATTTCTCCATTACAAGTACATTTAAGGACTGATGACGCCAAGTGAAAACTACGTCCTCCAAAAATACCACCTCCGTTGAGCAGGAATGACAAGGTAGTAGAAACAGACTTTCTATGCTGTTAGGATATACTACACCATTTTCATGGTAGGAAGCTATGATAAGGAAGTGTCAGAAGTTGTATTTGTCTCTGAGGGAGTAAAAGGAGTAAGTAGGCATACTTTGTCCACCAGAAGCAAGCAGTGCTTCCTTACTGTAGGAATATGTTTTTTCCTCTCATGATTGCATCTTCCATAAGGGAGAAATGTTGATGGAGAAATCATTTTGGTTACAAGTATTTACAAGTGTGGTCTCTGAAGTATACCTCTACCAGTTCAAAACAGAAAGGCAAGTATATAATATTTTCTTTTGGATTCAAGAGAGGACAATTATGATAGCTAAAGCACTACCTTCTGTGGCTCCTTTTACTGAAAGATAAGATCAAGCCATCCATTACATCTGAAAAATGCTAGTAACTCATGTATCTAAAAAGTGCAAAGATTTAAAATACGCACATCTAGTACATGACTGAGTTTTAGTTATAGCACCTCAGTTTTCAAGTCTAAATCCAGGACAAACATAAACCTCAACCATTTATGCCAGTTAATGGCATGGGCATGATCACTTTGAAACACACAGCAAAGCTATGGAACATGGCACAGTGGAGTCACAGCACCAACTCCCGCTCTGCTTTCTAACCCCTGCATTCCCAGTTCTTTATGGTTCCACTGGGGATTGTGCCATCCTTAGTGAGTGCTGTGTATTACATACCTATGTGCATAGGCCTGTAACCTTCCAAAAGACCTGGATGACAATATAGCATTCGCTGGCCATAAACTGTCATCTGATTATATGTGTTAGACATTATATGACCAAAATGAGGAACAGTCTTATTTGACCAAGTTTTTAAAATTCTCATTTTCCTGCAGTTACCTTCTCAGTACATGCCAAGATGCTTGTTTTTATACCCCAACAATGCTTTTTTTTTGAAGCAGGGGAAAGTGAAAGAGAGTAATACAGCTCTGAGGCTGTTCATATAGAATTAGATCTCCCTTATTTTTCTTATTGCCCTGAAACCCAAAGCAGACGATGTATTACTGTGTTTTCATCTTGGTGACACAGAGGATCTCATGCCCTCAACAAAATACCTCCGCAGAAATGATTTCATCATTTTAGTACATAAGAGGTGAATCACTGTATTTTGTATCTTCAGCTTTTGCTTTCAGGGGAAAGGACAACAAACAGTTCCTACAATATAGCTTTTCCTAGTTATCTCAAGCATCATTTTTCTGAGGGTTCACCTTTTCAGCATGGTCTTGGAGCACTTGCTGTTGGACCAGAGAGCCTCCAAAAGAAATGCAAAAGCCCAGAGACAGATATCTAATTGAGACATTGTAACTGGCATATCTTGTAAGAAATATATTGACTACTTTCTAACCTGCTGCAAGATCCCTACAGGTAGAAGGATCCATACAGCTGGGGTCCATGCTCTTCTTGAGTCTTCCTTTTAATATGCCTGTTTGCACTGCTAGCTGGGAGAAGACAGAACAGCTGTATGGATCAGAACAGCTGATTTCTAGTTTAATCCCTTCTCACAGGTAAGAAGGAACACATTGCTAGGAAACAGGCCTGAGCCTTTACTAGCACTCCTTGTATTTCATTTGTGCTCATCTTGGAGACAATACCCACGAGAAGACATGAAAGATGGGAAATGCATCCCATGCCATCACTCAGAATGATACAATAGGAAGATGGAGAAATATTTCTCATTTCCAACTCAAACTCAAAAAGCACTGCCAAAAATTAACACAATGTGTGTAAATCAAGTCTTCACCTCTGCAGATTCTGCATTTGGCTTCAGACAAATAAGGTTGCCCTCCACTGTCAGGCGGCTCAGCTTGCAACAAAGTCCCAGGTACTCCATCTGGTTGATGTCCTCAATATTGTTCCCCTCCAGGTCCAAAACCTCAAGGTGATCCAACCAGGTCAGCTGGCTCAGGTCAGAGATATTGTTATAAGCTATGTAGAGTTCCTCAGCAGAAGAAAACAGAATAAATATGTAAACCACAGGCTTGCACAAGTAACACTCAAGCTTTGCAAAAATTTTCTAATATTTGAAATATTACACGGCACAAGATGAAATTAGCATGGAAGGGTACATTTTTCAAGTGTGGCTGTTGCCACATTAAATAACTAGGTCTAATATGGCAACTAACACTATGCTGCATTAGGCATCTTCAGGATCAGACCTGAATGTTACACCTCATTTAAAAAATAAATAATTGTAGCATCTTTTAAACTAACACAGGCAATTCAAGGCATCCAACCAAAGTCCTTTAGAAAAACAAAAGGTGAGAAGAGAACAAAGACTACAAGTAAAGAGTATTAACTGAACATAGTTTTGAGATCGTCATTTGGAAGGACACATCTATACTTACTTTTAGAGAGCTGCAGGAAGAGATCCCATCTAAATCTGAGAGCCCACAGTGAGCCATCCACAGGACCTGGAGATGGGACAACGTGGTTCCAAGATCCCTTATAAAAGAAACAATTCAAGCTCTATTTGAAGGGACAAAGGAACTCAAGACTTGATTTCTTTTTCCTAACACTAGGCCACTGCTACTTTCTTCAAATCTCATGTTGTTTACAAGAAATGTCATTAAAAATGTTCACCTTCAAAGGTGGAGAATAAAATTATACTCCTCTCTACCTCTCTCTCACAGACATCTTTGTTCTTGTATGACATGTCACCCCAGTTCAGTTTAAGATTCTTCCAAGAGCTACATCATGGTAATTCTGTCATAAATCACAGGTAATTGCTAAGAATTAAGTGAGGTTTGCTTATGCTGGCATCATTTGCTCTACACACAAACCCAAATTAACATATCTAAGCTTACTGCAGTCATCTCACTCTGCCCTCTTATGGAGTTACCTTTCTTCTGATTTTGCAGTTGAACGGAATAGCAGGTTTAGCAATCTTGCTAAACAACATTTTTTGAATCAGCAGAAAATTATAATCCTTTCCATCCTATTTTCCTACCCTTTCGGTTTAGCAAAATATAAAAAAGGGATCATTTGTATGAATTCCAAACTTTCAGGTCCTAACCCAGAAAAGCACATACTGACCTGCTTAACTCATGCATGTGTAATGTCCCACTGACATTGCAACAGTGCACAATACAAAGATAATGCAAAATGTGCATGTGCATGTGCAAAAAAGTGCTGGCAAATCAAATTGGGGGCTTAACCATCTTCCATCTTTGGTAACATTAAGTTGAAAAAAGGCACTACTCAAATAGAAACAAAATACAACACTTTATCAAATCCCAAACAAACAAAAAGCTCAGAATTCTCTATTCTAGCCATGATATCAGAATATCTGAATAATAAAGAACTAAACAGCAGGGAACTAATTATGAGGACAGTTTATCAGAGGAGGTAAAGACTAACATGGAGTTCCCAGAATCCCAGCAATGGTTGAGGTTGGAAGGGAACCCTGGAGGTCACCTTGTCCAACCCTCATGCTCAAGCAGGACCAGTTGCCCAGGACCACATCCAAACAGCTAAAATAGTTATTAAATAGAGATTCTTGGACTTCAAAATTGTGGAATAGCTATCTTTTATAATATCCTTTTTTATTATATACATTATAACAAATAATATATACTTTAATGCACTGTCTAGGGAAAATTGCAGAAGGTAAAAGAATATGGTCATAGGGTCCCTTCTGATCTTGGAATAAAGGTAACAGTTCCCTTACTCATGTCTTCTCTATATGGACCATGGGGAAAAAGAGCAGCTTTGCATTGCCCTCTGAGAACCTCTTGCAGCTTTGATGCAGCTTTGCGGCAAAGACCCCTACAGTCAAATTGCCTGCTTCAGGGATACTGCACAGCCAGCTAATCCGAGATGTCAGGAAGGAGTGCTTTTACAAGTGGAGACAGATGTATTCTAGTCTGTGTTTTTGTTGTTTCTCCAACATCTGAACACTCGGGAAGGGCCATGTCACGAAAAAGGAGACGGCATAAGGCTGAATAAAGGATGGATGCACGGAAGAATATCCCCAGATGTCTGTCTCCTGCGATTTTCCAAATATAGGGTTGAATAGGAGTTTCTAGGGTGAAATCAGGGATTTTCTGCCTTCTGCGGAATGGTTTGTCCACAGGCGTCATTCAGACCTATCTCACTTCATCCACCTTCTGTCACTGCAGGGGCTGCAGGCATTGCGTGCCTCTGATCATCTCTTCCCTGGATGCCTGTTGTGGTGTCACAGATTTAAGTAAGCTCACGATGGATACACCGTACAATGTGTTTATACAATGGTTTATAGCCTTTGAAGCACAAACAGTGCAGCTGATCTAAGGGCCAAAACAAAGCATATAAAAACTCAGTCAAACGACACATCTCTTCCCATCTAAGGCTACTCTTCCTTACAGGAGAAAACACTTAAATGACATAAACCACAATTCCTCCACCGAATTTTGTGCGTCTAGGCAGCTTTCCTGTACTCACACAGGACACTGCTGTCTAGTACAGACACCCAAGGATAAAGAAACACACACACAGAAACTCCTTTCATGTATAAACAATATGGTTCCTTCTGCAAACTTGCTGCAAACTTACTTTACCTTGTCCCTTAGCTATCAGGGCAATGGGGAACACTTGCAGTTGTGTCACTGCACCTGTGCCCAGATAAGCCCCTAAAAAGATGGAAGTTTGTCACATTTCTTTCCAAGTACTCATTTAGATTTGCCTGACCTGAAGGATCGTAATGTCCCTGTATGTCATCACATCCCCAGCCTTGCAGAATATCTTCCAGGGACTTTTTACATTGTGCATATTTTATAAATAACACAAACACTGTTTCTAAGGCTTTCTTAAGGAACAGATGCCTCCCAAAGTAATATTTACAGAAATTTATTACTAGATTTGCAAGCTGCGTGCCTATAATAAGAAAGAAATGAAATTATAGTACAAAAGCAGAACCTACCATCAACCAAGGCCAACACATCCACAAACACAAATATGGCATTAGGAGTAATGTGAAGGAATTACATCACTCATTTCACGACCCAGTTCAAGCACTGATGAGTTTTTCAAATTTCAGGATAATTTTGGTGCAAAATTTTCTTTTCTGTAAACCACTGAACATAAGTAAAGGAGAGTGGTCACCCTCATTTCTGTATCCTTGAAACAAGTGCTTCCGATAGACGCTCTGTTTATTTGGCCAACAAAACTTAAGACAATCCTAACCTGATTACTTCACAAATGATATAGTAATGTATGATTAATGGATTTTATTTTTATTTTTTCTTTGTCTTGTACTTCCTAACTGAAGGTCTTTTGCCATAGAAGGAGTTTTCGGTAATATGCTTGTTCCTAACATCTTCTGTCAATGTAAAGGATGCTAAAACAAAGCAATGGATTAATTTCCAAGCAGTTTTTACACAAGACCCCAAGAAGAAAAAGCTGTCCCCTGTACTGCTAAAACCTTGATCACTTCACACATTTTGAAGAAGGTCAAGGGTTCCCAAAGTTAAATCATATTTCCCTCTGTGTGTTACTGTTTTCAGCTCCAGTGCTGGCTATGGCTAAACCCAGTGCACACGGACAGGGTCAGTCCCTACTCACATCCTCTGCTAAGTCATGCACAGCACACATTCACTATGAATTATTAGCTAACGAGTCTTCAAGCATTCTCCTGCTGCAGACACCATCAGAAGTAGACACTAATTTAAATGAATTCTAAAACCTAATTACCTTACTCTTCACAATTTACACTGCCAAGTGTATAGTCTCAAATCCATTCCAGTTTCATTCATGGGCTGCAGCTCTGACTTTCCTACAGCTAACTTTGGTGCAAGTCAGGAGTAGCATGTTTAAGGCTAATACGAATCAAAGTTGATTAGTAGTATTCCAGACAAAGGAATTAGGTTGTATATCCCATGTCTTGGGTACTTGCAAAAGGCAGAACTGCTGCGTGTTTGCAATGCAACCCAGTGTTTAATAACAGGGTCTCATTATTAAAAAATGCTTATACAGACACTTCAGAAAAGAAAAAAACATGGAAGCTAATAGGAACTGGTTTCATATGAGGCTAAAGTTGGTTGTCCCGAGCTCACCTTTAACCCATGACACAAGATACTAAGAAAGCATGAACTTTGTTGCACTAAGTGTTTGGTATCACTTGGCCCACTTTTGCTCTCTATACTCTATTTCAGAAAAGGGAGCTAGCAAGCCACGGTATTTTCATCCCCTGCCCACCAAGAAAAGCACTCCAGCTCTTATGGACAGCAAGTTACTGCTGTCCCTCCTTCCCTGCTGCTGTAGACAAGCAGCAGTAAGGAGAAGAGGCAAAAAGACTTCTTCCTCTGCCCAGCCCTGACCGCAGAACTTCACTGCAAGTTAAAGCCAGGAACAAAGTTCCCCTTGCTGGGGTTGTGCTAGCTGCTGGAGGAGCCTAAAATTTTGAGTCATGCAGTCACATTTTGGCCTTGCAGATCTTTGTTACTGTGTCCATAAGGACTCATCTCCAGTCAGAGATGTTATCACAGCAAAGTATATCTGCAAATATTCTATCCGGTAACTAACTAATCTTTTGGAACCTGCATGAATCACAGCAGCATCAGAGGAAACTCCCTCATTAATTACTACAGAGACAATTGCCCCTGAAAGCATGGTTGCTGTGAGGTGAGAGCAATGTAACTCAAAGCAAACTGCTCCTGACAATTGCATGCACCTGCATTTCTGAAAATACTTCTGAAATATTCTGGCTGGTGAGAAGAGAACTTAAGAGTGTGCAAGAGATGGGAGTGCCTCCAGCTCTACTGCATCTGGCATGTCCACCTTGGATGGGGTCAGAGCAAAGCAAGGGGTTGTGTGAGCACACATGACTGCCATGTGCACGCAAGTGTGCACAGTGTGCACACCAGTATGTTTTCATTTATGTTAAGTGCAGAGGGTCAGATCAGCCCAAACTGGGGAGATGCATCTTGTGATTTTTTAACAAGAAATGGAATTAATGGGAATCTGCACTCTGATAATAATTTACCAGGGTAAATTATTTTAATAAAATAATAAACCCTTAATAAAAATTTACCACGGTAGTAGGAGAGAAAATCCACTATACACACAGTGTAACAAAACACCTGCCCCTAAAAATAATCACTGACTGAGACTAAAATTAATGAGGCACATGTCAGAGACCAGAACCATCCTGTATTAGGCATGACATAAATGTACAGAAGATGACAGCATCTATTCCAAAAATAAGGTAGAGAATATGTTTTAGAGTTTGACAGCTGAAATATGAAAAAGATGAGACACTGTACAAAGCTGGTGGCAGTTGGTTGTATGACGCAGCACAGGACTGCCCTACTGATGTGCAAACAACAATGAGCATATAGAAGGAACCAGAGGACGCTGTAGAGGAAATGTAACTCCCATTAATATACACAATGGATAATTCAATTCCAGTGGACAAGTGTCCCATCCTGAGTGACGTGGAAGCCGGGAACTTTACAGAAAGGGCAAGGAATTAATAGGCAAAGCAATTAAATATCCTGCTCACTTCTGCTACAGTTCATGCAGGTCAGGTTTCAAGCAGGGAGACAGAACATGGGGTGAGAATGCATACATCATATCTTTGGTTGTGATAAACAGAGGATTACAGCCTCTGAGTTTGCCAAACCAGTGTCCTCCAGAGTAATTACTCCATACACACACCTACGCACTTGCCCACAGAACACATACTGAATAGCAAATCATGTTTTTAGTATCCAAAAGTACCAAGAAACCAACATAGACTCCCCTAGTTTCACCTTGAACCCACGAACTCGCATTTATAATTGATTTTTAAAAATTAATATTAATAAACAGAAGGGTTTGATACCTGTTTTCCAGCTATCTCCAGACACTGCTGCAGGGGTGGGAACTCATCAAACAGCTCTGTATTTCTGTGAGGGTCTTGGCAATACCCTCCCCACTTGTGTACGACCATTTAGGACTTTTTCCCATGAAATTTGATGCTCCCATCTTGTCATCACTCCCCCAGACTGGGGGGAGAGCACAGAGGCAAGGAACAGTTTGGCTTACAACACCTAATAACAAGTTTGAGAAATAGTAATGTGTTCTTCCATTAATCCAACATCCTTGTTCTTCAGGGATTGATTCACTCCAGCCAAAATTTTACTGGACAGAGACCAGACCTAGAAAGCCAAATCCTGCTCTTGGTTTCACCACAATAAATCTTGAATAGCTCCACTGAGCTTAAGCTACCCAGTAAACACTTACAACAGCACAACCCTGAACACATTCATCAGCTTGAAAACCACTGTTTTTTTTTTGGAAGCTGGTTTCAAATCATTCACCTGGAAATAAAACACTAAATCCACTGAACTTGCAAACAGCATCTCAAAGTACACATCTATCTATTGAATAAATCTTCAGTAGCAATACATATAAAACAGCCTTTGATGCAGGTATTATTTATTTTTAAAGGTTGCTCTGAAAATGAATGCACTGGTAATTGGAGAGATTTAGATTTTAAAAGAATGACGAAACTACAGTCTTACAAAATAAAGGAAAAAACCCCTCCTCTCTGATCTACAGAAATCAAGTTGAATTTATCAAGCTGCACTATGATAATAATGATCCAGTCCATATGTCAGCACACAATGGTTTGGTTGTACAGATAATTCTGACATCAGAAGCAAAAACTTTTAAAGCCTGAATGTTACTTAAATTAGTAACATATGTACTAATAGGAAGCTTACATAATAGTTTCATTGTACTCTCAAATAGCTGTAAAGTATTCAAAACTGTGAAACTGATTGTATGCATGTGTTGCTCGTACTTGATCAAATCCATGACACAGCCCCCAACTCTGCAAGCAGTGCTGAGGCCGCGTCCTTATGTCCTTGCAGTGTCCTTTCACAGTTGAACAAATGTCATATGAACGTGCAGACCTGACTGACTTTGCAGTATTGCAGCCTTGGCTGGTTTTGTACTTACTCTCCCAAATTCAAGTAGCGATATGCTGCAAAACATTGGCTTGGGTCTTCTCTGCCTTTCATGTCACACAGCCACGGCACACAGGTTGCCTTTAGCACCTTATGCTCCCTTGCGCAAGTGTGAACAACTGCCCAAGGTGCAAGGATAACAAGGATCATGTCCCACTTTTTGCTGCCAGAAGACTGCTTTTAGGCTGAAATGCACCAAATATTCTGGCCTTATTCTTCCATCTGAACTGTGCAACTATTTCACACTAAGGGTTCCTAACCATGCTGAGACACGTTGTTGGAGACTTCAAAATCTAAGCAAAAAGAGACTTTGCTAGGTAATTTTCAACTCATAAGCTTAAACACATCAGAGGAAGGCAAGCGTGTTTTTGGCCGAACAGAAAGCATGCATCTACCAAAGGTCTGTTTAAATAAAAACTGTGTCTATGAAATTCTGTTTTCATAACTCCCTTTTACATGTAAATGAAGAATTTCTGTGTGAAAGTAAGTTATTGTTGCCAAAGGTCTTTGCAGCAGGGTGTCTCTGTTGTCCCATCTTTTTGAGGCAACCGTTGCATGAATAAGAAGCTGTTTTCCAAACGGGCTGCAGTGCTGATGCTACTGGCAATATTTCTCCCAACAGAAGGACTTCACTGTTTTATTCCAGGGTGGGGTTTTTTTGCTTGGTTGGTTGCTTCTGTTTTAAGTTTCAAGTTTGGAAAGGGGCAAAGGTCTAGTATATTGCTTTTTTTACCTGTGGATCTCTGCTGCACACTTTGCTGACAGCAAAATGGATCTCTGGGGAGGAAATGCAGCTCCCCAGGTGCTGCACGAGGGGTAAATCAGGGAGAGCATTCAGGGGTGAACACTTTGTCGAACCCACAACTCTGCCTTCTCAGTTTTGTTATGCCTAACTGCTGCAGCATACATGGACTTGCTAAAGATAATTGCAATTATCAAGGAGCCACAGTCTGGCCAGGACTTTCTCTAAAGCAAAAGCCTGAAAACAAGGACAGGAGACTACCCGGCTACAGGAGTCAAAAACATGAACCATTCAAGGCAGTTTGGTTGCTGTCGAGGACTGGAGCCAGAGACCACACTGGTGGTCCTGGTAGAGTACTTGAGCTCTGCCATGGACACATCTGTGACCAATGCTTTAACCAGAGACACTGCATAAAAATCCCTGCTCCACATCAGTGCCAAACCTCCCCCTGCTTTCAGTGGTGTCAAGATCTCCCCTCTGGTGCCGGCAGGCAAGGATGGCATCTGGAGATAGATGACTACAGAGGAAGAACTCAACCCCAATGAGATATATCTCTGGGCTATTCTGGACTTACAACATCTTCACTCATCATTGTTGCTGCTCATTGCCTCATTGAACTCACTGTAGCAACCACAATATTACACTAAGTGCTATGCTACTCACAAGCACTTTTTTTTCCATGTCAGATTATACCTCATTTAAACCAAAAGTGCTTGCTGAGACCATGGGGAAAGAGGCATGTAAATGAAATTGAGTGCTGATACACATGCTTCTGTAACTAGTCATAATTGTGCCTAAGTTAACCCAAACGCTTACTTCTTCCTGTGGCCAGCAGGTCGAGGGAGGTGATTCTGCCCCTCTATTCTACCCTGGTGAGACCCCACCTGGAGTACTGCATCCAGCTCTGGACCACTCAGCACAGGAAAGACATGGACGGGGTGAGTGGGTCCAGAGGAGGGGCACAAAAATGATAAGAAGGCTGGAGCACCTCTCCTATGAGGACAGGCTGAGAGAGTCGGGGTTATTCAGCCTGGAGAAAAGAAGGCTCCAGGGAGGCCTTATTGTGGCCTTTCAGTACTTAAAGGGGCTTATAAGAAAGATGAGGACAGACTTCTTAGCAGGGCCTGTTGCAATAGGACAAGGGCTAATGGTTTTAAGCTAAAAGAGGGTAGAGTCAGACTAGACATAAGGAAGAAATTTTTTACGCTGAGCATGGTGAAACACTGGAGGGGGTTGCCCAGAGAAGTGGTGGATGCCCCATGCCTGGAAACATTCAAGGTTAGGGTAGATGGGGCTCTGAGCAACCTGCTGTAGTTGAAGCTGTGCCTGCCCATTGCAGGGTGGTTGGACTATAAGACCTTTTAATGTCCCTTCCAATCCAAACTATTCTATGATTCTTTGATTTTGTTAATACACATAAAATGCAGCGTTAGTTTCAAGTGGTCTCATTTTCAGTTGCTGTCAAAAAACCTAGAGCAGAATAATGAGCTTGATCAATGCTGATGTACCCAGAGTCAGGAACAGCAATTCCCTAGCAAGAATATACAGTGTGCATGGGAAGGATAACATAATTCTGTGTTAATTTTCTTTTGATCATTTAAACTGCTTGTCAGCTTAGTTACTGGTAGCATTTTAACAACGAAAGATCAGCTGCTTTAAATCAGCTCCCACAATTTGAAAGGAATAGGGGCTGCCAAGGTGTGGTTCTGTGGGTCAAGACCTGCCCTTGATCTTTTTTTTTTTTCCCACCCTACTCCAGCTCCCACCCTCGGCATGAAGCTGTGCCCCTGAGATGCTGTAGAAACCAAACACATTGTGCTGCATCTCACTGGGTACATTACATCTTCCACAAGAGCAAGTGACTTTTCAAATGGGATAAAGTTGAGACACAAGGTAAATAAACCTCTCACACCCACATACCCATTGCCCCTCAGTTTAGCCCCAGAGCTAATCACAGTTCCTATAAGCTTTGGCAATCATTCGTTCTCATTGTTAAAAGTTTACATAGAAAAAAAATTAAGGATAATGAAACTGTGGTTACAGAATGAGTTATTTACATTGAAGGAACGAATCCCACAGTGCTTTAAAATTTCCTGCATTAATAACTTTTCAGTCTCCCACATGTTGTGTGCCTGTTTCACAGTATGTCTGAGCTTTGGCAGAGTAAGACAGATATATTGCAACTTTGATGTAATATAGATCTCATCCTTCAAAATCAACACTTAAAACTTTTAATGCTGCAGGGTAAGCAGAAGGAATATTCTGTAAAAGATCCAAATTGGCTGGCAGATTCAGTGGTGTTAAGACACACACCACAAAAAAAAAAAAAAAACAAAAAACAAACCCCCTTTTTCTGAGTACCAGAAAAAGTGGCATTCTAGATTAATTGACCAGACAGAACTGAAGAATTGGATCAGCTGTGAGTTGCTATTCAACTTTTCTCACATTAATGGTTATGGAGTTTCCACTGGAAAAAACAAACAACAAAACCTTGAGATACTGTGGAAATGGGCTGATATGAAAACCTAGAGATAAATTGTAATTTAAAGTGATTTGGTCTGAATGTACAGTGGCAGGAATGCAGGTTCTTGAGATTCTTTACATCTGGCACATTTGTATGACAGTGATGATTTTCTTCTGTGGCTGACGGTCATTCCTTTTTGTACCTTTTCCTTCCTTTCTTTTTTTTATCTGTGCATTCAATAAGAAAACAGAAGAAATACAGAAGCTTGCCGGAACAGATACAGGTACAACTTGGGCCTGTGAATGGCTAGCAAATGCCAGTTGACTCCCTCCAAATTTCTTTTCTCTCTCAGCCTCTAATTTTCACCCTAGATTTGGCATGATAGACTTGTCTCCATATGCCCTGAGTCAAGAGTTTTTCTTTAAACGATAGCTTCAAGGGAGACTTGCTCTGCTTGTACTGGCATCCAGATGCTCTTTCACAACAAGCAAACAAGGCGGCGAAGAGAAGCTTGGGGGACCTCAGTGCCCATCAACCAGACTACTGAGGCAGATGAGACCTTATGGATTTCCGTACTGAGGGTGTTACTACCAGACAGAACCTCAGCATTTATTTCACAATACACCAACAGACATCCCAAATCTGGTGCAGGTGTGCTAACTGGTTGTATAGCAAATTCCACACCCTATCCTTGACTTCTTTTGAACAAATTCCCACTCCAGGAGGATCTAGCAGTAGATGTTGTAATGTGTCCTCAGTTATGGAGATGAGCCTTATGGCAGAAGTGCAAACCCTCACAAGGGCTCTTAGCTGCCAGAAATGTCACTGATCAGTTCCACTGAACAATGGAGAGACTTCACCACGTGTTAGTGGACTAATTGTTCTAGCTCCCCAGTGCCCTCCTGCCAACACAAGTCTCAAAAAGGCCTGCCAAAACAATTTCAGAGGAGCTCACACAAAATTCTCCCACACATCTTGACCTACCTTTGGAGGCAATGGTAGTTGTCAGCCACAAGCAACAGTTCCTTTATAGACTAATTTGCAACGGTTCCTTTGCAGGAATAACTAATTGCAAGGTTCCTTTACAGACTACCAAGAGTCTCACCACAATGGTACACAGTCTTTGTGCAAGAGAAATGCACACCATGTAGACTACCAACTAGTTCATGAATTGGGATAAACCCCTTCATTGCTATAAACTATATTGATCTTGAGAAAAGCAATTTTTTTAACTTGAGCTGTCTGGCTTTTGGCTGTGAAGTAAGGAAAATATTCCCCAAAACAGCTGTGTAACCCACTACCTGCCACCTTATTCAAAAGTGGACACTCACACCATGAATGTCAGTGGTTCCCTATATCTCTCCAGGGAAAATAAAGGTTTCTGAATTGATATACCTACCAATTTTTGCATAAGCTACCTCAAAAACATTGTACAAACAACCTGGTATCACTGTTAAATACAGAAGGTAGGAACTGAAATAACTGTATTTCACAGGACACAAATATATAGATATACAGTTTTCTTTCAAACTGTGTTGAGACTAACGTTTCTTCTGCACCATTAAGTTAGGTTGGGAATGGAAAAAGAAAAAAACTTAAGTGAATGTGGCTATGAGTGGTATTAATGAGTGCAGAAGCTAGAGAGAGATGACTCCCCCTTATTATAATGCTTTGTGAGTTTAGAAGTGAATACCAGTTAACCTAAATTATTTAATAAAAAATAACGAGATTCTTGAAAACAAAAACCCCAATCCACTCAGAAGAAAGAGGCACTTTTACCTTAAAGTAGTGGGAAGAATCATTGCATATTGCAGATTAAAGCAAATACTCAAAATATACGGAATTTGCTTATTCGGACAGATGAACTTTACAGAAGGTCCTTTTGACAATGGCGGTTGTATT
Source organism: Ibidorhyncha struthersii (assembly GCA_013398815.1). Taxonomy (NCBI): domain Eukaryota; kingdom Metazoa; phylum Chordata; class Aves; order Charadriiformes; family Charadriidae; genus Ibidorhyncha; species Ibidorhyncha struthersii. The sequence continues at coordinate 142,670 of VZSZ01007432.1, forward strand.
GTTTAAACACATAAGAGTCACAAAATAAGACTCATTACACAAATAAGCATATTTTCAAGTATTTTAAAAATCCTCCAGTATGATTTAGCAACAGTATTTTCATGTGTTTACTTTATAAGGGATAAAATTTATGCTACTGATTCTTACTATTTCTAGGGTCAAAAATTAACATGTGGCAATAAAACTTCTTTTTTCTTTAATTTAAAAAGTTCTTATAGAACAAATGTTATGTTTTAAAACTGGGTTTACGTTGGGATGCTGAGAGCAAGAACTTAAAAAAGTCTGTGAGACCTTAACAGGCATAATTATTATAAATATAAATAAGGGCAAGATAAACTAAACAACAATATGCAGAGTAAACCAAACTTCTGTAAGGTCTTGCCTATACTGGGATGAAGCAGTAGAAAGTGGAGTGGTAGGACTGTGAGGCTGATGAAGTTCAATCCAGGAGGTGCCACAAATGGTCTTTCAAACACGCAATCTTCCATAAAACTTCTGTTACCAAAAGTGGTGGTATGTTTCATTATCACACCTTTGTGTTCTGGTTCTTACCTCCACGAGAAGAACACACAGTGCAGGCTAGGGCAAAGGGTGAAGAATATGCATGCATTACACCTGCTGATGGAATTGCAAACTTCACCTCCTAAAACACAAAGGCATTTGTGTATTTCTTTTTGCAGGTATTGATGCGCCCCTGAGAGACCTGATGCACCCTGTAAAGATCTCAGGATAGAAGGATAAAACTCTGCCAAACAGCAAATCAGAAATAAATTAGAGAAAAAGAAGTGTGCATGTATTTTAGGGGAAAAATAGCAACAGGTCCTTTGCGTGCAGTAATGTGTCCACAGAAAATAAGAACAACTAAATAAAATCCTGTGTGGAGAATATTTTATAGAAATGAGATTATAAAAACTGACTGTACACTGAAATTCTATTTATTTCTTCATTGCTTATTCATATTGCTTGGCAATTGCCAACTGATGAATACAACCACATAGCTTAATTTCACCCCCAACCTGACTCCCTCCCTTTTTAAAATCAGCACTTACCTTGCATTCCAAGAACAATTTCCCACTGAATAAAATTATTTTCAATAAAAAACAAACAAGCTGCAGACAAGTAACTCTGTTGTAGGATAGAATCAAAACAACCTACAAACCCATTAGATTAATGCTAAGATTATTTTCCTATCTGTTTCCATGAAGACAACCCTTCCACAGCTGGATAGCTCCACTGGCAATGGGCTAATTACTACTGCTTCCCAACCCAGTTCTTTGGGTTTTCTCAGATGATGATTATAATCATTCTTTCTCATCACTGACTAAAATGAACATTTAGGTGTAAATTTTCATGTGATCCCTGACATTGACAGCTGAAACAGAGCAGCTGCAAACCCAAATAGCCAGGCATGTAAGTACTTATTTGCTGGCAGAAATCAGCTAGATATTACCAACACTTTTATTTATCATACTATAGCAGCCATCCAGAGCATGTAAGCGAGATCATGATCCCATTAGGCAAAGCCTTGTACATAACTCATTCAAAAAACTGTGTCTGCCCTGGAGTAATATATAAAGTAAACAAAGATTGGAAATACAGTGAATTTCTACAGCTAACCCAGGACACTGTAGAAACAGCCAAGCCAGGAACTGAGTTGTATTTTTGAAGTCCTGGTCCAGTGGCTCAGCCACAATGCCTAGTTTTGCCAGTCTAGTCTAGCCAAAGCTTAGTCAGCCACAAAGCTTCTCGTCATTGCCATTGCTATCTCCAGTTGGTTCAAAGAGTAAAGCTGCCCCTGTAATCCCAGAGACTGGAATCAGGTGAGCTTGCAGACCCCTAAAAGGTTCCTCATTCACTAAAAGCAATTGGTGCATCTTAAGTAGTTACTGCTTCTAAGCAAACAGCATTTGTAAGACCAAAACACCAACTAATACAGAATTTCAGAGGTTCCCTTTGGAAATGACAAAAGCTTTTATCTATGTGCTTTCTTGTTGAAGTAAAGGAAACGAGAAATGGTGTACAGAGCATGAGAGCCAGAGATGTGGCTTTTGCAGGTGCGGATGCACGCACTTGTTTCTGCTCGCTGACCTTAAAAGAATAAGGGCTGGATTCTTCCCATGGGACCAAACAGCCTGCCCTCAAATGCTAGAGAAGGAAGGCAGGATGATCCTATCCTCAGACCTTCTCACTAGAAGGGAAAAGCTGAGAAGTGTCCACCATCTCCCCTCTAGTCCCTGATCCCCTGGAACACACTGGACTGTCAGCACATCCACTGCTCAGGGAGAGCTCACTTCGAGATAAACTGCATCTCCTGGCCAGACAACACCAAGTGAAACTGGACCCCAGAGAAAATCGGACATGGAAGAAGTTTGAGGGCTTCATGTCAACAAGCCCAGGCCCCAACAGAACTATTTACTGCTCAAATATTCAACAGAGCTACGTTAGCAAAGTAATAGCTGAGGCAGCAGTAAAGAGAAGCTGAACTCCTATTTTAGGTAGATGCATGGCATGAGACAACACCCTGAAAGGAAAGGCCACTTTTTACCAAATACACTCAAAGTGGTATGTTTATTCAGTTGGTGGGCAGAGAAGGGGGACAATTATTTATTCAATGATGGGCTTACCTTACCTTGTACGTGTTTACTGCCAGACTTGCTGCATGCATTACCTATTTACTTGCTATTTCACTAGCCACATTCATGCTGCAAAAAGTGTTGTGGTCTTTGATGATCCTCTTATGGTTTTCATGCCCTGTATTGTACTACAGCTTGAACCACAAAACAGAAACGTGATAGCAGTGCCCTTGGGGGAAGAATCCTACCTCTGTGGAACTGCTCAGGTGACAATGACAGAAGATTCTCTCTGCTCTAAGATTATATGAACGCCCCAGACCCTCCCCACTGACCCTGTTATGACCAGGAGACTTTTAAACTTGGAGCTGCAATGGTAGGACCTGCCTTATAACCCTGTTCCTTACAGGTACGCTCTGTACCTGACAGCCTGAAATAGGTGGCAGAGGAGCTTCAGCTAGGGAAGGCTGCATAAAATGTACTGCTGAAGGCAAGAACCATGGAAAGACGCTGCAAGGCCACAAACTTGTTTTGATGTCCTCCATGCTTGCTGCAGAATGGAGCCTGAGCTCCAGAACCACAATGGTGCATTTGTACAGAAAACAAGTTCAGCTTCCCTTGCTGGTGAATCAGCCCATCAGAATCCCTGATATCTAAGGTCATAAAGACATCCACAGTCTTTACTTTGGGCACCTGACCTTGGTTTACAAGAAAAGATAGAAGCATTACATTACCTTCCTAGTCAAGGGAGAGCAAGACATCTCAGAGAGGCCTACCCAGAACTGATAAAAGGTCGAAGCAATCAGATTTCCCTAGGACCTAATGCAGACAGGCTGATCGTGCTTTACTGAAAATAATCCACTCAACTAAAAGTAGCTGTATGTCTGTCCCAAAATCATTACTTTTTAACAATAATATGAATGTCCTTAAAACTGTCAATGCTAAATAAAACCTGAGGTCACAGCAATTTTCCCAAGGTTTGTAACATTCCCAGGGATCTTCAGGCATTAATACTGAGAAGACTCATTAATACAAAGATTAAGATTCAACTCAAATGCTTTCCTAGCTCCTGGCAAGCACTCAAAGTCATCAAAGAACATGTTCTTAAGACAGACTTCATAGCAGCCTTAACTGCTGAAGGACTTTCAGGCTGGCTACACAAAAGAAGCAACAGAAACACTTCCTAAAGAAACTAGCTTGCATTTGAGATTAAATGCTTTCCCTGTCCAGAAAAGCAAATGTCAAAACAAACAGTGATGCTCTGCACACCGAAATAAAGACATGAAGAGATTCACCCAGACCAAATCAGAGCAGTGGTTCTCTGACTGCATGTGTAAATACAACCTAAGAGCAAGAGCACCCTGATCCCTCATTAAACACTGTAAGCAACTACCATAGTACAAATAAATCATCTGTTAACAAACATTTGCATCTTTAATGCAAACTAAGTAACAGAATTGATTTTAGAAAATATTTTTGGATTTTATCATAAAAGCAATGCTGATCCTTGTTGCACAAAACTCACTGCATTTACGTGTAGTACCTATGTTACATGCATCAAACACAGTAATACAGTAATTGCAAAAAATTAGAAACAACAGGCAGAAGAAAAAGCAAACTGAAAAAAAAAAAAGAGCAAGCAAAGGAATGAGTAAAAATGACAAGGAAAAAACAAATTTAGGGGAATGCATGCCCCTAAATTGCTTCTGTTTGAGAGAAAACGATCCAGCAAATAGCGGGTGCCTAGACACATGCTATCAGCAATACATCAAATTTTGGGCTGATCAGTCTCATGTCTCAGTCTTATACAAGATGGTGTAACTTGGTCCAGATCCAGCAAAGCACTTGGACTAATGTTCAATTTTCAGCTTACGAGTACTTCCACTGAAGACAAACTTCTTGTGACTTTAAGAGGTGAGCATTTGCTTAAACTCTTTGTTGGATAAGTACCAAGGAGTATTATTGCTAAGTTCAAATTCCTAAAGATTCTGATTCAGGTCTCAAAAATATTTTAAAACATCAGTTTAAAGCCCTTGCCCTCCATTAAGAAAGAATTAGTTTGGCTGTGCTTTCTTAAAGTCATGAAATGATCAGCAAAACCCTTTCTCAAATCACTTGGCTCACATTTTCAGTTATTTTTGCACAGTCAGGAGGGCTTGAAACTTTTCAAAAATTGAATAGAGGGATTCCTGTGTAGCCTGTCTTGTCCCCAGGAGCTGGTGTTAAAAATAATAATAAAAAAATCTATCCTAAGGTTCATAAAAGCATGAGAATTGTTGAATGTGAATGGACTCTGCACCTTGCTCAGTTGAACCTTCAGGACAGCTGTCTCATTTCCACTCTCCCATGACAACTTTACTGACCCAAATGGACCAGCATTTCTGTTCTCTTGTCCTGGGGGACTCTTCTACACTAGGACAAGAGCAATCTGAGAACTGCATGTAATGCAAACTACAGCAAAGAAATGTTAACTCTATCCAGACGAAAGAAATCTGCTTTCCTTTCCCTGTATCCTTCATACTTACTTCTATACTCACATTCTGCAGTCTCTGCATTTCATCTCACTTAAATTATAATAACCTCTCTCTGTTACAAGCAGTTGCTTAAGTAGCCCTGGGAGCATACTAGTCTTCTGCTGGCTACAATGCATAGAGCTGAATGGGAGGAAATGAACTTCAGCTGGTGAAACAACTTCTGCTAGAAACTTATGGGAACCAGTCCCTGAGATTCCCTTATCTGATTTAAAAGTCCTTTCATAAAGATACCTATCTAACATTTTTCAACAGATCTTTTCGTTCATCCCTGAATTGAGAATAAAAGCAATCTGATAAAAAATACATCGCCTACATGCCAGAAGTAGTAATTCATTGGTCTTGAAATATCGTTCTTTTACTGGAAGCATTACAAAGACAAGGACCATGTGTCATCACCAAAAAAAGAGGCAGTTTTTAATAGGCACTCTTCAGAATGGGGTCCATGTTTCATCCTCAATTATCAGTTCATACATTTAGAATTTCTTAGCTGTCAGCAGATGGGCAAAGATCACCAAACACGGGCCTCATAAAATCAGTGTGATTTAGAAAATTAACAATGATATGAACTAATGTCTTTCCACAGTAAACTGGATTTTCCAGAGCTGTTCCCCTTTAGCAAAGGGCCACTAGAAAACTAAAACTAAACTAAAACAGAAACAGCCAAAAAAGAAATTCCCTTTCAGCCGCCAAGATGGATTATCTGCAAATAAACTTGGATATATTTTCCTTATGGATTAAATTAAATAGTTGATAATGATATCCTGCACTTATATATAGCTTTTCAAAGTCTCAAGTATTCAAAAGTAACACAAGCTTTAAGAGGGCTGGGGAGGGACCATAAATTTACAACTGAAGTAGCTCAACCACATTCCCCATCAAAGGAATCAGAACTCCTTCAGGAAAAGTCAAGAAAAGCCAATATCCAAACTCACCGACCTAGCAAGCCTTGTTCTCCCATAGAAAATTGTAATACACAAGTATCTTGACTCCTCACTGCCAAAACATCCCTCCTTTGATTTCTATCAAACAGCAAATGGCAACGCACACCTCAGCATCCTCACAACTTAAGTTCCTATGTGAGTGTGACAGAAGTAAATGTTTCAAAAAAAATCAGTAACTAAATCAGGATCATAAATCCTTATTTTGACATCTTCCTATATGAAGTTTACTATCAAGAGAATTCTTCCCCCATTTTCAAACTGAAAAAGGTGTTTAATTCCATTTAATCCTAAAATAATTAGGAAATTCTACTCAGCAAGATAGAATGAAAGAAAAATAAAGTGACAAAAAGCAAGTTTTCCATCTTATTACCCACTCATGCATACACACTGACAGTCTTTTGTTCATAATGATTCACCATAATACATTTTTTTCACATAATATAACATGAAAAGAATGCTTTTAACATCCCAAGTATATATATATGAAACACCCTCTATCTTTTGCCTGCTTTTCTGTCTTTACCTTCTTTTCAGTAAACAAACCAATCTTCCAGTCTGTCCTTACAAGACATTTCCTGTTATCTGCTGCTCATTTTCAAATTACAACCACAATGATTCTGACCTTATGGCTGAGAAAGTCTGTGGGAATTACTTTAAGTGAGAAGGAAGAACATTTTTTTGATCATCCTCAAAAACCTCAGTTGCAAGGGTTTGGTCAAATGCAACAATCACTTTTTGGAAAGAATTCAAACATCAACAAGTTTAATTCAGAAATAAGATTTCTAGACATTTTTTAGTAAATGGCAACAGCCTGCTAGAATGGAAGCAGCTATGTTACATCAGCTACAGCAGACATCACTACTGCCGGACAGCAATGTTGCTTTAATGGGAATTAAATTGACATAATACAGACCTCCAAAAATAAAGCTCAAGTACCCAGGCTGTGCTTGTATGCCCTTAAGTGATCTGCATTTATCAATGACAGATTGTCAAAGATGGGAATTAATAAAGGAAGGCTACTGCTGTACTATACTGTCCGAGTTCTGGTCTGCAAGAGCTAACAGAGTTTTCTTCTTCCTTTACCTATTCCCCAACAATCACATTTAACTGGCACAGAGAAAGCACATTTATCTAAAGGAGGAGCAGGTAGCTTCTCCAAGGGTTTGTGCACCTGGGAAGCATCACAATATTAGACTTGATATCCAAGCCAAAACATATTTATGTTACAGTTGATCAAAACAAAACTCGAGACCAAATGTTACCTGAATCAAGGACCACAAGGATGCCAGGTCACAGAAAATGGTTTGCCAAAACTTTTCATGACAGAAGTTAAAGTTTCAAAATACAAAGGGATGTGCAAAATCCTACTAAAACTGAAAGTCAAATAAACTAAACAGTTCAGTTTTTCTGAACTGCATCCTGTGTTCAATACCGACGGAACTGGCCAAAACATTTTCCATTGATGCATTTTAAGAGAATATGGATTTTTGACCATTTCTTTTTTCTTTTTAATACAATAAAATGTCTTTTGATATAGTAAAAAATGTAATTTTTTTACTCATTACTTACTCCTCCATTGCAATAATGGAGACATTTCATGCTTAGGACAGTGGTTGGTTGCCATTAAAATAATTGCAGCAATGTAGAATCACCAATATTATGGACTAGAAGATGGAAAAAAGAATTTAGACTGCAAATACTTTATCTCATCACCCAAACAAGGAAAATAAGATCAAAGTGTGACAACTGAAGTTCTTTAGCTACTTTAGTGACAATGGATGTGACTGAGAAGTCATTATTGCCGTTTCCCATCAGGGAACGTGTTCTCTTTAACAAGAATTAGCAAAATCACATTTTTTTTTCCCCACAAATTTAGCAGATAGACATACAAAGCCAGAGCGCAGCCCTGTTTAACATAAAGATGGCCTTTTACACAGCCCTTTACTGATATGAGCCATACTTTTCCATTATGCATTAATTACCAAGGGTAATACAGACAACAGCACAGGAGAGAGAAGACAACTCTGCCTCTTCATTGCGATGATTTTCACATCTACCTTCCCAATCTGCCAGCTCCCCAGTTCTCTGGGAGAAAATGTGTGATGCTTTCACAGAGCTCAGCAAACCAGGGACATGCAGTCTTCATAGCAGCTCTCATAAACCCAACTTCATTGACTTCAATAAAGCCAAAGTGATTTTCATCAGCTGAGGAACTGGTTTGACCTGTATAGAACAGGCTACTGTGCAGAATAAAAGCCCAAAGGCTGAAACACTTTGAAATCCAAGTGCCTAGACATAAATAAGAGGCAAATTTCCAGCTCCTTTCAAATTTGCACCAAATTTCCATGGACTTCAGCATGGCAGGAACTTCTCTGGTGGTGGACTGGCACTAATTCATTGGCATCATTGCAGCTACAGTGATTTACTCCAGCTCAGGTCCTGTCCTTAAACTTATGTGGCTGCAGAGCATATATTCATGATCTAATCCATTATCACGGCATGGGGAAATGGAAGAAATGAAAGCAGCACAAATGAAGATTTTATCACTTAAATAAAATTGAGGGCTGTTATTCTTTATGTTTATTTCAATTATCATTCATTTCTTACCTCACAGACACAAGCAAGCTATTGTTCAACTTCAGTTCTCTCAGATTAGGTAGATAGGCACCTAGGGAAACAGAATAAAGAACCACTTTGCAGAGCTGGGAGTGGAGTAAAGGAAACTTCTGACAATTGAAGCATCTAATTTTACATACATTTCTTACCTGTTTCTTCCAGATCTGTGCCTGACTTCTTCTAAGAAAATTAATGAGATTATTTCACTGAAAAAATATTTCACCCTTTGCATTTTTTGCAGCATATACGTATTGTCTGCATGACTGCCCAATTATAATTGTTGGAACACCTCTCTGACAATTCTGATAGAGCACCTTTTCAGACAGACCACAACAGAAACTGGCTTGATGGGTGACTGTTTTCTTTGGTCTGATTCCCAACCCTTATTGACTATTAACTGAGTGATACTCTGAAGAGGTAAAGGATGCTTTAGAGTATAGCATTCCATGACCTCTGATTTCTACATAATGCTCTTGCTTCTCTCCCCAGAATTCTTTTTCTGCCTATTTAATGGCAAGTAGTGATGGACTTATTGGATACACAGCTAAGTAACACTTCTTCAAAATGTAATTTCAAGTCAAACAACAAAAGCATAACTTCCTATGTCACATCATCTTTTATAGTTCAGAGGACCCCAAAACACTACTTACTTTTTGCCAAGCATTGCCTTAATTTCTTAATGTGATCCATTGTTTACTATTCAATTGTACAAGTTTCATACCTATGAAAACCTGAGTATTCCGTTGTTATTACTTTGATTAATGCTATTTTCTATTCCCAAGAGACATTTGCCTTTTCGGTTGCTTCTAAAGGTATCTCTGAAGAAAAATCATAGACCAAATCTCTCCAAGCTGCAGAATAATTTGGATATAAACTCAAGTCCCAAGAAAAAATTGCTATTAACAAAAGCAAACTTTTACCCAGTCCTACTAGCAGAGTTTACCAATGGCTGGCAATCATCCTCCAGTGTAATGTGCAACCATATAGACGTAATACCAATTTTAGACAAACTGGATCTTTGCTAAAAGATTAAAATCTGTTCTCAGCAAATATTTTTATGAGTCCTGTGGGTAATCTCTCTCTGGCAAGGGTGATTTAGCAGTGTCCAGAAGGACATCATTCCAGCTGTTTGCAAAGGATCAAAAGAAAAAAAAGAAAAAATTAAAAAAAAAAAGAAAAAGGGAGTGGGATCTCAAAGGCAAACAAAGGAGATCATGATGTTCATCACATTTCTCCAAACAGAACAAGAGCATTTACGACAAAAACATTTTAATAAATCATGTTTTAGTAGAAGCATTATCTATATCTAATGCTAGTTGGGAGTGATTATAATCCACATATTGATCTTCATGCTATAGTGCAAATATTTAACTTCATGTCTTTGCAAAGCTCTTTAGAAAATATTAAAAATTCAAAACACACTGTGCAATTTCTTAGCCTTATTTTTTAATCATTTTCCATAAACCATAAAAATTGTAGTACGAATTATAAAAAACCATCCTCATCCTGCAGGGCATACTTTCTCATGTCAAACATGTTTTACAAAGTATGGCAACAAAATAATTTGTAATCCTGACACTGGAGATATTAGGATCTCTGTTAATTATTCACAGCAGTCATACTAGCTACTGAGCAAAGACTTCCTCAGATATAATCCATGCACTAAGAAAACCCCCACAGAAAAAAAACCAAAATCTAAATTAAAAAAAAAATATTATCATGTTTCTGATAAGAAACATGAAGCACAGAGAGATGAAATGACTTCCCCCAAAGTGTTAAAGGAAAGAATAGGAAGGATGCAGGGAGGTTAAAGGGTTACCAAGCAAAGGCTATTGCAAAGCATTACAAAGCAAATGAGTTTTAAAAACTAGTATTAAGCAGAAGATTTGAATGAGAAGTCAAGAAGACTAGCTCAATAGAAATGGAGACACTTGCTCAAGAAAAAGCTTTCCACTGAATGCATTTAGGGTTGGTTCAGGAAAAAACAACTATTAAAGGATTCAAAGAGGCAGAGTGACAGGCTGACAATACAATTTTCACATCTGGCTATTTCATTATTGTAACCCAATCCTTCATCTCAGACATTTTATTGTATTTTGGCACAATCTATCCCTAGGAACTTCTAGAGTGTTAAGCTCTAATGTGCTATTTACTAGACTGAAATAAAAGTATACTATGCGCAGTGGTGCAAAATTCTGCCAACAAGACTTTTGCAATATATTTCTCCAATTCTGCAGGTTTTTCCCTCCTTTAAGTTTTATATTAGGTACGTAATTGTTCTTTGGTGCTATGAATTAATTGTCCATTTGATTTTTCTGGGATTTATAGTCCCAATTCCTTATATATAGATTAGATACCAGAAGATTAAGTTAGGAAGAGAAAATTGTAAAATGAGGAAGACAAAATAGGAGATCTATCCAAACATTACAACATACTTCTAATTGTCTTAATTTTAACCCTCATGGCATCTTTCCTGAGAACAAGGATACAATTTATTCTTATATTAACATAAAAATACTCTAAGATATCAACAATATTAACTTCTAATATTAATGTTAAAAGTACAAACACTATATTCTTCATCCTGAAACTGCCTTCATAATGTATAATTTCAATTTTTAAAAATGAGAGTGGTCCAGAAAAATGCTGATGACTGTAGTACAAGGCTGAGAATTCAGAATGGTGAGCAATATTATCTCATCTGTCTACAATTCCCTTTCACTAAATACCCTTTTTGTTATATGGCTCTGAAATTACTAACCACCAACAATGTACTAGTGTTAAACTATACTACTGTACTATCCCAGTGGAACAAAACTAAATGAAGAATAGAAAGAAATCAAAGTTTAAGGTAGGTGAATAAAAGTGATATGTTCACACTCAACGACATCATTGCCTTAAGTGCTGCACTTCACAAGCAGGGTAGCAATGCAGATGTCTCTCTGAGCTGCCTTGGTACAGCAGGTGACATTTAGATAACTGACTAGGAGTAAGGAGGAAACAGGCAAGATGCTGGTTTTATTACATTCTACAAGCTACAACACATATTTATAACACTTGCTGTTTACATTATGATATATTCTTTAGGTAGCATCATATATCTTGTTTTTCTGTTGTTAACAAAAAATAATCATGGCTTGACTTCTTTAAGCCTTCTGGAAGATAGACTAGTGACATAGGGTGTATCATCAGCAAGTCTGCAGATGACACCAAGTTAAGCAGGAGTGTTGATTCCCAGGAGGACAGGGAAGCTCTACAGAGAGACTTAGATAGATTGGATCACTGGGCCAACATCAATGGTATGAGTTTCAACAAGGGCAAGTGCCAGGTTCTGCACTTGGGCCACAATAACCACATGCAGCGCTACAGGCTTGGGGAGGTGTGGCTGGAAAGCTGCCTGGCAGAAAGAGACCTGGGGGTTCTAATTGACAAGCGGCTGAATATGAGCCGGCAGTGTGGCCAGGTGGCCAAGAAAGCCAACAGCATCCTGGCTTGTATTAGAAATAGCGTGGCCAGCAGAAGTAGGGAGGTGATTGTGCCCCTGTACTCAGCACTGGTGAGGCCACACCTCGAGTATTGTGTCCAGTTTTGGGCACCTCAATACAAGAGAGATATCGAGGTGCTGGAGCGAGTGCAGAGGAGGGCAACGAAACTGGTGAAGACAAATCATATGAAGAGCGGTTGAAGGAGCTGGGACTGTTTAGTTTGAGGAAGAGAAGGCTGAGGGGAGACCTCATCACACTCTACAACTATTTGAAAGGACACTGTAGAGAGGTTGGTGCTGGTCTCTTCTCACAGGTAATTAATGACAGAACAAGAGGGAATGGCTTCAAGCTCCAACAGGGTAGGTTTAGACTGAACATTAGGAAAGAATTTTTCACAGAAAGGGTGGTTGGGCATTGGAATAGACTGCCCAGGGAGGTGGTTGAGTCACCATCCCTGGATGTGTTTAAGAGACGTTTAGATGTGGTGTTGGCGGATATGGTGTAGGGGAGAACTTTGTAGAGTAGGGTAGATGGTTGGACTTGATGATCCCAAGGGTCTCTTCCAACCTAGACAATTCTATGATTCTATAAAAAAAATTACTGACAAATACTCACGTTGGCATCAGGCAACCTGTGTGTTTTAGTGATCCTACGGTACAAAACAGGCATGTGAACACAGGTTGCACCCTTCTCGCAAGAGCAACCTGATACATAAATTAAACAGGCTATTTAATTCACTTAAGTTGTATTTGATCAAGGAAGATACATCACCTTGATGTTATTTCCACACATTTCTGGGGTGAATTGGGCAATGCAACTGGACATAAGACCACAGCACTTGCAGGCAAACCCAAGCTAGCTGCAGTCTAGCTACCTGAGATGAGAACCTCACAAAAAAACACATCAGTGCAAGGTTTAACATAGGCTTGCTGCCCCAGTACATACTTGTGACTCCTGGAGAGCCTGCCCAAGCCCTGCTGCAGCAGGTGCTGTGGCACCTTTTCAGCGAGACCTGTCAGTACCAGCTAAACCAAGAGCAGCTGTGGGCAGGAATGCAAATGCTGGACTTGTGCCTCCAGCCTTTGCACTGGTTTCCTGACCGCACAATCACCTGTTGCTGCAACGCTTGCTGCCGAAAAACATCTCCCAGCTTTGCATCAGCAACACCGACAAATAGAGCAAGAGGAAAGAGAGACGATAACCCTGCGTGAAAAATAACGCACGCCTACTTCTAAACCTTTAGCAGAGCTTATCCTCAATAAAACACGTGCAAGAGAAGCAGCAGTCTCCAGACATGTAATCAACTTAGCCTGGCCACCAGCAGGCAACAATTCAATAAGTATCAGCGAACAGCACTGTGGGTAAGTTGATTTGTAGCTATTAAAATCACTTAGAAATAAGAGAACTATGTAGTGTCTTAAATGACTCTACCCCACCATTACTTTCAACAGGAATTTCTACGGGCCAGTCATGAATGCAGTCCCAGATCTGTCAACAGTCAAAACCAAAGGGATAAGCTAATGAAAAGGAAACAGTCCATCTGTTTGAGTATGAACTGAAGCCTCCATGCAGCTGAAGAGCACAGAAGTCAAGCCCAAGATCTGCAAAGCTGTTTAGTGCAGGGCAGTTCAGTGTTTCACTTGTCGTTTAGCAAGGTGCACTGAAAACAAACAGCTAGAGATTTCATAAATTACCCTGAGACCCGCTAAGACTCAGATTCAAGCTCTGGCATGAAGCCTTTCCTTAATTTTAAAACTGATCACATGAAAATATTTTAATATCAGCCTTTTCATGTTTTAGCCCACACCCTGTCCCTAAGAAATGTAACTGTTCCTCCCCACCATGTCACACCATTGTGTACAGGCTGACCTGACAAACTGGGAAAGTTTAGCAGGATGGCACTTTAAAATTTAGCACATCCCAAAGTGGAACGCTCATAAGAAAAACTCAAGCAACATGTTTTAAATCACTCTGGAAATCTTGCTAAAGGAGATGCAGGCCCTCAATGCCTGTGTTACAGCCTGCATATGGCTGCGGACATTGAAATGTTACTCAAGTGGAAAATGTGGTGTAAATTTGGGATTCAAGAGCTGCAAGGTTCCAGGTGACCCAGAGTTAGTAACTTGCAACTCTTTTACCTGGCCATTTATGAGCTTGCACAGCCTAGTTTATGTTTACACATAAAATCAGTTAAAACAATATTGTTTACTGAGTGCAAACTGGTCATCCAAACAAATAATCAAATAATTCCTTGATGATAAAGATGATCTTACCCACCTTCTGCAACTGAAGAATGCAGTGAGAGCAAGGTTAAAGGGTTTAATACGGCTACAAAGAAAGCTAATTAGCCAGGTTTGGAATGCAAACAGAAACACCCAATTGCAGAGCAGTCCAGACCGCAGGGGACAGCCAGAGGTCTCGAGCGCAGCCTTCTGCTCAGAGTCAGGTCTTCTGTGAGATCAGACCAGGGTGCTCAGGGCTTCACCCAGCTGGGTCTTGAAAACCTCCAAGGATGGAGACTCCAAACCTCCCTGGATACCCGTATTGTTCGACTATCCTAATGGTGGAAAAGCTTTGCCTGCTGTCACACTGGAACTTCCGTCATTCCAGTCTGTCTGGTTCTTATCTTATTCCTTCCTTCAGGCTATTTATCCAGACCCCTCTGACCACAGAGCAGGTCAGCAGTGCACAATTTCAGGGGCAAGCAGCCAGCGAGGAGTGTGCAATGAGCCCGACACCTTCAACAGCCTTGCTTACACCATTCACATTGGAGGTGCAAACTGCGTTTCAATACCCCTAAAGATTTAGGCCTTACTCCATGTGCCTAAAAATCAGCTGTCATGTGAAGAAAAACTGCAAGGAACTGATGATCACTGGAAGCGTTAAGTGGCAAACTTTCTGCCCTAACCACCTGCTGACATTTGCAAAGAGATTTTCATGGGGAGGAAATTCAGAAATGCACTTCAAAAAAAAAGAAAGAAGGAAGTTCAGGATGGTCTTGATATTCTGTTATTCTCAAAAGCAGTGGGGACCTGCAGCTGCTGGTTTTTATAGCACTCAAGGGTCAACTCGGTGCAAACAGTGGGACATAAACAAGATGGAAATTGTTTGCAACATGGGAATAGTGCTCTGTATTCTGTAAAAGTTGCAAAAGCCTAACCACAAGGAGTGGAAAGACATGGTTTTATTTCAGTAATGGGAAGGAAAGGGAAGTACAGAGTGAAAAAGGTGAAACATTTTGCTATCTTGCCACAGCTAATGTAAAATGGCATAGGAATGGGAGCACCACTTTCGAGCATTGTAGAAATAGCATAATGAGATTTTCTTATCAACTGGAGGAAACATGACTGAATCAATTGTGATCTCTGAAAGAAATGGATGTAATTTACCTTAAATTATCAAGTCCCTATCAGAAAGAGACCTATTTATGAAATAAACAGAGTAACCAATACAAAGTGGCTATATAATTCAAGACAAAAGCCCCCTTCACTGTACTTGCTTAACCATCTTGAGAAATTGACATTAAAAGACCCACTAAAGCTAAGCAGCCGCTACATTATAGTCATTTGCACATGAAAATGAACTGCTTGGCTGAAAACAGCAGCACGTGCTTTTGGGGACATGACTCCTTTTGGCACAGAAAACACTACCCTGCAGTAGTTACTCAGCGTCAATGTAGCAGAAGATGGACTTGGTTGTGATGGGAATCCATATGACAGAAAATGACTGCCAGTACTGAAAGAGAAGAAGCTTTCATATTCTCAGTGTTAACTCTGCTACAGAGGGAATTTCTTTGGCACTTCCTTACTTCCCCAGTGCAGTGACGATGACGTAGACACAAGCATTAGGGTTGTTTGCGGCTCATCAGAATGATGTATCTATAGGACCTTGCTCAAGCACATCATCCAGCACAGCTCGATGAGGCAGTACAGGACGCAAAGACAGGCTGCTGGCAGCATGAGCAGCCTGATACCAATAGCGATTTCTCAGCCACAGGGTAATCTTACAGTGTCGAGAAACTGAACTTTGGCTACTGTTTCAGTAGAGTAGTGCCAAGTACTCTAGAAGGCAAAGTAATCATTAAATGCTCATGTAGGGCCTAGAGGCATGTCATTTAAGTGGAATTTGTTCAAACTAATTGGCTTTAGACAGAAGTGGTGTCACTCATTCCATTGCCATAGTTTTCAGTCCTATTTAGAGCCTCACAGAAGAAAACAGAGATCAAGCAGTGAGAGGTACCAGGGAGATCATATTTCAAGAGCTCTTGAGCACGACAGTACTTTACACTGGCTGTTGGTTTCTGAGTCCCCGGTCCTGCTTCAAGACACAATAAAGGAAAATTTGAGATGGTGAGAAGAAAATAAAGTGTTTTCTTACCAAAGTTTCCCAAGCTGTTCTCTCTTGTATCTACTTGCACCTCTAGGGCCTTGACTCGCTGCAGATCATGTACCCCTGTCAAAACTTTCTGTAAAGATAAGCAGAGATATATGTGTACTCTCATGCAATAAACCAGATGTCACAGGAGCAAAAACATGTAGAAAGGCTTTCAACCAGTGCTTTGTCAACATATACTCCAGGTCAAAATGGCTAGATGTGCAATCACATTGAAATAAATTCAGTATTCAAAGATCTTTCTTCCTCGTAGCTCCAAATTATTCTAGTCTCACGTAACTTCTACATTGCTTAAAGAGTCAAGGCTGAGAGTCACGTTCAAGCTGCAAATCAGCAACAGAGACCTACATGCCAATTAACTTCATTTAAACAATATGTCCATGCTTTAAGATTTGCATAAGTCTTGCACTAATCTTCAGCAGATAGGAAACATTACCCTTAAGTGTCATCTGTAATCAAAAAGGCACTAGTCAGTAAAACTCAACAAAACACACTGTTTAGCCTTTTAACCCAAAACTATGAAAAGGAAACATGATTTTAGATCAAGAAGCTCTCTTTTCTGAAAGAAGACAACACTCATTACAGAAATTACAAACTCCTTTGAAAAGATCTTGGCAATTCAAACAGAAGCTTCCAAAATCTTTCATTATTTTTGCAAAATCTTACTAATAGGATCAACCGCTGCATTAAGCAAGGGTTTGTGTATGAATGCAGGATCTTTCCTATCTCATCATGGGATCTTTCCTAATATCCTAAAGTCTATGTTGATACATACATGTAGATTTTGCCTTGGCAAAGGTAAGCAGGAGGACAGAAACAAGTAGAAGCTATATGCAGAGGAGGGAGGGAAGCTCTAGGACAGTCAGTGAAAACTACAGGAAGGCTACAGGAAGGAAAACTACACCAGGCTGCAATTCCACAAGCTGCTGAAGCAATCTCATGTTGCCACTGCTCTCATCCCCCGTTCCTTCCTGCTATGACCCAGCTCCTCTCTCCCCGGATTCCCTCATCCAGGCTACATGTCCCACCACTTCCCACCACATCAGCTTTGGGTGCTTAGTGGAGCATGCTTCCATGTGTGAATTCTATTCATGCTTCCATTCATGCTTCCATGCATGAATTCAACAAAACAGACCAAAAGGGAACTGTATCCTTTCTTCCTGATGGGTTAGTGGTTCATGGAGGAGTCTGAAACACTCCTTGAGAGATGAGAAACAAGGCTTTTGTGGCACATTAACTGCCTGAAAGAGCTGATGATATGCATAGAGATACAACTGCTAATTTTTCACCTTTCTGTGCCAAAAGAATTAGGACATGGGGCTAAAAATGTCCACTTCCAAGAAATGGCTGACCCTGGCATCAGTGTCTCCTCCTCAATGATGCAATCAATAGCATGGGCTGAAAGAAGTATTGTCACCTGCCTTTTGCCCCTCTGATTAACAGGAAGGCAGAAAGTCATTCAACAACCTCCATGTACAGAAGACAAGTTTTCTTACTATTAAAAAGTTAGAACATTCTTTAGTTTGTTTAATAAGGGGCAAATTATTCATTAGAAGGGAATGTGTAGGATCACTTCTGTTTATCAGTTTTGGGAAGAAAAAATAACCACAAGAACATCCAGTTCGTTTTGCAGGGGAAAACGGCAGTTGCGACATTCCTGCTCCAAGTAAAATTTCTATTGTGCACAAGCAACTGCAACTTCATTCACTCTGATCATTCCATATCCGCTTACGAAGGACCAAACATAGTCTGAGCATAACTAAGATGACAGTTTAAAAGGGCACGGTTTACTGAAAAAGCTGAGCATCCCTCCTTGAGAAACTGACTGCCTTTGTAAGGTCTTGATTTGGACTCGTAAGAAACAGAATTATCCAAAATCTTCAACTGCTTTTGAATTGTGTTTAAAATATTGTGTTTAAAATTATTTTTAATCTTATTTTTTTAAACCGTGATTTTAATCAGGCTGAGCCTAAGAAAGCTCCCAGACTTTCTTCCCTCCCCACTAGAGTATGAGAAACAAAGGTCTAAGGTGAAAACTTGGGAGTGCCCAATGACATCCAGAAATTTGCTTTCTATCCCCAGATGCAACCACCACTAAAACAGTTTTGTTCCTGCAAAGTAGGCAATCTTACCAACTTCTTCCTCCCCCCAGGCAAACACAAGTTCCCTCACTGCAAGACACATTCTGCAGTAATCCTTTTCAGAAGATGACAGCGTCTGTCATATAGCACAAGAGCATGTAAGAAATGAGAGCTAGCTGACATTCTGGCTCACAACCATGCACTCAGATTGTTGGACTTGAACACAAGCTTACTGTCATTTAAGGAAGCTTCTGAAAAATACCTCCCCTCTCCCCATCAAAACACTCTTAAGGGCCTATATCATTAGAAGACAGCATTGGAAGAGGTCTCGGAACAAGTAATAAGCTTAGGGTCACACACTTTGCCAGCAGAATAGCACCACAAGAAGCCTTTGCCTTTCTCCTTTGCTGTCTGCAAGTTCCCTGCACACTGTCCTTCCCCCTGCT
The DNA here is from genome assembly GCA_013398815.1 of Ibidorhyncha struthersii. Taxonomy (NCBI): domain Eukaryota; kingdom Metazoa; phylum Chordata; class Aves; order Charadriiformes; family Charadriidae; genus Ibidorhyncha; species Ibidorhyncha struthersii. Next base: position 161,735 of record VZSZ01007432.1, read on the forward strand.
GTATTCTAGACAGCTCCCTTTCACAGTTCTGCTGCTTGTTCTCTTTCAAAATCCAAGCATAAAAGCTGCATAAAATGATATTTTCTCCTTTTCTAGGGTTCCCTATTACTTTTCCTCACACCAGGCATTACCAGTGTGCTTCTTTGCCCTCCTTTTTCTCTTCCAGATCCACCACTTGTACTTTTCCCCCTGAGAGATGAGCTGCTCAGCACATTCATATTTTGTACTGCAACCAGCAGAGCTGTGGCTCCAGCGCTGGAAAGGGTTATTGGCTGCCGTCACCAGCTCTTTGAACTATAGATAGCTGCCTTGAAGCATGTGCTAACCAGCCATGACAGACTCCATGTGTTCTCCATTCCCACTTCTCCGTTCTGCTTTTCCAATAGTCTCTGAACATTGCTGTCCTTCCATCTGCTGATGCCAAGGAGATGCTTGGAGAGTTTGGAACCAATTGGCCATGGTATGCAAAAGCTATTGTACGACATGAAGGAAACACTCTCGGGTTGAAAAGACGAGCTCATTTAAAGGCACTAGAAACACAGAGACCCCAGGTGTTGACTGCAAGCTAGTTAGCAAGCAAAAGGCCAGGACAGCAGTTCAAGAGAATATTACGTGGTGAACAGTTCCTGTGGAAGATAGTTAGGACAATCCTACTCCCCAGGCACCTTTCTTGGCATACTGGTGCAGCTGGAAGTGTAATACATCTCATGTGTCACAGCTAAAATTCTGGCACCAGGAACAGGGGAGATGTAGGGAAGGTTGTGGAAATATTTAAAATAAAGATGACACATATTTAGCAGGATCTCCCTTTTATGTTGTTTAATTTCAAAGCATGGAAACTTTTACCAAAATTTGAAAGGAGGGATATTTAGGAAGAATTTTGCTGATAGAAAAAGAAAAAAAAAATCATGGCCAAACACACTGAAGCTTGGATAGAGAGATGTCTGGCACCATGTGGGTAGAAGCGATGCTAAGGTGTTCTGCATGTCTTTGTTCCTAAGGCCATGCCAGGTCTAGGACAGATTCCTGCCTTAGTGTCCCACTGTGACTTCAGGTAACAACTGCCTGCCCACAGGTCAAAGGGTTGTTTTGACAGCCAGGGACAGAAGGTCCCTGCCTGTGCCCCAGACACGAAGGTGCTGTGCCATCTAGGGATTTCTTTGGCTGCTTACAGCTGCTCAGCCTCAACATAGAGCAGACAAAAAGGGACCAAGGATCTGTTCTAGCCAAAGAGTTGGGTATACTAACTATAACTAACTATAATTCCAGGCTGATACTGTTGTTCAGAGAGGATTCTGCTTGCCACCCATCTACTGCCCAGCGAGGTAGGTATCGGTTAGATAGAGAAGGACATTGTTTTCTGAAGAATCAAACATCAAAATCTTTCTGGCACGTGATGTTCAAGAAGGTAGCCTGACAGCTTGATTCTGGGCAGCAAGTATTATACTCCACCCTCAAGTCATTTATTTGAAAGGATAAATTTCCATGGTAAAGCGTCGCAGAATTCTTTGAAGATGGATAAATTATAAGTAAAACAAAGACAGAGAAAGTTTGCTTTACATTTTTGCACCTCCTTCAAAATAGGAGAAAAATTATTTTCCATGAGATCATGCAGAAGCTATTTATAATAATATAATAATTTAGCCAGTATTTTAAGAAGCAACTCCATGATGGCTGACAAACTATTCCCATCATACAAAATGTCTGTCCAATATCTAACTGGAGAGCGTGCACGAATTTGGAAATGTTTTCCTCTGACTGACAAGAAAATCCAATATGTATTCTGTAAAAAATTGCAAGTGAAAAATACTCCAGTGCTTACAGAGCTTCCCAACTGGCAGAACAGTCACCTGGGGATGCTGGGAAATCCAGTTCAAGTCCCACTTGCAGCTTTCTGTAAATTCCTTAATTGGCAAGTAATATCTGTTCAATTAAAGCTGGTGTATACAACTGATCTCTCTTCCCCAGATTTTTCACATACTCTAAGAAAAGTAGATATGCTGCTGAAGCACATGTTGCGTGCAGCTGTCAGAGAAGCGTTTCCAGCTGTGTGTTTATTTTGCTGATCCTGGTTAATTTGGCTAAGACAGGAATTCCTGAGTGGTGAGCTTATTTTCTTTTAATACTACACCTGTATGCAAATACTAGATTCATGTCCATTCATGTGTTCATTGCTTTCTGCAGGGATTTTATTTCAAATTCCCAACTAAAGTGTAATCTCTCCCTGATTAAAAAATCAGTGTTGCTACGAGTATGACAAAATACTTCTAAGAAGAAAATTACTGGAATGTTAACAAGGTTTTGAGTGATTGTAAGTCAAGGGTTTTTCAATGAGACGGAACAGAACTTCCCTGTGGTCACATATGCAATTCTTAAAATGGCTACATGCTGGGGATAACCATAATTATAATATTTAGCTGTATTTCACTACTTTCTGCATATACATACAAATACATTCTTCTCTCAGCTCAAAGAGATTAGCTAGGTGTTCAATCCGTGATAAAGACAGAACTTCTTGGCTTGTATGAAAAGTGTAGATGAGGGCAATAATTATGAAATTTAAGTGGTGGTGGATGCATTAGAAAAATGTCTTTATTCTCATGCCAAAGCCTCCAAGTCACGCCTACAGATCTACATGGATAGGCCCTTGCCTAGTCTTGCCATCTCCAGTTCAGCTCTCCCCTGACCGTGCTGGGGATTCACAGTACTGAAACCTTCTCTTTTTAAACCAGTATTAAGGGTCTGATGCTGCAAGTTGCCGGAAGATCTAACTATTGCAAACTTCAAAGGGCATGCGAGACACCAGAAACTATACGGGAGGTTTGCTGATCTCCCAGAAACAGGCTGTATTATTTCTGTAGGAGGAAACAAGCTCAGTTTTAACTGTGCACTGAATTAGCATGCAGGTCAGAAGTGGACAGGATAGCTGATATCCTTAGATCAATTTTTGCTTTAAATTTGTTTTAAGGATTTTCTTTCCCTCACATAGATATAAAAAAGTCATATCCCAATATTAATTTTTTTCCTAGCAATGAGGTGCGTAGTAAGTAGATACAATCATTGTTCAATGTTGTGTCACTGAACATGCAAAACTCAATACTATAATCTGCCATTTTATGTTAGCTAAGCAGCTGTGACTGTATGCAAATGAAAATCTGGGTTTTTTTTTCCTATAACGGCATGCATATGTGTGTATGCATATAAATATAAAGATCCCTGATGTGGCAATTTGAATGTAAAACATCAGATGCCTAAGTAGCAAGATGAATGCTAATGTAACAACTACAAGCCTTCACTGTAGTAAAGGCATTAGTGTTGGGATAAGAACATATAAAAGAAAAGCTCTGAAGCTAAATGAGGCTCTGTAGGTTTTTTTCCTGTTCACAGTATCATGTTTACTAATATGTGCTACCTTGAGCAATCTGATCTAACTTTGAAGCTAGCTGTGCTTTGAGCAGAAGATTGAACTGGAAGACCTCCAGAGGTCCCTTCAAACCTTTCTTTAATTATTGTATTTAAATGATTATACAATTATAGTGAAGGATTCAGCAGATCCAAATTCAGCCAGTTACTTTCATCTCCTTGACTCTACTTAATTTACCAAGATTTTGCACTTGGTTCCTTGATCTCCTTTTTTTTTTTCTCAAATCCATTTAGCTTGCAACTGAGAGGAAAACTTTCTGCCAAGAAAAAAAGGAAACAATTCAGTCATTTCAGCAAGAATCCAATCTGTTGTTCCAGGACCCTCCAGGATTTTCTTCTCCCCATGAGGATGCATGCATACCATATGAAATACACTCTAACCTCCTGAGCAACAAAACTAAACACCACTTCCGAACACATGTTCCTAAGTTTAGAAAACATGATTAATTGGAGCAGGATCAATAAATAGAGATATAAGAAGAATACTTCCTTTCTTCTCTAAAGATCATGCACAAACATGATAAGTTTTGATAATGTGACAATATCTGGAAGACATTTGACCTTGTAAAACAAGTTTACTCTGAGAAGTGGAATGCTTTTTGTGAAAGGACTGCTAATGTAGACAGCCAATGTCTTCACTACTAAACAGAGTGCTACTCCCCTGGAAAAAGGACACAATGAGTAAAACGTGCAGGTAGAGACAAGGCTGCAAGCTGCAATCCCCGGTACCTAATCTCCATAGATTCTGCACAGCTAGACCTTCCAGCCTCCCTGAGCTCAAACTGAACTGGTGCAAGACAGAACATTGCAGGGGTAAGAAGTAAAGCGGACTATGTGTCTCAGAACAAAAACCTTCTTTGGGAACATTCATCAGGTGTCCAGAAATCTGCCTATGCAACACTGCAGAACTGGGGCCTACGTCCATATCTGAATGTACAATAATTTTACTTTAATGAGCATGTATTTTAAAAATCTATTAGTTTCCTTCTCAGAGCACTTCAGTGAACACAATCAATAACTCCTAAAATATTCACAACTAAAAGACAATCAAGACGATATTGCAAGTGTATTGATTTAAGCAAAACAACCTTTCAGACCTCCTGTTTATCAATGGCGTGTGGTTCCTTAAAAAAATATGCACGTGAAAACAGTGACTCTATTTTTACTTTTGCAAATTCAGAGGAAGTAAATTCATGGAAGCAGCGTTTTTCATTTGATCAACATAAAGGTCAAAGAATAGATAGATTGGATACGTTATTAAAACAAGCTATAAACGTTGTTAATGTTTCCTTGACAATGTCATGTAATTTTTCCTCTGAGCAGGAAGCATCCCAGCTATGCCAACACAAATGTTGGGTTCCAGGGCCAGGAAATAACTGTGTCCAGAAAAATTAGCAGGACAGCATGCATCCATTTAAATGAGTCTCTGAAATGAAATTCCATACAAATGTTGATACACACAATCTTAAAGAGGCAAAACTTGATTAAGTTCAATAGAATACACATGAATAATAAAGGTGGTTTTCTCATTTTTAAAAATAGCCTGGAATTGTGGAAAATTTAACTTCTGATCTGTATTTAAAAAAATATTACAAAATAATGAACTGCAACTCAATGGGATGTGGGTAACATTGCCTTACATATACTTTTCTGTTTACAATTTACTGTGAACTAAAAGCAGCAGAGCTTCGGAAAGACAGAATTTCATGCCAACGAAAAACCTTCCTAAGGGTTTAATTCAGAGTTTATTGAAGTCAGAGGGCAGCTGTTTTGGTTATTCTAATGGGCTTTGGTTCATCCCCTAAGAAAACAGACTAATCTGAGAGCTTCCCATTGGATTTATACAGGGTATTGTAGGCCACAAACACACTAGACTGGCCGAAATCTATGCCAGATTTTTAAAAAAGACCAGGAAGTTGTCAGAGGTTCACATGAGCCAAAGAAAAGTGAATGGCATAGATCATAAGATCATACATCAATTTTTCTCTAGAAAGCTTAAAACATACACTCTGCAGAAAGTGATTTTTGCATCTCCAAACATTTTATAAACACTAGAAGACTTAGCTACTAAGGGGAGAGTAGTTCTGAGAACAACTTGCTGTCTAATTTACGGCGCATGGTCAAAATTGTGACAGGTATATAGTTAGGGAGTGGCAGCTGGAATAGGCTCCCTGCAGCAGGTAGTGTCTCTCCACCAATGCAGTGGATGCACAGAGGATTATGATCACTGCGATCACCACCCTGCCTGCTGGGAGCATCCAAATCACAGCCTTGGCCCCATCTATCTTTCACTAATTTCTACCCAGGTCTACTACACAGAATGCTAGAGCTTCTCCCCTTAACTTCTCCTCTCAGCTCTCCCTCCCTTTAGCAGGGATAAGTGAGGTTATTTTCTCAGCTTCTACGTGTCCCAGAGGATTTCACCCTTAATCAGTCCTGAGCAAATACAGCACAACATGCAATCAAATATTCCTTCACAAGAGATTTCAACACGTTACTCTCTTTCAACAGGCTGCATGTCAAAATCATTTCCCCCAGTCAAAAATGAACATGGCTTCCAAAATGTGCTTTGAAACTTCACACATTTTGATATATATAGAAAGTACTTACAGCACTTGCAGAATATTTTAATTGGTTTCTTAGCAGGACAGAGGATTTCACTAATTCAAAATAAAGTTGTGCTTTTAAAGTTAGAGATTTCCAATCTTTAGAACAAGGTTAATGTAAAAAGCTTCTTCTAATGCTAAGATTCAAGGTACTTCAGATGGCATTAATGAGATCTGTGTAAATTATAATTATGCTACCTGTACTTTTCTTTATGCTGCTTCAAGAAAGCTGGCAATAAAGACAGCAACAATCATGCTGGGAATATTTTTTATATGAATCAAGGTGAAAGGAGGACAAATATTTGATAAATTTCCATAAGACAGAATCTACTTTATGCAGAAGTCTAACTGTCAGATATGCAACAATCTGCAATTATCACAAGAGCAGCTGGAAGGTTAAGTTAATACAGCTCTGTATATGCCTGTTTGCCTCTTTTACTTCATTAAAAAGTTGGATGTCTACTCACCAGTTTCCTGGGGGAAAGGTATTCATCCATAAGTAACTCTCCGTCGTCTTTAATCAGTGGACTGGGATTTATGTTGCCTCGCCAGCTCAGATCAGTCACCCGGACTGCAGCTGAGCCTGGACAAGAAACTCTGCCAGGATTCCTCTTCAGGTCCATCTCAATATGCTTTGAACAAAAAGATAACAAGAGGTCTGATTTTTTCCACATATTTATTATTTTCCCTTTAGGGAAATCTATTTTGAGTCTCATTGCAAGTCAGCAAGTGCCTATGGAAACACAGGTTTCTCTAATCAGAACCCAAAGCAATGCATCACGTAACGTATATTCTTCCTTTTCTTCACCCTCAAGAGCTATCCTAGTCCCACATCTCATTCAGCTTTGAATGTAAGCTTTTACAGCAAACTATCATTTGCAGTTATACAAAAAGCCAGGTGTACCTATGGCTCTGTACAAAGAAGGTAGTCAAGAACAAACAACTCAGGACACTAGTCCTATCCAGTCTTCTCACTACTTCACTCACCCTTTTCCGGTGGCAGTGAACTTGCCATCCACATGGGCGTCCTACCTACCCATTCCCTCTTGAGAAACGCAAACAGCACTCAGCAAAACTCTGCTGGGGTCCAGGCTGCAAGTGCCAGGACCAAGACACATCCTCACTTCTCTCCAGCATTTTGAGCTTTGCCTGTAGGTAGCACGGACAGCAGCAGTCCTATTTGTGTGTATTTGCTGTCCTAAATCCGTGTATTTGCTGTCCTAAATTAAACATACCTGCACTGTTACTGACTGCCCTCTGGGTCATGCACGCCATGACTACTGCCTTCTAGTTCTGAAAAGAGTCTTGTTGAAAATAAAATTAAAATACAATTGAAACAAAACTGCGTATGCTTCAAGTGAGGAATGAAATCCAAAGTTTGAAGATGAAGCACTTCAAAAGTGTCCATTCTTCAATTCCCAATGCTATTCCTTTTACAGAAATATTAACAATTAACTTTGAAATATGAGAATAAGCATATGTACACCCATTAGAGTCAAAAAGCAATCAGCTGTACCCAAATGGTACAAGTATTACTATGATTTATACAGTTATTTACTACTACTTGGCAGCAAGGAAGCCTCACAGCTGGAAACATTACTATAACAACAAAAGGCTAGACTAGAGAAAAGTCTTCTTGCTCTGCTGAAGGGACACCTGCAGTTTTCTTCTGTTCTCCACTGTGAAGCAATACTTATCCTTAGTGCTGGAAAAGTAATTAAATAATCAAGCTAATCATAACTGGCTGACAAGGCTTCAGTGGTGGCCAAGACCTGAGAATTACCATCTTCCTTCCCCTTCATACTAATAAACAGATAAACACAAGACTGATTTCTGTTAGGAAAAATATAAGTTCTGACTGCTCAGCTAGTCATCTCTGCTCAAGAGGACTGGATGGTTAGTAGATGAGAGAGGTTTACACCAAAGAGACTTCTTGCTCTGACTACTCACATCCAGTCAAAATTCTTCATCTCTGCACTAGCAAAAGAAATTCAAAAGACTGTCAGAAAAAACAACAGCCCTTATCTGAAGAAGAAGAACAAACGATTAACAATCCAGCAAAATATCTTCCTGCAGCACCTCCTAGCATTAGGAAGAGAGGAACCAAAACCTCACACTCCTAAGTGCTCCTTCCAGACGCTTATCAGGGAAGAGGCAACACACAGAAAGCAAAAACTATTTTTCCCAGATCACTGCATGCATCTGGCAAGCATTCCTAGAGAAGAAGCTGACTTCTCAAGCGTCTGAGCCACAACAATGTTCATGCTTAAAAAACATATTCAAGAACAAATTCTTCAGAGACACATTACTCCTTTCAATCTTTCTTAATGGCTTATAAAAGAAACATGATAAAGTGAATTGAGCAGTGACATTTGCAGCTTCTAAAACCCCAGCATGCCCATAGTAGTACAAGGACAACTTCATACTTCTGCCCATTAAGAGGGAAAAGTGATCTCAATACCACTATGTGTCTTAGTTTTCAGAATAAAAACTACAACCCATAAATTTCTATTATGTTTCTTTTCCCAAAGAATTCTAGAATTTCTCAGATTTTTTTCCTCTACTTTCTTTAGAACAGGTCAGTATGATTTAGTTAGTACACCGAGTTGCAACAGTCATCAGTTGTCCAAGGAAATTCAAGAATCTTATGTGATATGAAGGTGTTCTGGTGTTGTATTTATTTTCCTAAGAAAGAATTATTTTGGTCAATGACTAACTTGATTAGAATATCTACCATATAAATGCTGGAATACTTTGACAGTTGCACAAGACTTGTGTTGTATCATGTGCAAGTACTTGTGGTTCCTCCTAATTTAAATGAGGATCATTATTATCCAGAGATAATCCTGTATGTTATCAGAGCCAAGTGGAGCAATAGTCAGAAATCACTGATGTAATGTGTGAGTACAAAACATAATGAGATAATAGTAGGATTGTGTAGATTCAGGATGTAAAGAGTTAATACACTTGCATAAAACAAATTATTGTTCTCCTTTCTTCCTTACATTTTAGAATGTCCTCCAATCTTTGAAATATGTGTTGATACAGCTCTTTCTTAAGATTTGACAGGGAGATCAATTTGTGGCTTAATATCTGAAGTAACACTTCCAATTCTATACTTCCCGCTATTGATCTGCTGCTTGTAATTATTGCAACATTAGATTAGCAAGAAGAAAAGTATTTTCATTACAAACTGTCTGGGATCAAATTGAGTTATTGTCAGCAAACAAAACTATTTTTTTTTAATGTGCTTTCATCACTTCAGAATTTTTTCCAGAGAAGAGTCTTCTTCTGAACATGGATCCAAATAACATCCTCAAAATGAGGAATATAGAAAAGCTAAGAGTGCGGGAATCCTAGTGGTGAGGTATCAATCTTACATAAAAATCCATAAACCTACGATATCTCCAGCACTGTATAGGAGCGAGAAGGTGGCCTAGCACAACTTGTTCCCCTACAAACACAGGAGTCAGATTTTCATCAGGTCCACCTGACTTTCTGAGACAGGTAAAATCATTCCAGTAAAGCCACCTCACCCACTCATTTAAAATGCTAAAAAGCAAATGAGAAATCTATGGCTCTGTCAAATGCACAGGACAAGCGACGACTGACCCAAATTAGTGTTAGACTCACTGGGATAGTTTACAGGGACTGGAAAGCCTTCCTTGTCATTAAAGAGGTTTGAGAAGTCACAAACCTGAAGATTACTCCACAGAGAAGATGGTCGCATTGGATATATGTTGGATCTATGTGTTGAGGGGTAATGCAGATCATTCCTGCAAGATTTTGTGGGACCAACAAGGATGGAAGCTAATTGCACCTAACACAAACCTTCAATGAATTCAATGGGAGAGCAAAGCAATATCAGTAAGTAGGTGAGAGTGTCAGGGAAAGAGAAAATGGCTGAAAAAAAAGGGGGTTTTGTCCTGCATGTGAACATTGAGAAGAATAAAAGAATGAAAGAAACCAATTAATTCATTTTTGCAGGATTTGCGTCGTAGGTCTTAACTCGGCAGGCTCTTACACGTGCGGATAACTAGAAGCAGATAAGCAGTGAGTGCAGGAAAAATTGATGACCAGAGCAGTGACATGGAAGGTCTTGAATTCTACTAACAGTTCATCTACCAACTTTCCCCACTGCTGCTACTCACAAAGTAAGCATGATGATGATAAGCTACTCAATTCACAGACATGTTGTGAAAGTTCATTAAAAACTGCATGACATTTTCAACATATATAGAGTAATACATTTAATAAAGATCATTATTAAAATTAAATGATCCTTGGAACAACATGTTATTTGAAATCCCTGCAGAATACTGTTACTTGCTAGAAAGAAATTGGCAGAGAATAGTTATTTGAAGTTCTTAGGGTCTGATAAACTGGTAAAACTCCAAGATTTGATTTTCCTGCTACAAGATTTATTGAAGAGTCAATGATAGGATCATGTATTCTTCATTAAATATATATTAATATGCATTTCAAATACAGCAATTGCCAGAAATGTTTGACTCCATATTAATTATGGCTTCTTAAGTCTGGGAAAGACCCTTTGAACTGTGTGACTTGGCATAATAATTTCTAATGCAGCCTTCAAGACATTACCTAAAGAGCTTGTCCAAGCAATTAGGCTACCATTTAAAACCAAAAAAAAACCCCAAACAACAGTAATCAATCCAGATTTACTGTAGGAAAGACATATACCTCTATACATTAATATCCCCCACAAAAATGAGTCTCTACTCCTTTAGGCCAGCTTCTCAGCCAGCATCCTCTCCTGCTCTGTAGCTACCCATGCCTTCAAAAAGCTCCACTGGACAGGGAGGAGTGCCATTTCAGGTAGGGTACCGCTATCTGTATGCCCTTATCTTTATGTCACCAGCCTAATTTCTCTAGAAAAAAACATTGTGCTATCTATCCCTTCGTGACAGGAAGCCTGCACTCAAGACTTCCATTTCACTTGCCCTGCATAATGTAATTTTTACTCGTTTAATCCAGAATCACAAATTGCAGTAGTGCCCATACTGTTACCACTGCCACAGAATGAAAATAAATAATTTTGTGTTTACTAATGATTTGACAAAAGGTTTGGTTTGTAAGTCCCAAGGGAACTGTGAGTGCCCTTTTAAGTGTAATTTTGCACAAGTGCACTACAGATAACCTCTTCTGGAAAATAACTATTTGGGCAGCTGGAATTTACTATAAAGTCATCAGGAAACTACTGTTACAATAATCCACCCCTAATAGCAAAAACAGTTCCTGATACATTTATGCAATATAAAGCATCCTGCAACACCCCACTCTATTTTAGCAGGTGCAACTTCTAAAAAGTTGAAAAATAAAACATCTGACCTGATATTAATGGGAATCTTTCTCTTCCATATATGACTAAATGATCTTGCTTAATCTTTTGTTTTTGTTAAGCAGAAGGAGGTAACAACTACTTCAGTAATGCTACTTTAATATCAAGGGATCATGTAAACACTATAAAGAGCATTCATAAATATCCCACTTGTGTGCCCCACTAAAGAAAAAAGGCTTTTATGAGAATACTGAAATATCCAGACATCAATATCCCATTTAACATAATTAAAAATTCACTGACTTCAACAACATTGAATGACTCAAATGCTTACAATGATGGTTTTAACTGCTCAGCCAATTTGAGACCTTGGTTCAAGCACCCAAATTTGCATGTAAAGCAGGTGTACCAATTTGCCTCATTGTTTACCTTCCTTACTTATGGTTTTACAAGCCATAAAAGTACCTGACAGTCTTTTTGGTATTACACGTAAATCCAGTTGCCATGACCATGGTAGGTAAGCCTCGGGATCTATGTCCCACACAGTCCTTGGGGAAAGTTCTTGGGAGCTTCATGGACTTTGTATTACCCCCATGCACAGAGTTGAGTTCAAACTGTGCCATAGTCCAAACCAGCAGTGAAACCCAGAGAAGTCAAACCCAGAGAACCCAGAGAAGAAAATGCACATTACAAACCCAGACTAGGTTTGAGCCAACACCCTTGAGATAAAAGGGTAATAAATAAAAAGGCAATGCATATAAATGCCACCCATTTCTCCTTTAAACATCTACAAATCGCATGTATTAAAAAAGCAGGCTATATAATAGTTTGCCAGATCCTGCTGAGGAGGTTGTAGGGTGATGAGAATTTTTTTAGCATGTGTGCTGGAAATGCCTCTAAATTAAATAATTCTGGAGCTAGCTTGTCAAATGTTGCCCTGATAGCAGGATAAAAAGCAGATTGCTATTATATGTACTATTACGTGTGAAAGAAACAATCAACTGAAGTCCAATCAATTGTTTTTGGTTTTGAGAGTCCTGTGGTGGGAGGGGATCAGCAGCAATTTCTGTCTGGCTGCAAACATTCATTGATTCTGCAGTGCAAGTCTACAGATAGTGGCTATGTATGAGCATGCATTACCTAAATCCTTAGCTGAAACTGCAATATGCTACAGATTTAGATTTTTTTTTCCAATATAGGTGAACTTGCTGCAGCAAGAATATGTCCCCAGAGGCTCTTCTGCTGTCTATACCCACTCCTCTCCACAATCAGTCTAAGCAAAGCAAACTGGGAGTAGGATGTAGGGGTAGCTGGTAAACAACAGGGGTTATGGAATAACAGAGCTCCAAGTTGCCTATGCCTTCACTGCCAGAAGGTTGCCAAATGACCTTACAATCATTTCAGTTAGTTGAGGAGATAAGAGTAAGTCCCTCACCATTTTAACTTTAGCAAAGTAGTCAGGGATCAGGAAGCTGCATTTGGCTCTTCATGGCCACAAGTTTTTATTCATCAATGTCCAGATGTTACATAAGGGAGAAATAAGGCTGCCCTGTTTAATATCCTCCTGTCCTTATACAGGTGCCCTGTCATCTGTGCTTGTCACACACACAGATCCTGCTTTAAATGTGGATGTCACTGGAGCGGAAGATTCTAGGCAATTCTAACATTACAGTTTCAGCTTTGTTAAAACAAAAAGTATTCAACTATAATGTTATTCTTTTCAACTATTCCCAAGGTACAGATATTAGTTTAAACCACAGCACCAGCTTAATGAAGTCTTTTGTCAGGAAATGCTAATATCCTTCTTTTTGGGCCTTACCTCCGATATCCTGTTCTTATTTCCAAATACAGAATGTACAGGTAAGTGCATTGTGCTAGGCTGAATTAAGGTTTGAACTCATACTCCACAGGTTATCTTAATATCTATTGGATATTATGTTAACCATCAAAGGACAATAACCCAAACAACTGAAGTCACTCAATTACCCTCCTTGCGTTCAAAAGGCCTAATTCAGCAATTACTTAAATTGCATGTTACTGGACATACCCAGGAAGGACATAAACAAAGCAAGGTTTTGCAGAGCCACTATCTTTTCTGGATCAACAGATGTAGTCAGGAAAACAAGACAAGTTTTAGGGCATGCAAACCCCTCTTCCTGTCATGGGCACTTATCCATACTCTTCAAGCTCAAAGACGAAATGTAACTCAATGCCATAGTTTCAGGTCCCCATGCTGAAAAGACTCATTCACGTGAACATCTTCACACACAGTGAGTGTGGGGGTGACTCACGTACAAAGTTCATCACCTGGCTAACCCAAGATAAAAGCATCCGCCAGTATCATTTAAAATATTAACAAAAGCATTCCCACCAGCCTCCCCCAAACGTGTATTCTTTCCTCACAACAGCTCTGCAAGAGGTGGTCTACAACCAGGCTGAACATCTCTCTGCTCTTCATCAGCCACGTTACATAAAGTCCCACAGGTCAAGGCTCACATTGAAGTAAAAGTTGTCCAAGTTGTTTCTTCTTTGGCTTCAATTTGACTGAGAAGACTTAAAAATATGAATGCCAGCATACTATTTCTGATCTGCTGGACCTGGGCTGAAGAAAGGCTGCCAGACAGCCCGAGTGCCCAAGACCAGCACTGCACGTCCTACAACCACTCTGTATGCAAGTCTGAGTGTGATAAAAGAAAAGTTACCTTCAGGGATCTCTCTGCTTATGATGTGTATTTGACATGTGGAAAAATAAACAATACTGTCTGAGCACATAGCCTGCAATATATATATATTTAAAAAGTAAGAAGCAGCAAGATGAAAAAATATTTTAGGGGGGAATAAAAAAAATAATCAAGATTTGAGCAGCTCAGGGCCAATTCATCACCCAAGCAATAATCTCCCTGAGTTAGTGCTGGTGGGAGAGGCCTTTGGACATATTCTGTTACCAGTGTAAAGGTACTTTCTTACTGAGTAAAGCTTTTGTAAGTGAATAAACTAATTTTTCAGCTGATTTGCATAGATTATACTGTATTCCACTGGTGGTCACACTGCACAAAAAGTTTGAGATTAATCTTTTGTAAGTGATGAAAGCCAAAGAATAAGTTATAAGTCCCACATAGGCTCTAAATACCACCCACTTTTAAAAATATTATATAGAAGGTGCTGTCAATAGCTGCAAAGATGGGACAATATTAAAAAAGTTCCCCCCCTCACTGCAAACTTAGTTTCGCTTTAGAGTTGCCCTAATTATCCTTTCCTGTCACATGTAAAACGTTCTCACCCAGCACAAATACGGCTTTTAACCTAGCTTTGCTGTCTTTATCTGGGGCTTAAGGCAAGAGCCTTTCACATCGATTGACATGCTCCCACCTCATTATGAAGAATCTGGGTAAGTCACCTGAATACTGGTCTCTCTTCAGCACCTTCCCCAATTTCTCCCACATGCCCAAAGGTCTTGCAGACTCTCGCCATTCATTAGGATAATAATATTGCGGTGCAGCTCAGTTTTCTGAGACACAAAAAGGTGCAGTGTCTCCCTGCATAGGTGAGTGCAGTCTCAGATCAAGCTTACAACAGTGCTGCTCATTCAGAGCCTGTTCTAACCCACAGACTCAGGACTAAGTGACACTCCAAAGCTGCAGTGAACTAAAACGCTGGTTTTGGTCTCCAAAGCATTTTTAGTATCCACTATTTAGAAGCATTTCCAGATTCCAGCTAAGTAAAGGACAATAAAACCGGATATTTTCTTTCCAGCTACTGTTGCATTGCACTTACGCGCTCTTTGAAATCCAAACTTCTGTGCAGGATGAAAATGCATCATATATGGCATTTCTGAGTTTCAAAGTGTTCTGTTGTCCCCAAACAATTTTCAGTCCATTTCATTAGGTAATTAAGCTGATTGAAGCAAGAGATTCCACGGCCCGCAAAGCCATTTGAAGAGTCCTTTCCAACGCTGGGATGCTTCTGATTTCCAATGTGTTGCATACATGGCGTACATTGTATAAAAAGAGATAAATTCTAGCTGAACTTGTAGGAAAATATTAATTAGTGGAAGATGGCGCAAGAGCTTATTTAGTAACAAACACTCCCAAAATTTTAGCAAGGACGGAAAAGTAGCACTGAAAAGGACTTTGCAAAATCAGTTTAGGCTACTAATGCGGTTGCATTATAACTGTCCTGCTGGGTCAAGGCAGATGTCCAGCTAGCCACTGTAGTCAGAAACAGATGCTAAAAAAACAGTATCAGAAGCAGAGGTAGTCCAAAGCAATCCTTCCCCTGACATACTGTTTTAATTTCTGACAATGAGCTGCTCAGTAACTTCCCAAACCAAAAGCTGTGTTGTGTTTGACAGCCAGGGAGATATATAGGGATGCAATTATTTGTCACGTCTTGAGACATGACAAACAGTCATCCAATGACTAAAGAAACCACAGGAATTTTAACAGGAAGCAGTTTCTATAAAGGAGAAAGTGCAGTATTGCATTGTGTTTGTTTAAATTGTGGAAGACACTGGCATAGGTTGTTGTGGAGGGAAAAATTACAAATGAGGTCAAAAGCAGTCAGACAGAATTATGGAGGATTTATCCACCTGTCTATACCATTCATTAATTTATAACTTTCTTTTGCATCATCTCCTTTTTCATCTCCTTTTCTAGCTGAAAAGTCTCATTTATTTTGTCTGTTTTCCATTTCTCATCTTTGTTGTACTTTGTGGAAAAAAATTCAGTTCTACACTCCAGGATGATCAGAACTGCACAGAAGATTCAAGATACAGCCACAGAGACAATACAGGAATTTACGCCATTTTCAATTCCTCTTCTCAGAAGTGTTAACACTATTTGTCTTTTTGACTAGCTGCATGACGATATTCTCAGAGGACTATGACAGTAGCTTAATGGTCTTTCCCAACTAGCAATAATTTCTATTCTAGAGAACTTCATTCTATATATGTTTCTTTCAACTATGTTAATCACTTTGAACTTGGGTGGATATTCTATTAAAATAAAACAAAACTATACCCAAGCACTACTTATGGTAGTAACATGAAAAAAAAAAAAAAACAAAGTAGAATTAGAACTCAATACTAAAAAAATAAATTAAAACTCAAGATGCCAAAAAATGTAAGGTAAACAGACAGTGTTATGCTATACTTCAAATACTGCTTTCTGATGTGAGACACTACAATCAAAGGAATGAGTGTTTTCTGAAATCTTAAAAAAAAAAAATTAAAAAAATCAGATAATGCTTCTTTGAACTGGCCAGGGTCTACAATCTTTTCCTTTTAATACAGATACATTAAACTTTATTACATCTGCCATGGCAAATCTGGTCTTCTGATTTGTATTATAGCAAGTACTTGTGGCCTGACTGATATAAAATAGGTTTTGCTCCAAATTGTTTTTCAAGCCAACATATGAATCTACAGAAGGTATAAAATCACTAACCATTTTACTAGCAAACTAAAATTATGCAGAGGTACCTAAACTAATTTCTGTGAAAAGCTCACAAATTTTCTGATTTAAAAAATAACCTTGTCATAATTCCTCCTAAAAAATATTAAGCCATTCACATTAGTGACAAATGTAGCAATCACAAATTTATGGTATATTACATAATGTTACTTTTTTGCAGCACTAACTTTTATTACTTCAAACTTAGAGAATAAATGTGGTTTCTTTAATTATGTCCCCTAAGGAGCTTCAGTTAGATAAGCACATACATCATCATCATCATGATAAATAATAACATCACTCCAGTCCAGTGCTAAACTCACATCTGGTCTCACATTGAATCTGAATCCTGCTTTTATACAGGATCAGGTCCCTCGAGTTGTGTAGGAATAGGCTGATGGGACCCCAGGCCATGGGCAGAGCCTGTTGTCTCTTGCGCTGACTGTAGCATACGATTAAACTAACAAATGAACTGCCCACACGTGGATGTACCCACATATCAAGCTCTTGAGAGGTCAGACCTACAGGACCGTAGTAATTCTCAGTGTTACAGCCAAGAGAGAGAACACAAAGGCCAGAAAAAAATCCCACGTGCCCCAACAAAACCTGTTAATGACAGCAACTCTGAGATCTGACATGCCTGAACACTGCATTTTTAATCCAGGTTCTTTCAGGCAAATTCAAATCAGACAAAATAACACAGAGCAGAGAAATGAAATGAAATGGGAGATTAATTTAAAAACAAGTTCTGAATAATTTTCAGGCTTTTGTACATTTGAAATTATTTTACCTTTTCTTCCAATACCACTGCTGTTCTGTGTCTTTCGTTTCCCATCCCTCTCCTACAGAGATTTTCATTTACTGGTCACAGCCGTTCATCTCCATTTATCTTGACCAACATAGATGCCCATAGTGCAATTTCTTGTTTGATTGCTCCATATCCTGCTAAAACAACAGTAAGAACACAGTCTGCAAGAGAAAAAAAGAAAACAAAGCCAAAACAAACCCAGAGACTCTGAGCATTCCACAAGTAATGATAGAAGAGTACTTTATGCACTGTAGCAATAGCAGTCCATGCTCAACAGGTCTTAAGAGTGTAACAGGACATGAAGCAGTACAGCCTGGAAGAGATTAATGAAATTGTAACTGAACACAGTTTCCCAATGAGATCATGAGAAGGTGAAGGATTTAGCACAGAAGAATCTACATATCTGCAAAAAAAGTTATTTACTGAACAATTATTTACTCAACGGATAGTAATTTCCTAGGCTGTAGGAGTAAGTTCAATCTGTGTTACAGAAAACATCATCATAAGGCTAGCACGGGGTAAAAGGCTGAAGTCAACATTTAATACCCTTTCACTGTATCACTCATCAGAAAATTTTGCTTTGTAAAAGCAGTCAGAATGGAAAATAATAGGTGAGCAGGAACATTTTTATCACGAAACAATGACTAGAGAAGATGGGTGGATAGCCAGGATAGCACAGACCTCACAGACATTCCAAAGGGAGAGCAGAAGATATCCAATTAACTAATTACTCTCTGCTAAAAACTGGGTTGAGAGTGGGTGGATCCTCAAATCATCCTCCATACCACAAAGAGGCTGTAAGTAGGACAGGGACCATACCCGAGCCCTTTTTGCAAGAAGCTGAACAAAGTTTAAAGCCTATAAACCTGGTATTGGTGAGTCTCTTCAGTCATACAAGAGAAGCTGAGGAGATGCTATGGAGGAGCCCTGTTCAATCAACGTGAAATACCCGGAGATGCTCCTACAACCTGCAAGTGCCTGGGACTATTTATTCATCAGCATTTTTCTCTTCAGAGCTCTACCAAAGAAGAAAATTCAAACACGCCATGAAACCTACTAGATTCATTACCCACACTGACATAAACGGAGAACTTCAGGTGCGGTCTTGCTACAGCAACACACACTCTTGGGGTCTTCAAGCCCTGGGACACATTAGACCAGTCAACCTGGTCACCACAAAGGCCTTTTTGAAAGGCCCTTAAACATACGCGTGCAAATATTGGGTAACAAAGGGGAAATCACTCCTTACGCGGGTTCCCATGCCCACCACACACACAAAGCAACCTCCAGGCTGCCACCCCCCACTCCCACTCCCAGGGACCCCTCGCCACGGGCCTGACTGCTGGTGGCGGGTGCAGGCTGGCTCCTACCTGCAGGCCGGGATGGGCCGGGAGCGCTGGGCGGCGCGCAGACGGCCCGTCGCCCGGCAACCGCCGCCGCGACCGCGCACCTCACCCGGCTCCGCCCCCTGCCCCGAGGCTCCGCCCCTGCGCCGAGGCCCCGCCCACTCCCGCGCCCGTCCCCTTGCTCGCCCCCTCCCCGTTCCCAGCGGGGCATGTGCCAGCTGCGGCCGGGACAGCAGCCTGAACAGCGACAGCGGTGTGCCGCAGGATGCTGTGGGTACCGAGAAGGGACGCGGCCTCCCCGCTGCCCGGGCAAGGAGGGGAGATAAGGCTGGGGATCCTTCCGAGGCAGGAAGGCATCCCGGCTGGAAAGAGCAGAGGAGGATGCTTGGAGGGGGAAGAGTGGAAATGTAAACAGCAGGAGCAAAGTGGGGAGGGCAGGGGTGGGCATGGCATCAAGGGCAGGAATGGGACAGGAAATGCAGCATGGGATTTGGGTGGCAGGTGGCCACATAGCCAGGGTGACAGTAGGAGGGTTGAGGGGATCTATTTCCAACAGCACCTGAAACCTTCTTTGCAGGCTGATGGATAACTAATAACACCATCATGCCCAAAGGTGATTTCACACCCCTGCTGTTAGTCTGTATACAGGGAACAGCTTCCCTGAGACATTCACAAGTGGTGAGTGGCTGTGTTGAGGACCAAAAAATACGACTTGTGATGCATAACAAGGCTGGTTTCACCAAATCATTTTGCATTTTGAAAAAACAAGAACCAAACAGATTAAAAGACTAAATTTCCAGACCAGAGTGGTCAAAAGATTAGACATGGCAGAATGAAGTGTTCAACTTTTGTTGGTGACATAATCGAACATCTGTATTGGTGCAGGAGTGCACCTCCAATGCAGCTCCATGAGCAGCAATGTGCTGTTCTTTCCCCATTCACCATCTCCTGGTTGGAGATTGCCATGGCATCATCATATTCCTTTTTCACTATTCAACCCCGATACGAATAAAGAATACTTACTAATTTCTAGGGGGGGGATTTCCTGGGACATCAGAAAATCACAGTGCCATCAGTGCCAAGTGCACACCCAGGGCACAGACTGGCTAGTGTACGGGATTAACTTCCTGTAGTTTAACGAGTTACCGTGCAACTGCAGAGCCATCTTAACTGACCATATTAATAGCCCTTTCACTCTCAAAACCAAACAAGTTTGCTTTCCCTTAATAAGATTTTAAAAAGCAAGGGACTCAAGCACAATGCAGTCAGTTTTCACAGCTCCACTGAGAGGCAGTAATTTATTAAATCATGTTAATTCAATCATCCAGACTAATCTGTCCATAAATTAAATTTGCCTCTTCGAACACACGCATTACCTGATCTTTTAGACTCATCACAATATATTTATTCAGAACATTGCTCTTGCTATTCTCACTTAGACTCAGGAGGAATCCACATTTCCACACTTTAGATATAGGATTCATAAATCAGGTACCTAGGAAAATGTGATCACACACTCAATGGTCCCCCAGGAAAAGCCTGCTTTTTCAGGGGTTTACTTTCAGAATGGTACACAGTGTTTTCTTGGGAGCAGCCCTTAGCAGCGTTTCTCTTGGGGACAGGAAGGTAGGAGGTCTGGAGGGAAGACACAGTGTCCTGCCTGCCATTTAGAAGAGGCTGGGGTTTTGAATACCCTACATGCATGCACTCACCCCCTCACACCTCCAATACACACTGTACCTTTGTGAGGATGTTGGAGACCAGCAGCTGCTGGTGGATTGCATCAGCATTTCCTCTGCAACAACACTAAATTTACTCTAGGGTTTGGAAAATTCTGTCTTAGACCATAGGTCAGGAAATGTGTTGACTCCCCTCTTGCAGGGTCTGACAGTCAACTAACGTCAGAGAAAATCAGCAGGGGCCTGATTTTCCAGGATGATGAGTGCACTCAGCTCCATCTGGTGTCATTGCAGTCCAGCTGCCCATCTTCACAGGAAGGAAGGCAATGGGCCTTGATGTGCTCCAGGAAGGTAGCATGATTCAGTGAAAACAACACTGAATCAAGCATCTGCCCCTTGAATTTTATTCCCAACTCTGCCGTTTATCTTCCAGGTAACTAGCTCAAGTCACCTTGACTCAGTTTCCCCCCATACCCCTTCTTGGGACACGCTTCTGGAAGGTTATCTATGGAGTAAGTGTATCATGTATGCACACATCTGCATGATAGTTTACTTCTTTTCCTTCTTTTGCTGGAAAAGATCTTGCTATGGCCAACCCAGCCTGAACTATTTGAAACCAATCAAAGAAGGAATGCATCTTTCCACCACTGAGCAAGAGAAAAATCTGGCACAATTTCAGGGTAAATACAGGAGCTTTACGTCTGCACTGTTCAGAGTTACTGTAATTGTGCTGGCATCATTCCCAGACCTGAGCTAAGGTCAGTGAGAAACCTGTAAATTAATAACTGTGGAGCTGATGTGATCTCTATCCAGGAATCACGTTGTACATTTGTGAAGCTTTATAGAAGGGAAAAGTTATATTTCAGTTTTGCCAAGAAATGTATAAAATTTTTCAATCTTAATATTGACAGTTAGTATACCCTGGACTTGTTTGGAGATGTTGGTCCTGATTCTGATCTCACCATCACAGGAACTCCATGAAACAGGTTAGTCTGGATTAATTATATTGGTGTTACCCAAATGAACAGGAATCGGGTGAAACTTTCTCTGGAAACCAAGCCTAGATGGACATGCTTGTCCTTTAGGGTCTTATCTTAAAAAGAAGAGATCCATCTGTCCTGGTTTTATCCAGTCGCAAGCAACACTCAGTCATCCCAGGCACTAATTAATATTATTGATTAATAGCTAATTGCTGATGCCACTTGCATTATTAACATTTAGGAATTACATTGTACTACAACCTACAGGACCAGAAAAGGGCTTTCTGGTCAGAAGAACCAGTTTTCTGCTATTGCAGGTAACCACATCAGAGTCATTTAGATACCTGCCAGTCTCTTCCTCCTTCTGAAAGATTGGTCCAAAACCTCTCTCTGAAGATTATAGACCTCCTAATTTATAGGCCAAAATTATTTATTGCCAAGTTATACCTACTTGTTCTTTTGCCAAATTATTTTTCATCTTAAAATAACTCTTCCCCTCTGATATTTGCATTCCTGATATATTTATAGGGCCCACTATCATCTCCTTTTGACATTTATTTTGCTAAGTCATACAAGCCAAGCTCAAAATCTCCTGTCATTAAAGACAGGCTCACAATATTTTTTATCATCCTGTTTTTTCTTTTCCAGCTTTTCTTTCTTGAAGGTGGGTGACCAGAACAGTTCAATTTACTCCAGATGTCTTGTGTAGTAGAATACTCTCCTTTCTGTACTGTAAATGTCTGGTATATCCTGGGGTCACATTATCATGGTCATAGCAACTTTGACGCTCATAATCACTGACTGTTAAGATGGGGTTCCTCTCTTTCTTTGTCCTCCCTGGTTGCAAAGGCAAGTGGAATGGAAGTACTCACTGTAGTAAAAGGTTTTGTAAGTATGTGACCCTGCACTGTGTACCACTACATTTTATTCTATTCCTATTGTCCCATCCCCTTTTTCCCGTCTTCCTCTGATGATACTCCTTAATCATTAGCAAATGTCATTAGCATGCTTCTGTCTTTTCCAAATGGCGCTAACAGAAATTAAGATGAGTATTGTCCATAAGAACCTCCACTGCAAACTATCTTTCAGCCTGATAGTTCCCCTCGCAGCATGAGCTCTTCTCCCCATTAGTCAGCCCTGTAATTGCCTTTTTGTCTTGTAATAACCCCTTTTCCAGCATAATCACCAAATTTCCTTTGGGACACAGTACTGCAGCCTGTCTTAAAGTCCCAGACTAGTAGTATTTTTTTCATCTAGAAGGTTAGTCCTCTTACCAGAGGTAGGTATAATCCACTTTTGGTAAACTCTTGCCACATGTCTCGTCTTATGCTTGCAGGCAAAATTTGTTCGAAAGTGTAACATACTCTTAGGGGTCAGACTGATGGGTGTGTGTTAGCCTACATCTTTTCTCTCTTGCCTCTCAGCTTCTTCGGAACTGGCATGCATTTGCAAGTCCTCTATTTCTGTAGCATCATCCCAAATGTGACAATTTTGTTTAAGATGTTCTTTCACTACAGCAAGGCAGAAATTACTCAGTCCCCAAGTAACGTGTACAAAACTGAAATTTTTCTATCCCCCTGGATAACTTCCATTTCTGTGAAGTTTTTGTTAGCCATCCTACCACTGCCACAGTGTTACACATCTCTACTGAAAGCAGAGGAACAGGGATTATTTTAGCTGTAAATCCACACCTAGATGATCTTCAGGCTTTCCCCGTTTGAGTTTGATTTTCAACTATTCTTAATCTTCACATAAAAAGGTTTCAATACAGCTAACGCTACCAGATGAATACCATGCATGGTAAAGGATGTGCCTCCAGAAGGTTATTATTCCAAGTAGGTAATACAGAGCAAGCATATTCATCCCCATTTTATACAACAAGACAAAAATCAAAACTAATCTGGGATTAAGTGGGGAGTTCATACAATGGTACTGCCATCCTCCATCCAGACTGCTGTTCTGCTGGAAAACTCTCCCATCTTCTTGTATTGCATGATAAGCAGAACACTGACTACCTTTCGTATTTCCTCTATTGGTTAAAAACTAGCAACTATAATGGCATTTTCAAAAAAATCAGCTCAGGTCCACAGAAAGAGCTTTGGTTAAAGTCTTGACTATGACATTAACCTCATGATTTCAGGTGCTTGAAGTCAGTGCATTCAGAAGATGACGTGAGAACAGTTTTGACCACGGCAGGTGCTTAGGACTTCATCTTCGGAAGCAATGAATGAGGCCAGGAGGGAGTAAGAACTGATCCAAAGATCCGGAGGATGACAGGAGTCTGTGAATTGAATTTATTTTGCTGTCACTGCACCGGGCATCAAAAGAAAGGGCAATGAGAGGATCCAGTTAAAAAAACGTCTTCTCTGACTCACTGAATCCGGGCATTTGTTTTTGCTCCTTTTCACAGGCTTATGTGAATTCATAAACTGCAATCTGAAAGGAAAGCTTCGTCAGGCGACATATGGCACTTTGTACAAAGCTGTATCTTTTCAAGCTGAAGTAGACCTAGAAAAACTTTTGCTAACTGTTTTTATAGAGTAATTTAACTCACACTGAAAGATGGGCGATCACAGTTTTTCTTTGTCACTGCTTCTGAGAACAAGTAGACCAAACTACTGATGTCACCAAAGTCATACAGAAACTGTGTCGCATACCACACACTCCAGAGGTTCTGACCCAGGTCCTGAGTGAAAGAGCCTGTCTCCTCTCATTGCTGCATCTTCGCTCAAGGAAAACAAATCCCCTCCTTGGCTTGGTAGAGTGTTCAGGGGTACGTTTTCAGGGTACTAGAAGGCAAAAAAACCCCAGAAAATGGCACCTTCTCACATTGAAGGGTCTCTTAGAGAAAAAGTAAGCTTTGGACAGGCTTCAAATGTGTTGGCATATCTCATTAGCTTAAGCCCTGATCAGATTCAGCTCTGCTGGGAGGAAAGAACTCTGGTGGAATCCCACCTACTTTCAAGCAATACCCAGTGCAGATGCTATACCAGAGGTCTCTTTCCTTCGTTTGTACTATTGCTTTAGAAAGGCAGGTTTTGGTTCATGACAAAGTGATTCTACCCAGAAGCGGTTGCATTACAGTGCAGTTGAGGTGGTTGATTGGGATGAAAGACATGAGGTAGCAAAGGTGAGATAGAACACTGTATTAATTGAGCCACCGAGCCAGCATTTCCTTAATCCAGAAGGGCTTATCTCATTATCTCACCTTAATTTTAATGATGAGTGGTACATAAATGAATAAATAAATAAAGGTAAGATTTCCCTCCCTTCCCATTTTTACAGGAAAAAGGAAACAAAAGCTTTCTTATCTGAAGAAAATATTGAGAACCAGAAAAGCATGCTTGCACTCCCTTGTTTATATCACTCCTGACCCAAGATGAATCAATTGTAATTTGAAATGCCTGTGTATGAAATAAAGATTATTGTTTTATGTCTGTCTTCAAGGCCATCTACCTTTCTCAGTTTCTTTTTGGTCAAACTGTTTCCTGGTTTTGGAAAGCTCAAGGATGCTATCTGCACACATCTGCTCTTCCAGGATATGGCACCCTGTCTCACTTTATGGGACAAGTCTAAAGCTGCCTTACAGCTGCCAGATGGTCATTTTTACTAAAGAACTGGTAGGTACAAAACCCAACGTTGTTACAACTGTAGTACCAATATAGGGGTTTCATTCAATTTAGGGGCATCACAGTGCTTGGTGTGGTAGAAATCCTCAGCAAGAGAACGTCTTGCTGAGAGGGCTTAAAAATGGCAGGCTGTGAGAGTAACGCCCCTGGGACACAGAAGGCCTCTTGCTGATGCTATTTATAGTTCATACCTGGTCCACATACCTGGTTGGTGGTCCTTGCATTTTTTCTGGGATGAATTCCACAGTCAATGTTTGAGTTACAACTTTGTTTTCAATTTTAAACTAAGAGAAAAATGAACTGATGTTGGGAAAGAGTTAAGGTCAATGACCTTTTTGCCACAGTTTTTCAGGAGAATCACTTGTTCTTTGCAGTAAAGAAATCTGTTGCCTCACTGCACTTTTAGTTCTGTTTTGTCAAGCAGGCATTAGCTGTGAAATTCATCTAGCTGTCTTCAGGCAGCTTTGCAATGTGTACTTGTTTTTTGTGCCAATGCAAAGCCACCACAAAATGTTACCAGATCAGAAAGATGTCAGTTTATATTAATTTCCCATCAGTGTAAGTGACAATATATGGTGTGAAGCAGTGGAGAAATTGGGGCTTTTAAAAAAATTAATCAGGGCAAAGCACCAGTTTGCATGCCATTACACCACTAGTTTGCATGCACTTTGCACATTTCTAAGCTTACTCTGAATGCAACTCACGTACACCAAGGCTTTCAGCCATAACTGCAACAGCACTGCTGCAAGCCACGCTATAGACGACAGCTTTGGCGAAAGTCCTTTACAAATCCCTGTCCTACAGGGGAGGAAATAAGGTGGCTGGGGCACAGTCTGCAGTAGTGGAGGGAAGAGATCAGGAGGTAGACAAGGGGTCAGGCAGTTCTGCAGACTGGAACAAACACAGCATATGCTGTGCATCCCCATGCACACCTGTGTAATGCTAGGGACGGCATCTATAGCCCTGAAGACATGGCTCTCTGTCCTAACACGCAAAGAGCCAAAGTGCTTCTTTTGCCTAAAGCGTCTTGCCCATTCCCGGTGCTCCCAGGGGTGTTTCAGCTCCATGGTCTACTACGTGGTTCGTGCTTGCTTCTGGCTCAGCATCAGTGAATGAGCTGAGCAAAGGCAAAAATGGTCCTATCTGCTCTATCAAAGGAACCCTTGACCCTACACATCTGCTTCTGCTGCATGCAGCCTGGATTCGAGTCCAGCAAATACCATACAGGAATGAAAAGTGATGCAACACACCACCATCCTGTACTGGGATTTTCCCGAGCATTTAAGGGTCTCAGGTTGCCTTTTCCATGGATGGCTTCTTTGGAAAGCCTTGGGATTCATCTGTATTTGGGTCACTGTTGGGTGTAACTTCCTCTAGACTACCAGAAGGAATCCTATCCTCATAGAGAGGAAAGGATGTTTCCGTGTCCTCAAATTGATAGAAGAGACCTGGTTTCAAGCCTGGTTTCCAAATACTCTCCTTACAGCTCTGGCTCTGATAATGCATGCTTAGAAAAAGGACTATGTACTTTGTTATTCCAGCAGCTAAGTTAGATTAGTGATGAGAGAAGATGGATTATTGGTATGCTTCTGTATTTTTTATGCACTGTCTAGAAGTTTCAGTAAAATTCAGCTCTGTTACCTAACTCAGCATGCTGGGTAAGACCAAGATAGATGCTTAGGTAGTATTTCAGAGTATTGAAAACAATAAACCACATGACACAAATCTCACACCTACCTCAAACTCCTTGCTTGACAGTTTGTTTTCAAATCTGGATCTGTCAGCAGCCCCACTGTCCCGTGACAGCACGTGGCAGCGAACATGGTAAGTTGTCTGCTACAAGCAATGTCAGCTGTGCTTGTTGGCCAGCTGTTTGGCCATGAAAACCTGCCCTTTATCACTGCATGCTTGCACTTCTGGCTAAGCACTCCATCCCAGTATCATCTTTTCTTGAAACACCTTAGAAGAGACCCTGGGTTAAACCCTTATAGTACTTTAATAGAAACTCCTAGTGCCTGAGCTGAGTGGTGTGCATTTGGCTGAGCAAATCTCCTCAGCAGAAGACAGAAATACACAATGTGGTCTCATGACCACATACTGTCACCTGTAGGAGTCATGAAGCTCCTGTAGTACTGTGACTCATCTCCATTCACTTCCTGCAGTCTGAGTAAAGACCTTGCATTTCCAGACTTGCCCACTATTATTAGCAATGGAGATGGACCTTTGACAATCTCTCTTTCAATTTGGATCTGAAATTTTGGGAAACATAAAGGGGGCAAAACCAGTGCTGGATTTGCTCCTGGCCTTTTCTAATATGGTGGGATGCAGACACTTGATTCATTTAAAAGTATTGCTGTAATGAGATGAGCAGAAGTTCATTCATTGCATTAGCATTACACTAACACAACTCTGTGCAGTGTTTGGTTCTTGCCATTTTGTAGTGGAGGCTGAAGTAGACACATATGTCTAAAATACTACCAAGCAGTGTGGTGAAACGTGTGTACCCTCAACAACTCCCAGCACATCACCACTGCCAGAACCTGTCTTCCTTGGAGGGCACACAAGCCTTCCCTGTCCTGGCCTACACTGGCCGCTCCCTATGCCATGCTGTGGATGTGCTAACACAGGGACATTCATTAACAGACCGTTCACAGTAATCCGGTGTATCAAACACTGGCAGCTGGCTAATTTCTAAGTTATCAGCTGATTACTCCCTGCAGTAGCAGATCAGGGTACAAGTTAAACTAGGGTTAAAAATACATCTCCTTCTCACTCTCCTTAAAAGTCAGTGGAAACACAAGTGTGCAACAGTCAGCTATGTATTCAGTGTTTACCAGCGAGCTCCTGGCTTGTGGAAGGCAGATTTTCCAGGTGCCGTTCACAATTTTCTTTTCTAGAGAATTGAGCAGCTAGACTTATGCCTACAGCTGTTTGCATAGGACACTTCTTTCTCCTTTGAGATACCAGCCTCACACCACATCCAGCCCTTGGCACCCTGGAGAGAGGCCACCTGGCCAAGTCCCAGATACATGGGAACCAGGGCTGCTTGTTCTGGAGGTGAACTCCTCGTCAGGAATGGGCAGGACCAGCCAGGGAAGGCATTGGGTGCCTGGTGGCTCGGATAGCTGATCAAGATAGCCAGGGACTAGGACTAATGACAAAGCTCTGTCTGGAGGGAGAGATAAAGGAGAGAAAAGAAATAAAAAGCACGAATTAATCTCAGGAATATTTCAACCATGGTCCCTCAAATGCCATAGGTAAGGAAAGATCATAGAGTAGAAAACGTCTCCAACTTGGACATAGCAACATCTGAGTAGCTTTCATCCAGCAAATTAGTAATGCTGTTTGTGCAGGAACTTCTTATCATCTTCCCTGCTGCAGCATAATATCTGCTTAAGCCTGACATTTCAAAATACCTCTGCCACATGGAGATGGGCAGGTGACTCCGTACAAACATGCAGACCTCAGCTTGGCCCTTTGATAGGTGCTGTCATATCACAGTACAGCTTGTGAAATCAACAGCTATGATATGCATCTGGAAAAAAATATGCTAGCCAGAGGGTAGATCTGCTTGCATAGTCACTGCACCTGGCGTTACAGCTTATGTTACCATCAAGACTATCTATGGGTATCAACCCACTTACAGACGGAGCTCAAGGGTCTGGGACAGTCCTGAGGAACCGTGGGCTCAGGATGGGGTGTGCTGCTCACTGCTGTACCAAAGCCAGCTGAATGACGTCTCAGAACAAAGTGCATTTTTTGTGTCAACAATGGGATCAGTAACATGATAGTCAGCAGGCTTCGGATCAAATCCCTTTCTTTGGGCGATGCAAAACGAGTAAGGAGGTATTTTTTCTTGAGCCTAAAGCTGAGGTCCCCTGCCCCGGACTGCAGCATACAGACAGTGGGAAGTGCATGTGGGCAGAGAGCTCTCTGCTCTCTAAGCCTGTCTGGCTCCTTGCCCGAGCTTCAAATGCAGCCTGCGAGGGTTTGACTTGAGACAATTTGATGGATATTGTGTGGGTGCTGGAGGCAAGAGGAGCCAAGAAAATGAGGGATCTGTCTGTCAGCTGATCTATTTCCTCAGATTTTTAATGCAAACCCTTCATTTCTGTAAATATACTCTGCATGCTGCTATAGATAGGGTATGGTTATAAGTGTGATACTGTGAGAAGAGTGCAATACATGAACAAAAACTGAAGTGTCTTTCACTACGGACCACATTCCTTATAGGTGGTAATAACATCCATGTGATAAATTTATTTATTTATGCAAACAGGTCATAAATTACACGTCAGCATGGTAATCCCCATTTATCCCATTCTTTGACCTCCCCTGCAATATGCCTATTGAGTCTTCTCTACTTGCACTGCTTTTAACTACTGAGTGCCTTAAGCCCTTTGAATTTTAATCATTGATTGCCAACAACTGCAGTGATTAAACTGAAGCCTGAACCATCCCCATTAATAAAAACTCACCACTTGCCTTTTCTGCAAATCAGATTTCAACAGCACTCCTCTCCCCTTCCCCCTTGTCTGGCTCTGACCAAAAAAAATATGCAGGACCATTTGCCAGGGTTAATTTTTAATAGTGTCCTCACTGCTGCAGCGAATGAAGTCATTTATTATCCAGCAGTCAGCATGCTAACACGCTAGGCAATAATAAATGCTAAAGGAGGTGACTCAGGCATAAGCAATCAGGCAGAGTTTTACATTCCCACCTGCTGGATGGCTCAGCACAAAGGGCCGAGCACGATGTTTTAGTTTACCCTACACTTGCGTCTTCATCCGAGTGACATTTGGATTCAAGCCACGCGGCCAGTGAGCTTTATTTGCTTTGTAGTCATGTGCAAAGTATGTACATAAACAGAGTCTGCGTGGCCAGCCCTCCCCTCTGCCTGGGCACTCTTTTCCTTTAACGAAGGAGGTTAATATTCCTCCTAGGCGGTCATCCCTGCTGCAGGAGCGTGTCAGCCCAAGCAGTTTGGCCCTAAATAACACTTTGTGATCTCAGGCAAACTGGAGCTCAGCCTACCCACCTGTAAAACAGGTTTAATGGTAGTCGGCTTTTTTCTAGAAAAGCTGGGAGGATTACTTCACGTCTGAGGTCTCTAGATGTGGACTGCTCAGTGGCAGAGAGCATTTTAAAACAGCAGCTGGAAATTAGGGCCAAATTGCAAGCTGGCAGGCCCATGAGCAGGTAGAGATGACCACAGAAGCTGCACTATTCTCGTCTCATTACCCAAGATCCTCAGAAAGGCTGGGATGCAGATGATTCATAAACCAGAAAGTGCTTTTGAATTACTTATTAAGTAGGATTCATGTTGATTTTACTGCTTTGGGATGTGCAGGCTTGGGCTGCACAATCTCTTTTACCATCTCTGAAGAGTGTAATGTGGTGGTAATGTAGAGTCCTCTCACCTATGTATCTATCGCCATTGTATTTTTGCCTCCATGTAGTGGTCCAAAGGCCACTGAAGAAGTCTGTGAATCTTCCCCATCTCACTACAGATGCAGTAAGCTTTGGATCAGACCTCACTAAGACAGTGAGAACATGCTGCTGAACATGCTATAACATGTTCACTGCAGGAGAGCTGGTATAAGTGTACTGCCCAAAACGAGGAAAATTTTGACTAAGAAGGCAGCAGCTTCCTGCTTAGTCCTCACTGGAGCACACCAGTGCTGCTTAAATGGGGGAACAGAGCAGCTCTGAACCCGTTCCCTTCCCTGTGTGCTATTCCAGAGAAGCTAGAGGGAGGGCACTGTATTACTCTTAATTCCCTCTGTGATCGTATAAGTCCCCCAAATCCCACTGCCAGTAAGCTCCGTGATTAAACAGCTTACTGAAGGGAAACTATACCTTCTACCCTTATCAAAGCATATTGCTAATGAGGACTAGGAAATCACTCAGTGTTAATACAACATCTGTAGATTAACATTAGCTTACTCATGTTTTCATAGTCAATGGCTGAAATTCCATCACTCGCTTGGATTCACATAACATTTCTGATTGGTGTTTCGGTACATTAGCATCAGTATTTCCCCAACTGAAGTCTGCTGACTGGAAGTGGAAAAGGCAAAGTCAGGAGTCTGAGGCCAGAGAAGAAATTTGCAACATGTAGACTTGGGCATCTCAGCTTAGGAATCTTGCAGGAGGTTTGACTTCAGAAATGTTTAGCATTGGCCCTCTGAAAGCCATCAGACAATATCTGACTGATTTGCACGCACATACACACTTACATCACTGCTGAGCTCATGAACACCTGCCTGAAAAGTTACCTAGAAACACGCAATGATCCTGCACCAGTCCTGCAAGATGCAAGTGACTGCAGGTCCTCCTCTGCATTTTACCTTCCATGACGGAGAAGCAGCAGAAGAAAGGGGATGACTGAACTGCAGACAAAAAATGACACTGGTGGTCCACTTTACGGCTTCAGTGTGGGAAAGATCTTTAAAAAAGAAGGAAGGAAATGCCAGCAAAAAGAGAATCTGTGTGAAATAGGTGTAGAAGTAACCTGGAGAAATCAGCTATGTCACCTCTCTGACTGAAGGGATGATTTCTACCCCTGTGCTACTCTTGAAGTCATTTGCATGGGAAGACTATGCCCTCACCATTAGTAGGGGTCTCTCAGGATAGTCTAGATAGGATACTGACACAAGAGCATAGCCTAACTGTTAAGGAGATCTTCCAATATCTAGCCTGATTCTCACTTGATGTGGGAATACCGCTACCACCACAAGCTCACAGGGAGCTGTATAACTCAGGATCTCTAGCTCTGATGGCAAGCAGCTGCACTGCAGGATAGTCCACCTTTGCTATAAACAACATGAAGGCTGAGGTCACCAATGGACTTTGTTACTAGAGCAGTGCAGATTTTATATAATCACTGAAAGGGATGAAGGAGGGGCTGGAAATGCTCCACAAGAGCATCAGGAAGAGGCTGCCACAGAGGAAAACAGCTGTCTGTAAAGTTAAAGCTGTCTGTAAAGGGACCAGCTAAGCAAGCTATACTAAAGCTGGCACAGGAGTAGAGCATATACTGGAGACTCAAGAGCACCAAGAAGCAGAGAGATGGTGGGAAGGCTGTATTCCATCCTCCTGTCTGGTCTACAGGGTAGCTACATTTTATGCGAGTACTGCTTTGCATCAGCTTTACTCACTCGCAAAGGTGGGAACCAAGGTTCAGGGCAGCTCCTTACAGAAGAAGGAAAAACAGAATTTAGTGAAGGACCTGACAGAAGAGAAGGCTCAGCAGCTTGAGTTTGATGATGAGGAGGGCTGCGTGGCAGGGATAGAGACAATGGGCAGTCAGTACATTAAAAAGCAATCAAAGGAAAAGAAACCAGTAGTTAACTGGATAACCACAAATGTCTTTAATTCTATCTAATTCTACCATGTGTGCATGCCTGAATCATTCTGCACAACATTGTTTCAAAATTTCTGCAAGAAACAGATGCAGTTAGTAATTGTTCCTTGATGCTGAGGGGAAGAAAATCCTCATTAGCTGATGAAGAAGTAAGATTCTTTTAAAAATAATAATAAAACCTTAGTGTCTCCTCCAGGAGACCACGTGGGGATGGCCTGAGATTTCAGTACAGACTCATCTGGTACAGGGAGGCCTTGAACTACACAGATAAATCTGTTGCACATCAGTGAATGCAGAAATGACAAAGAGGGCAAGACAGCCCTTAGCAACTCATCTGGTTTCCACTCCTGGAAATCTGACTCCTGTCAGCAAAAGTGACACAGATGGCCCAGAGCATGATAAGTGATCCAAACTGTGCCATAAAGAAACTGGTAGCATGCAAGCTGTAAAGTGTTCACACTTTTCTGTAGAGTTTGAAAATGAAAATCACACGGGGCCTAAGTATCGCGAGGGCTTGTTTACAAAAAATAAGACTTTCAACTTCCAGACCTGAGTTACTGCTGTATGAAGACAAAGGCAAAAAAACTCCCTCAGAGTGCAGTGATCTGAGGATCAGGCTCCAAGGGAATGACTGACGTTCAATTCAAGCTGACAGCTAACAAAAGCTCTTGTACATATGCCAGCAAACCAGTGCCACGAAAATCAGTGTGGCTCCCAACTTGCAGATTTCTGCATTATGAGACCTCCTAACCTACGTGACCCTTGCTGATCTACACTGGCAAGCTCAGCAGAGAGTGGATGGAGACACAGAACCTTACCAACCTTGGTCACTCTTGGTAAGGTGGGGGCATTTCATGAAGGAATCAGTGTCATTTCTGTGTAACTCAGGCTCTAGACTCACCATGCGATCAGCTATAACACCCAGGAAAAAGCACGAAAACTTAAAAAGAACTTGTGTTGGGGACTTAAGAAAACACCCACAGGAACAACTGGGACGCTTTCTGTAGAGGGCAGTGTGCTTCAGATCAGACTGAAAATAGCAGGCAGTTGTAGAAAGAGGTACTGCTTGAAAATACCGTCTCAGAGATCTAACCTGTATCTCATCTCTTCCACCCACCAGCAAAATCTGAAGTCCAAACATCTCACCATCCACTCAGGTGAGGGCTTCATGTTACTAACTACTGCACACCATGTATAGGGAGGTAGGATTATTGTTCATTCCTACGGTGTCTCTACAAGGAGGCTGACTCAGTGGAAATGACCAGTCTTTGAATTACATCTTTGAATTACATCTTTGTGTGTGTATGTGTGTTTGGGTTGGGGTTTTTTTTAATAGAAAAAAAGAATCAGCAGTTGTCTGTATTTTTAAACTGTGGAACATGGACCTCCTTCCACTTCCAAGCTCTTATTACAAAGCCTTTCCCTTCTGCAATTCCAGAGCATCTTGTCTCTGCAAGTTTCTATTTTCAGTTCATAATTGATCAAATCTAACTGGTAGCAGAATTCATTTCGGTCAATAGGAATCTTTCCTCTCTCTAGCTTTGGTGGAGCTTGGGCCAGGCACCTGGCAAGGCGCTGCTTGGTTTCCTTGCTTATTTAAAAAAGGTAATCCGTGATGAGAAAGATCCTGTGCTGGATCAGATAACCCTTCATGACTGACGATTTTGCTTTGCCCACTCAAAGTCTTCTGCAACGTTTCAAATGGCTTGGTTCAAAGAGGACTAAGCACTCCAGTAGAATTTAATCCAATCCTAATGCCATTATTTTGGGAATTAAAAACAAAGTGGTACGACTCACCGTTTGCTTCCACTCACTGGTTGGGTCATCTGAAGCAATGTGATGTTTTTGGAGATGATATAGAGGAAGATTTTGTTTGATTGAGGGTTGATTAATTAATTCAGGGTTTTCTTCTGTTAATTGATTACTGCAGGAGATCTCTCCAGTTCAGTATCTCTCTTAAAAAACCCTTTGAAACCAGGACTGGCCCATCTTCTTTTTCCCGCTGTTGGATTTCTACTTCCAAGCCTCTGAGTCCCAGGCCCCTGGGATGATGGTACACGCTTGCAGAATTTCACAGTTGTGAAGTTTCTTGTGGTTATGTCTCTTGGTGCGATTTGCAATAAGGATTAGCCCACAGACTTTTCCCAGTCTATAGGAGACTGTGTTAAATTATAATGTTGAATAGTTTTATCGTGGTTTCTTTGAGATGACTGCAGAAGACTCAGATTTTCCCCATAGTCTTTTTATAGTCAGTCACTCACAGTATAACAATTCATTGTTGGGAGTAAATTCTAGCCTTGTATCTCCACGTAGATTTATCTGATACATTAAGAGCTTCTCTCAAAGGCTGCTTTCCAAGTCATGCTATTGTTGGGGCTTGTGATGTAGCAGTATTTGCTCTACAGCCTCACCAGGAAACTAGAAGAGGATTGTCCATGAGTCACAATAATTTTACCTGTAAATTCAGCTAAGCTGCCAAGCAGCTCAGAAGGCTGGCCCCTGTTTCTCAAGCCTGATACTATGGTATAAACAGTATAAACTTCAACTGGGAGAGAGTGTTTTTAAAATAGAAAGGGGGAGCATACACTTCATTCCATCACACAGTTGGAGCTGTGTTACTTGTAGCTTATATGAATAGTCTAGGGACTAAGAAACTTTCAGGTTTTCCTTCACTTTTCAAGACTATCCTGCAGAAGACGTCCTTTCCAGCTCAGGAGTAAAGCAAATGTTTTGTGTATACCCTAGACTCACTCCAGATTTACAAATGAGCCTGTCTTAAGCACAGGCTAGTTCCACTGGCACATGTAACAGTTTTCAAAATTGTCCTCCCCTAAGATAATAAAGCTCAGTTTTGATTTCCTCCCACAGCAATAATTATGAGGGTTTCCCCTCTCTGCCTGTAGCCAATTCCCTTTGCCATTTCTAAATTCTCTTGCTAATACAAGTAAGCTGCGTAGCAATGATTCTGCCCTTCCCAGAAGCATCCCTGTAAAGAGAATGTGTTTGAAGACAGATTCTGCGAGCCTATTCCATCCTCTGCCCTGGGTAACTCCAAAATACTCTCAGATCTGCAGAGACTTATTCCATTAAAAGAAAAAAAAAAAGAAAGAAAAAAAGAAGGGGGGAGGGGGGAAGACTGGAGACTGTTAGAGAATGGAAGCCAAATTAATTTCAGAAGAAACTGGTTCATCCCTTACTGGCATCTGCAGAGTTGCGTCAACTTGCTGCGGAAATGGATTTGGCCTTGTATTTCTGAGAATCCAGCCTTGTTTCAATTCTTCTGAATACTTCCTTCTTTCCTTCTGACTGCACTTCAGTTTTGATCCAAGTATCAGATAGGCCATGAGGCAGCTGACTTGCACCAAATCGAGCATAAACTTCTACTGACAGGTTGGTACCTAGATGATGCATGGTCCACCAGTGAACAAAAAGGATAAGGTCTCAGCTTCTTTCCTTGCTATAGCAACAAAGCACCTTGTGACGATAATTTTTTTCTGTTTCACAAGCTGGTTGCCATGGCAAGTTACTTGTGTTGCATTGTCAGAGACTAAAAGGAAACAATTTGCGTTCTTTAGAAAACTCAAAAATTTAAGAGTCAATTGCGTATTGGTTTCCTTTCTGACACTATGCATCCTCTAAGCTCAGGAAGAGATAAGCAAGAAAAACATCCCATTATGGGAAAAGTACTTGCAGGTTTCTTGAGTCTGGTGTATCTGCAGGAGGAATAAATTAAAAAATCATGAAGAATATGGTGCTGTGGGAAAGCAAAACGCACAGGGACCTCTGCTTTTCTCAGAACGCTCTCAGAGACAATGTTAAGGAGAGCACAGTGATATAATCTTCCTTCCAAACACTTCAAGAAAGTTTCAGTTATATAGAAGAAGTCTGCATCCAGAAAAATCGACTAGCTGAGTGCAGGGAGAACTCAAAAGCCATGGAAAGAACCAGGAAGCAGTCTGCATAATTATGAGTCAGGTGAACTTGTAGATATGGCAAAGTAACAGGAGACTCAGAACAACAAAAGCAACAGACATCACTAATCTACCCTCTGTGTCTGCTGAGAATTGATATGCACTTTGGTGTATCAAAAACATACAAAGTATATCTGGATGTATTCAAGTACATATACCTGTGAAGCTAAAAAATTACTGTTATTTACTTTGCTGATGATTTTGATGTTCACAAGAACTTCTGATGTTCTTTTGGGTTTTCTAGGGGGAGAGAGAGAATAGTTCAACTTGGCCATTGCCTGTTTTTCTACTAGAAATAAATCTGAAAATGGTTAATGTTTCAAAAATGTTGGGAGTAGCCTTGATCTATAGCTGATGAGCAAGTTCAGCTGCTAACTAAGCTCTTGGTTTAAGTTTGTATGTCACACAGTGGAGAGCTAAGCTCACACCTTGTCTATGACTCCCCTCTTGCACAGGTTAAAGAAGGAATAACAATATCAAGGAGTTATTTTTTGGGTCACAGCACCTACAAAAATCAGTGAGGTACCTTCCCAGACTGAATTTAGAGTGCTGTTACAAAAAGTCATTATGAGATAAGCATGGCCATGAGTTATGACCTCCCACCTGCAAGCTACATACACTTTGGTAAAGATGATCAGGAAAATCTGAAGGCATGGGAATGATGGAACAGCTTTTGAGCCCCACTGCAGGTTTTGTTTTGGCAGTATTACTGTGGCACTAAGGATCTTCTGAGATTCTCTCCATTTCTCTTTTATTGCTCCACATGTCAGTGGCCCCAGATTTTGACTAGCCTTCCTTTCCTGTAAAGCAAGGCTTGCAATAGTTAGTAGCACTGCAGGATTTCTAGAGCTGTGGATTTATCTTTGCCTGCCTTGAGGTTTGCAGTAGTCTACAGGAGCGACACTGATGTCTGGTGGGTAGGCTGGAGGAGTTTGTTGCCAGTCCAGCTGGAGACACCACGGGATGAGTTAGCAGAGTAGTTAGTAGTAGACTGAACTACCTTCTTGCAGTGGCATTTGCACTGCTGTTGCTGTGGCACTGCATGTCCCATGTGTAAAAAAGAGGGTTCTGTCTTCCAGAAGACTCTTAACAGGCCAGACATTTTCCTAGAATTAAATTCAAGTTTAGAGAAAGGAAGGAAGAATCTGTCCAGGCAGAGTGATTTTTTATAAACAGAACATCAGCTCAGCAAGTGCAAATCTGCCCAGCTTTGCCAAAAGCAATGGAGTTATGCTGCTTTGCAACAACTGAGGACCTTGTCCCAATATTTTGCCTTTTTTATCCAAAAATAGAAAGAGGGAGAAGACATCTTTAAGCTATATCATTCTCTGTGTCCTTGCAAGTTTCTGTTATCACCCCCATGCGATTGCGTGGTTATGACTCACCAATAGGTGATTATGCCTCTGTCTTCCAGCAGTCTGCAAACAAGAAGTAGTCCTCAGGTATCCTATATCCTGATGTGATCTGGCACTGAAGAATGAGCAAGAAAGAGGCAGTTTTGGTCTCATATTCTGCTGTTTCTTGGTTCTTGTAGGTCGCTGAGAAGCCCAAGAAGCATGAAAGTGAGGCTGACCCATAGCTGTGTCTGTTAGACTACCTATTTGGTTCTTGCTCCCTGATAAGTTCTTCTGGGCCACCCAGGTACTTAAAAGTATGAGCCCACTCTCAGGGTGCTTCAAAAAGCAAGATTTCTGCACACTCCAGTACCCTGCCTGCTTGCCAGAAACAGCTAAAACAAGACGAGACAGGTAGCGCAGAGAGGCGGTGCGCCGTGTGTACGTGTGTCTGCCTGTGAAGAAACCCATCACCTTTGTGTGTGCTGCTGCTTCTGCTGTTGGCTTGCTCAGGAGAGATGCTGTGTTTCTGCGAGTTGCAGTCCCTGCTTCTGTGGAGAACTGAGAGGTTGTTCAGAATCAGGACGGCTTGTTAGAAGCAAGCAGAGAGTTTCAAGGTAGGTTAAAGCTTCAGCCTTTTTATTTGGACCTGTTTGCGTGCTGGCTTTTAGAAAGTGCTCTGGCAGGTTTGTTTGTGCTGGTGCAACGTGTCTGTGAGACCTGAAAAAACCTGCACAACTCTCTCAACCGGTATCCTTAGAACTCGCTTAATCTGCTCTCGCTACAAGCTCTGCAGGGTGTGAGCTTTCTTTTTATTATGTGTCAAGTGTAGTATCTAGAACAATGCTTTCTAGATCCATTTTCAGATTAGTAGATACTTTTCTAATGGAAACAATAAATTGTGGCAGTGTGCTTGAAACTTATGTCAGAGTGAACAGTGCTTTTCCAGTACCAGGAATGCATACTTGATGTGGCAGCATATTCTGCATCAACACTTGATTGCTTCTGTGTGCTCCTGGATAACAAGGTGACTATGCAATCCACTATCCACGTTCCAAAGTAATAGAGGAATCACAGTGCCTAAGAGTAGAAAATGTCTGGTAACATAGGTGTACTGTGACAGGATGGGAACTGCTGCGTTGACAGACCTATATTCATGGAATGAAGCTCAAGTCCATCAAGGTTTACCAGCTCCGATTTAGCGGTGCTCCTTGTGGGACCCAAACAGGATGAGACAGACCCTCTCACCACGCTTGGACCTTTGCCTATAATTGGAGTAATTCTGTTCATGCTGTGTGTACCTCTGCTGCTACGCCTAATTGGACCCCAGCTGTCTTATACAGAGCGAATTTAGGCGTCTCTTCTTTTGTGGCCTAAATCACTCCTGAATAATTTGAAGTCACCTATTTTTCTAGGTATTTCTGTGGCCAGATAAAAGTGCCCTGTGAGCTGGGTTTAGCCTACGGGTTATCAGCTAGGGGCTATGACTGGTAATAAACGCTACATTCCAGCAGCCTCTGGTCTTCCTTCCCCAAAACGCGCTCTTTGCCGGGTCCCCGCGGTCAGCCCGGGGCAGTACCTGCGGCGTGCGGCGCTGGGCCTTGCCTGTAGGGCGCGGGCCGCGCGAGGGCTCTCCCTACCGCCTTACCTGGAAGGCCGGGCCCTTACGACGGCAGCAGCCACCGTTCCCGCAGGCGAGCGGCGGCTCGCAGGCCCCGGGACAACCGGAGGGCTGAGGTGATCTCCCACCCCGCGTGCCGTGTCGGGGCTGCTTCTGCTGCCAGCCCGCTGGCTACCGCCAAAGCCGCGGCGCCTCTCGGTGCCCCCGCGGGTAGATCACCCCCCTGCAGCCGCGGGGAAGAGCGGGCTGAGGGGAGCGGGCGGCGGCTCGCGCTTGCAGCGCAGCGGCCGCCGGGCCTTCCCCTCACCCCGCGTGGGGGGAGCTCCTGCGGACGGGCCGTGGCAGGGCGGGAAGCAGAGACACGGCCCCGAAGGGGGACGACAAAATCACTGCGCCTCTCGGGTGAAGGGGCGCGCAGGCGGGGGG
>VZSZ01007432.1:202614-223237 GCA_013398815.1 Ibidorhyncha struthersii
CTTTCCTCCCCGTCCCGCTCCTCCCACATCCCCAAGCTGCAGCCATCTCTGCCCCCTCTCCCTCCTCTACCTTGCACCCCCAGTTTGCAGTCCCCTGCACCTGCCTTCCCTCATCCCTTGCATCCCCCACACCGCCCCTGTGATGCTCCCAAGGGGGAGCACCGCACTCCCCACCCTTTGCCAAAGCAGGTGCCCACTGGGCTCCGGCTTCCCCCCATTGGAGCGGCACCCCCAGGAGAGACCAGCTCCATGGCACTGCCAGGAGTCAGCAGGCCAGGGGTGAGGTGCCAGGGAGTGCGCAGGTGATGGAGGTGAAGGTACGTGCATCTCTGAGCAAGTGAGCGAGGTCCCCCTGTTCCTGCATGCGTGCGGCTCTGCGGAGCTGGCGGCACCTCCCTTCTTCCCAGGGACACTCGCTGCCGGGGCTCTGCGGCGTGTGGAGGCTGCTTGCAGCCTGCCTGCCCTGCAAGGGTGTCTCAGGGTCCAGGGGTGCAACCCCTTCACCCCAAGTGGGAGCAGGTGTGTCTGGTGGCTTGTTTGGCCTGTATGGGTCCTGGTTGGGGATGCATTTTAATTGCCTTGTATAGTGGAGAGTGCCTGGAGACAAAAGAGCTGATGAGAAATCAGAGAGGACTGGCAAACTCTGGAGTGGCTGGAGAAATGCTTAGGGCGGCTGGAAGCAGGAGAATGGTGCAGCAGGAATAGCTTGACCCAAGTAAGTCCTTGACCCAAGTCAAGCCATTGACTCTTTCACTGCCCTAAGTCATGTCTCTTTAGCCTGCACCATGCAAAGTTGTTCCTGGGTAGGTTTTTGAGATGCAGAAGGGGTACAGACTCCAGGTGAGGCTTTATTGCCATGTACCCCAGTCTGGTTGGCATGGGTAGGTTGTGTGGATTGGGCAGGAACTGATTTTGAACAGAGAAAAGCACATGAGGCTTTGTGCAGGTTTGACTAAAGAGTTGCTAGAGGGTTGTATGGTGGATGTTGGTTTCTCCTGGTCAGAATTGCTAATGTGTTTATCCTTGCAGAGCTCCAAAGTATTTTGATTTTGCAGCTGGTGATTTGTGTGATTATTCGCCCCCCCCCCCTGCCCAAGTGTTTGTAACAGAGCCATGACTTTGAATCCATGTGTGTGTGTCCTCTCTCCATGCATCTGGTCCTTTCCTTCTCCTTGTCAAACATTTTCCCTGTGTGATTAATAATGTGTGAACTGCTTCATTTCAGCAATGGGGAGGCTGGTGCTGATTGATTTCCCTGTTCAGTTTCCTTGGTGGGTCTGGAGGCTGATGGGTGTTATCATTGCAGAAAAGTCTGCCTTGGGGTGGGAGCTGTCAGCATGTCTTTTTTTTTTTTTTTGTTTCAGTGAATGTCTTATTTCTTTTAATTAGAAAGAGATGAAGTATGCGTGGTAATACCCTCCATGTTTACGTAAAAATGATCTTGTAATTAGCAATAATTATCTCAGTTTGGGATATCGCTGTAATATTTCAACAGGACTTATGACCTGAAAGACACTTTTCTGGCCCCATGGAGTTACCCTTGGTGTGGTTCTCTCCTGTGGCGAGTTTGGTTCTTGGCTGCTGTCAATGGTGAAGGTAGAGCAGTGGTTGGAGTAACCTTGGGTTTCTCTGACGTTGGCCTAGAAAGCAATGGCTGCAGTTTCCTCATTGAGCCTGGCGCTCCTTCATGGGGCTCCCTGGCAGACCTGCCACTAC
Source organism: Ibidorhyncha struthersii (assembly GCA_013398815.1). Lineage (NCBI taxonomy): Eukaryota > Metazoa > Chordata > Aves > Charadriiformes > Charadriidae > Ibidorhyncha > Ibidorhyncha struthersii. Next base: position 204,331 of record VZSZ01007432.1, read on the forward strand.
ATGCGTGGAGATGGTCTGCCTTGGTGGCTTTTGGCCTGTGGTCTGAAGACTCTCAAGGTCTCAAGACTCTCCCTTGCTATTGTGAAAAATAGCTCCCTTGCTATTGCGTGCCAGTCGACCTTTTGTTTCCTCATTCTCCTAAGGAGGTTTGGAAAAGGCTACTGGTACTTGGGAAGCTTTTCGCTGTGAGAGTAGTGGTGCTGAGCCATCCTTGTCCACCAGGCCATCTTTCCCTAACTTCCCTTTAAGAGGAGCAAAGCTCAGCTCACAAATGTAAATGTTTGCTTCCAGGCTGGAGATGGCACCCACTTCCACCCCTCCTGCTGCTGGTGCTCCCCAAATTTACCTTCCTGCCAGGCTGCCCTTAGTGCTTCCCAGCTTTTCTTGGTGTAAAAAAGCTTTATGGACTAAAAAAGTTGAATATGGGGTAAATATTCAACAAAATAAAACCCAAGATAAAAAGTACCTCCTGTACGGAGGTGTTCCTTGTGGGAGAGTGATGAAGGGAAGAGGTAGAAATGTATCATCTCATCTCTGTCAAGACGCGTTATCCTGCTGTACTTTTTGTCAGTCTAGGAAAAGCAAAATGATTGACTCTGAGCACTCTTTATCTAATTGTAACTTATTGGCTTCCTAATTTAACATTTTTGAAGTGTAAACTTACAACCAGAGCTTATTAAGCAGCAGATAAGAATGTTGAACATATTTGTATTTTACCTGTATTAATCTAATATTATATTTATGACATGATATTTGGTCAGCGCTATAGCTGGTTGAAGACCACAGAAGGGTATTAATCAAATAAATTATTTTACAAATATGGATGAGATTAAACAAATGATCTATTTGCCTACTGCTGTTCAACTGCTCTGCTGTGGCATATTCCTCTTTCTCTTATCTTTCCCTTCCAGTTTTCATTCCACTTTTTCATGGTTTTATCTTTTCCTGAACTGTCCTCAGTATCTGTTTCATTTAATTTTTTCCTTCCCTGTATTACTCTCTTTTGTGTCATGTTTTTTCTTTCATTCTTTCTTCTGCCTCTTTCTTCAACCTTTCTCTCCATGCTTTTTGAGTCTAAATTAGCCAATTTTGCTTTTCCTTCACGTTCTTGGTGGAGATTTTTATTGAACACTTCATAACCAACTCAACTAGACCTGGTATGCATTTAAACCCATAAAAACATACAACTAAACCCAAACTGTGTGTAAGTATGAAGATGTTTGCTCGGTGGTAATACTTCTCTGCCTCTCCCTGGATTTTCTGGCTGTTGCAAGAAGGGTGTTCCAGCAACTCTGGAGGCTTTTCCCAGCTCTCATTTTTGCCTGTGTTCTCCTTATGCCTATTTTTAAAGTGAATTTGACTTTGTATGCTAAGAAAACAACTAGGATCAAATGGCAGATCTTGTGTTGTTTGTTGGTTATGTATCTGTGTGCAGTCTGCTTCCATCTGCTGCCCAACCAAGTCCAGCCTCCCTGTGGGGGCAGTCCTGCTTTCCTCCTTCCCCACCTCTGGGCTTACATCCAGGAGGTATCTTTCGGTAGGGCAAAAGGAATGAGTGCTCTGAAGGTTTTCTGGCTGACCTGTTACTTTCAGAGTCTGCATGAATGTCAAGTTGATGAGGCTAAGTGGCAAGAGGCAAACAGGTTGTTATGCATGACTGAGCAGTCACAATATTCAATTTAGATCTAGTATTCAGAGATTAAAGTCGCTTAAAAATGAAAGTGCTGTTATGGAGAAGACTTGTCTTACTTATTGGTTGGTGTTTTTTTTGTTTGTTTTGTTTTTTTTTTTTTTTTAAATCTATGGGGGGATATTCTCAAAACAATTAAAGGAATAGAAAACTTTGTATTTCAGGGCAGGAAATTTCCTATGCCTTGGCAATAAAGCTCAGGCAGTCCAAAGGAGTGTGATGGGAGCGCTCAGAGTGCGTGATTCGCCTCCGCTGATGGTTGCAGTGATGTTACTGCAGTGAATGAGCTAAGGTGTGTATGTCATAGCTGTCTGCTTTAAGTACTGGGAGTTACGTGATGGTGCCCTCTTGTACCCATAAGGAAAGGTCTCTGCTGTACTGAAGTTAACAGTTACACTGCTCCTCTATGTCTTGTGAAATGTTTTGGATAACACTCGGGTGCACTGACACAGCAAGCAATCCAGGCAGTGTGTCGTTGTGAAGCAAAATTGATTGGGGAGGATGGGGCCAGGAGGAATATTCTTTTGCAGTTAATTATTTACTGCAGGGAGAGACGGAGGCTGATGATATTTGGTTTATAATTACAGATATCCGGAGGAGAATACTTCAAGATGATCTGGTTTATTCTGTGTGTTGCCACCTATTTCTTGGTTTTTCTATAATGTGAGACTGGCACTGTTTAGTGACCGGTTCAGTAAAAGCAAAACTTCATTATCAACTTCTCACTGCTGGAATATAGTTTTACAGCTTGCTCTGTGTGATGCAAAATGGCCTGAATGCCTACAGAGGGAATAGTCTTTCTGTGCTTGCTGTCTTAATGCATGACCTGTCCGTGGTGCCCATCTGACTGCAGTGTGGGCTCTTAGAACAGCTCATCTCTGTGCTGAAAGGTGACTTTGTGGTTAAGGTGCAGGACCGTGAACCTGGGAGTCGTGACCCCCTCTCTGGTCTTGGCTGAGCTGGTTGCCTTATCTCACTGGGCTCTCTTCTTCAGGAGTGATATCGAGCAGATATCCAGCCCATCTGCTAAAAGTGTAGGGTTGTCCTGGATGAGGGGTGCTCTAATAACACAGAGGCTGCGCTGCAGCCCAAGTACTTGCATAATACAGTGCTGTGGGCCAAACTATAAGTGGATTTTTGCTTTTGCATAGCTAAACTCGTTACAGATCAGACTGCTCATATGTACATTAAATTCAAGAGCTGGTGGTGCTGAGTTTAGATGCACGTGTGTGGGAGCAATAACTTGATGAACACAAAAGAGAGACATTGCTGCATTGTCTCTGGGAAGATGCCTGTATGTCTTCTCCTTGTTTAGCATCCTTGAGAGAACAGCAGACATGAGGGAAAAGCTGTGGCCTGTGAAATGAAGAGATGTCATCCTCTTGCTGGGAGAAGGAGAGGTGCAAGATCTAAAAAGCCAGGGAGTAGAAGTGATGATGGCTGCAGGGTGTGCACAGTGGGATCTGGTCTGGGTTGCTGTTCTCACTGGGTAAGGCTCTGCAGGAAGAGAAGCGAGGAGGAGATAAGTGGAAAAAGGCATTGTGGAGGCTGCTGTTGTGCAAGGTGGAGCATTGGCTATACTGCTGGTCTAGGCTGAATAGGAGCATAGCTGGCTGGCAGTAGGAGTGCATGGGATCGTCTTCCCTGAGAAAAGCAGACTGGTGAAAAAATCTCCAAAGGAGTGTCTGGCTAGCAAGTGCTTGTGCCCTAGGCAAGTCGGGATCTTGTTTAGAGGCTTGTTGAGAAGTGAGCTCTGTTCTTCAGCAGTTTGTTGGGGTAACAGGCTGCTGTTGTGTAGGCTTGCTCCAGTATCAGTGTTGAGTCTGCTGTGATGCTCCACGCTGTCTTCAGCAGTTCTGTGGCTTGCATCCAGCGCTGTTCAGCCTGCTGCAAGCTATGTGTGTAGAATAAGCTTGAGTGTTTGAAATTGTAGTCTGAAAATGATGCATTTCATCCCTTGTCCTACCCCAGCTAGCCACTGCAGCAGCTAGAGTGGGTCTCCTGGTGTAGTGCTAGCTCCTGTATTTCTGTAGTGACCGTAGCATCCGTCCCTGCAGCTGGCTTTGCTGGAGCAGGAATGAGATGTCAGGGAGCTTACGTGACGAACTGGAATTCATCCTCCAGAAAAAGGAGAAGGCTGGACTTGAGAAACCAGGCTTTGGTTGGTATGATAAATACATACAACAGTAGTTGAGTACAATAAATAAATAAAACATCACTGTTTCTTGGAGGTAAATATAGGACAGACCCCGACTTGTATGTGTGCTAATGCTGTAACTGACTTTTCCATTGTCTCCCCCTGGACCTGTGTTTGTTGATGCAGTGGCTCATTTTGGGTCCTGCCGTGTTGGGCTTCTGCTGTGCACAGCATGACTTTCTGCTTTGTAGCACGAAGACCCAACAAATGCTGGCGAAAGCAGAAGGTATCTCCTGCATGTGTGTGCATGCGCAGCCACCCCTTGCCTCCCTGGCTTGTGTGCAGAGGCTGAGTATATAACCTTATAATATAACCTTGGTCATGCAAGGTTTCTCCCGGTCTTGTTCCCCTGGCCTCTTCCTGATTTGCATGATATCATACGAGCCAGCCAGCTTTTTCTGGAGGGCTTGTCCCACTTTCCACACAGGCAGCCTTGGGCAAGTGGTCTGCTCTCTGACCTGCTTTGACAGGCATGTGCTGGCTTCTTGCTCCGCTGATGTGGTAGAGGGTATGAGGATAAGTGCTGGCGGGCTAGGCAGGAGGAGGACATTGCTGTGCCGGTTGGTGGTGTGACCTCCCATCTGGCAGTCAATGTAGCTGCTGGTGGATGAAGAAGTAGACACAAATCCCTGCTCTGCTTTCTGCAGCATCATTTTGCTGGGGGATGCGGTGGCTGTGACTTGTAGTTGAGTCTGAGGGTCAGGTCTGCTCTCTCTACACCTAGGAGTACAGATGTACGTCCTCCATTCTGCTGTACTCGGTTGCAGCTGACAACTCTGTGGCTATTCTGGAGGCCCCCGTGAATTTCCAAACATCAAGGTATTCATTCTCAAAATACACATGCACTGGAAAGAAATGACCACCATGACCATGGTGAAGGTGGGAAACAGGCGTGAGAGAGTCAGACCTAGATCTGGAAAAGCGCTTCTGCTCCTGCTTTTCCACAGAAGCAAGGAGGCTGCATGCTGGTGTGGCTTATAGTCACAGGGGCATGTGCAGGGTCTCACTGACTCTGTGGCAGAGCAGGGAGGTGGGTGGATGAGGGTGGAAATCTCTTGGCTGATCCCTGTGCAAGATGCATCTGGTACAGTTGGTACAATTGTACCATGGTTCCTTGTGCAGAAGGGATAAAAGCCATAGTATTCATCCCAGAAAGCCACCACAGAGGCAACATCAGGACATATTTCTGAGCGTGGCTGGCAAAGTTGACACAGTTGTCCAGTGCTAGATCAGTTCTGTGTTCCCATCCATGCAGTACATCCAGTATCGAAGTATCAGTGGCTAAAGATATCAGGCACCTAATTAGAGATGTTTTCAAATGTGAAAAGCACTGTCCCTTTATGTATCTCAGTTGGTCATTCAGAGACTGAAGTCATTCTGGTAACATTGACCAAGGCTCAAGGAAAGCAAGAAGACAGAGCTGTAGACTGTACAGGGAGGTACGGCTGTGTAGAGCAGAGCCTGGATTTGATGTGCAGATGATGATCTGCGTGGGACTGTTGAGCAGACGCAGTGATAGAGACAATCAGTTGATGTTCGACTGGGAGGTCTGCCAGCTGGCTGCCTGGTAAATGTTGCTGTTTCCCTGCTGACCATGCTGACTTGTGTCAGCATTGGTCATCTTGTGATGACTTGTGTCATCCTTGACTGAGGATGGAGGGTGCTTCGGAGCACACAAGTTTTTTAAACCACTGACAATGGTTATTTAGAGCTGCAGCAAAGCGCTTTTTGTGGGCATACCACTGCAGCTTAACTTTGGCCTCCAAGAGATTTCTTTTCTACCACCCCCACCACAAAACACAGGGTCTTAGGGATGATCCTAGGTTGAGTGTTGTCATAAGCCCACCTCAGTCCTAACAAGGCAATGCCTCAGTGGGGTGAGAGCAGTTCTGTCCCTATTTTGTAGCAGGCACAAGGAGGATACAGATAGGAGGAAAACAGCCTTTCTTGTCCTATTACAGCAACTACTGTAACACTTTTCTTCTTGAGATCATTTCCTATCTGCCATCCCAGGAAAGAATTTGGGCAGTTGTCCTGCTAGGACTTTCAGACTCTGAATAACATTTGCTTAATAATTATTGGCCTGATCCCCACAACTACTGCACCTGATTATCGGGCCAGACAAGATGTTGTCTGCTCCACATTCCTTCCATGGTGAATGCATTAATCTGTACAGGTAAGAGAGAATACTTCCTCCACAGTAGTTTATGCCTTTGCTATTCCTGTTCTTCTGTGCGGTATGTCTCAGGCAGCCACCCTCTTCTAACCTACGAAGTGTCCAGGCCTGGCTGCTCCTCATATCTGCTAGGAAGTGAAAAACTGCACTCCGAGTGCCAAGTTATGGCTGTGGAAAGTGAGTTAATCCATGAGTTTCTCTTTCTTCTTGTTCTTTCCCCGTGTTTTGCTGGTAGATATGATCACTCTTACTGCCTGTGGGTAATGTGTCCCTACCTCAAGTAGCTACTAGTACCTATAGCCAGGGGCAGACACTGGACAGGGAAAGGAGAGGTGTTATTATGACCTCTAGTTTTACAGCTGGGGAATGGAGGAATGAAAATCCATGTTAACAGAAGGAGCCTGGAGAAGAGTTGAGAACAGAAATTGTTGTCCTAGTCCGGTGCTTTCACTGCAAGATCAGCTTCCCCCTTTCTTTGTTAACTGATGATGGTCAGAAGATTCAGTACCCAACTGCTGATGTGTTGCTAATCTGATTTTACAATGAGTGAAATGCATTCTTCTCACAATGAACCCTGAGAAGGTGGGATTTTTTTTTTCTTTTATCATTTCAAGCAAGGTTGTCTTGTCTGTTGTTTTAATATTTTAGGTATCCTGTCTTAAAAGTGGTGTGCATGGAGGGAGGGCTAGGATAGCAGTCCTTCCCATGTAAGTCTTCCAGGCTGTAAGTGGGACTTGTGTCTGCAGAAATGGCTAGATATCCTGTGTTAAAACTGAGTGTCTTGGCTTGTTGTGGGTTGGAGAAACAGTAGGAAAATTTGGGCAATTGAAAAGAGATGTTGTAGCCCTCTGAATGGGGATTGATTTATAAACCAGAGGGCTTTAGGATCTTGATTTGTGCTGGCAGTAGATGATTGCAAAATGAGCCATCTCCCTTTTGGTCACCTGTGCCGAGGTACTTCTTGTGGAAAGATCTAAAAAACCAAGATGCAGTTAATTGACCAAGTCTTTGAGGATAAAAAAACCCAACTTCCCAGGTGAAAAAAAGAAGGTAGATTTCTTCAAGAAGTGAAAAAACCCTTTACTCTTTCTCAAAGCAGTTTCCAAGGCACATAATCTAATCTTTCCAAAAAGAATTCTCTGGCAGTCAGGGCTCACATATTGTAAAAAACAGTGTAGAAAGGAATGTATTGTGACAGTTTAATTTGTTGCTGAAATACAGTCACCTCTGGGGTAATTCAGAGCAACTGTGGAGTGAATGAGAAACCCATTTGGGATGGGAGGTGAGTAAAGGGAGGCTGCTCAGATGAAACTGCTGATGGAAGATGCATCTGGAATTTAGGTTCATCTTCTTTCTCCTTTGACTCTAATGGAGCTGTAGCCTGTTCACATCTTCTGAACACGGCAGTTGTTGATGGGTCCTTGCACATGTCCTTGCTGTGGTAGCAAGAGAGGTCTTGGTGGTAATTCTCCCAGGCAGGTGGTAGAAGGGACCCTCTGGTACTGGCCAGCTTTAGAGATGACAGGGATGTAGAAGAAAAGGGGGAGGATTACAGCACTTAAGGTACAGGTCCTTGTACCTTCTGGTCCCTGGTTGGGGACTTCTAAAGGCCCAGGCAGCTAGCTGGATATTGTAGTCACTAATCCGTGGGTGCAAATTGAGCTGTGTAAAGCTGGCCTGCAATCTCTACCATTTTAAAGAGAAAACAAGGCAACTGCAGGATGCTGTTGAGAAGGCAAATGAAAGCCTGCCCGAGTTTTAGAGGAAGATGTACAATTTGAAAAGAAAGAGGTATGGAGTTGCTTTCGTAACCCTGTTTAGGGTCCTCAAGAGGAGTGCTGTCTGAAGTGTGCTCCTTGTGAAGAGGTGGGAAGCTGAGTGCCTAGCGGAGGGATGGGCTTTTTCAGAGCATGCTACTAAGTACATGGTTTTTGGCGAGCCCTGCAATTGCATCGCAACAGGGTTATGAGGTGTTGTTCAAATTCTCTTGAAGTTCGTTGAACTATGTTGACTGCAGTGACCATGGGCTGGCAGGCCCATGGCAGGCATCTCTCAGGTAAGTTCAGGTTTTCATCACCTTTATTTCAAAGACTGCATCTAGAATGAGTTTATTCAATTCACAGCTTAGAGCAGCTTCAGAATAAATGCCAGGGGAGGAGAAAAAGGAAAAATCCAACTCCCCCNNGGTTCATGCTGTGGAACTGGGATGTGACTGGCAGCCAATGCGTGGAGGTGGACAACCACCAGTCACTTCCTCAGCGTGACTTGCTCTGTGGAGGCAATGGAAGCAAGTACCTATTGGGACTAGGATGCAAAGAGATAACATTTAAAATCTGAGGCAGGAGCCTGGAAACTCAGTGGCAATTGTATGCTGGGGTGGAAGAAAAAGCTCTGCTACCAGCAAGTCACCCTTTCAGGTAGCTAATTTGAACTTCTTTTCTTCTGAAACCTTCAGTTCAGTCCCACTGTGTGTAAATGTCATGCAGTCTCTTCTCTGCTTTTTTTTTTTTTTTCCTATTTGATTTGAGAGCCCTTTGTAACAACTTATTGCTCATTCATCCTGTGGTCAAGGAAGTTATTTTGCCTGCAATCCCTGTCTGAGCTTAATTTTCTTATTTTCTGTAGCACGACGGCTGATGGCTTCACAAATCTTGGGTAACTCCTCAGTCTCTCCCCTGGCCAGCCTAGCAGCACGACAGCTCCATTTAATGTGCGCTGTCTGCTTTGGCTTCCTGCTCCTAGACTCATTATTTTGCATTTGTCTGCATCAAGCTCCAGTGTTGCCTGCCCCAAAGGATCGTATATCTGACATCACGAAAAACAGAAGAATCCTCAAGGTTGGTCTGTAAATCCCAAGTCTCTCTGTTAGAAGAAAAGTGCAGTCTGGGTGCTCTATGCTTTTCCTTGCCCCAGCCCTGCTGTGTGTGGGCGTCCCTCCCTTCCTGTCCTGGTGCATCTCTTGATGGGCTAAAGTGAGCCTTGTAGGCTCTCTGGGCAATGCTGTTCTCACAGCACAAAGCATTTGGTGCCTGAGACATTTCTTTTTTGTCTCCTGCTGACACAGAGGCAGGTCAAGACCTGCAGCTCTGCCATCTCTTCAGCCAGCCCTCAAAATGACTTGGATCCACTTGCAATATTGTTACAGGGAAAATATTGTAAAGTTTTCTCGGTGGTAGATACTTCAGGGCGCAGGCTTCTCATCTGCTGCTTGAAGTGTAGCATTACCTTTGGGCCTTGGGGACTGGAAGTGCTTTCATGTTTGGTGCAGTGTGGGAGAGCCTCTCTGTGAAAAGCTTACGAGCTAAGTGCAAGATGAGGAGTGTCAGGGTGCAATTCACCTGTCCAGATGTTGACGTCTAACATCCCAGCTGCTTACCCTCAGCCCCCTATATAGGCAGCAGAGGAAATGAGCACTTTCATCTCATCCTGATGCAGATAGATACCTGAAACAGGTCAGAAAGATTGTGCCTGTCTCTTCTCATTGGTGATAAAGAGGCTCTGGATGAGACTGTCATGGAGACATCTGTGGTGTAGGTGAGATGAATCCCACCTTGGCTAACGAAATTGAGTGGGTTGGGGTAGCACAACAAGAGAGCAAGACAGCATTGAATATAGTCTGTCCTTGTCTTAGCTGTGTGCTGTCTCATTTGGTAAACCTATGCCTCTTCCTTTACTCAAGAAGCTATGCTTCATTGTGATTCCTTGCTGGCCAAGAGCTGGAGGGACATCATCCAGACAGCAGCTGAGAGTTAAACACCTCTCAGGTGCTCCTAGCAAAGGTGCTAGGACAGAGCTTCAGGCCTGTCCCAGCTCTGGACCAAGGGGCATTTTAACCAAGTGAAGGCAGGAAGTGTAGGTAGGAATGGGGCAGTTTTGTACCTGTTTCATCCTTTCATACTGAGGCCCAGCAGCTGGTAGCATAAGTTGGGTTACTTGGATACTTCTCAGGAACTTCTGACCTCACGCATGTGCCTGAACAGCAGTCCTGTTGTAGTGGGGAAAGACATGAGACCTCTAAATTTGGAGCTGAGACCAAGGGCATGGGGATTTCAGATTGTGGATTAACCCTGCACATCTGGGTGTTCTGTGCTTGATGGGTAAAACCCTTTCTGTTAGGGGGAAAAAGAGGTTTTTCGTAACACTAACACTCTGTTAAATGCCATAATGTGGCTTTGGGCGTGATGGAGCCAATTTCTGTAACCTTGTATCTCACTTGAACTGAACCTTCACAGTTGCTCTGAAGACCCTGGCATGGTCTGCGGGGAGCAGGTTGGAGGAGACGCAGAGCTGTTCTTCAAAAAACTGGAAAAACAAAGCTGAGCCAACTGGAAGGAATAAAGCCTGGTAGCCCAGGGAGGATTTTCTTGACTGGCCAAGTTTCCGCTTTGATTGGGAGCACTAGTTCCATCATGCCTTTTGCTGGGGAAGAATTAGCCCAGTGGCAGAAATATGATGCACTGGGTGTTTCAGGAAGAAAACACCTGTCTGCAGCAAGAGCCTGCAGAGCTTGAACTCAGCTTTCGAGTCCCTGTGCTGGGAGCTGGTTGCAAGCCTGCTCGGCAGGGGAGGGTGCTGTGCCAGGCTCTTTACAAAATCACAGAATGGTCAGGGTTGGAAGGGACCTCTGGAGATCATCTAGTCCAACCCCCCTGCCAGAGCAGGTTCACTTACAGCAGGTTGCACAGGATGGTGTTCAGGTGGGTTTTGAATGTCTCCAGTGTGGGAGACTCCAGCACCTCTCTGGGCAGCCTGTTCCAGTGCTCTGTCACCTTCAAAGTAAAGAAGTTCCTCCTCATGTTAAGATGGAACTTCCTATGTTCAAGTTTGTGCCCATTACCTCTTGTTCTGTCACTGGGCACCACTGAAAAAAAGACTGTTCTCATCTACCTGGCACCCTCCCTTTAAAAGTATTGATAAGATTCCCCCTCAGTCTTCTTTTATCTAGACTGAAAAGACCCAAGTGCCTCAGCCTTTTCTCATAAGAAAGATGATCCAATCCCCTAATCATCTTTGTAGCCCTTTGCAGAACCCTCTCCAGCAGATCCCTGTCCTTCTTGAACTGGGGAGCCCAGAACTGGACACAGTACTCCAGATGCAGCCTCACGAGGGCAGAGTAGAGGGGGAGGATGACCTCCCTCGACCTGCTGGCCACACTCTTCTTGATGCACCCCAGGATGCCATTGGACTTCTTGGCCACCAGGGCACATTGCTGACTCAAACTACCTCCTGTCTTGTACATGTGTAGTCAGCTTTAAATCCTAGGACCCTGAAGAAAACCAGAGTCAGTTTTGTACCCCACTTTTTGTTTGTTACTGAAACTCATGCTACAATTCCCATTGGTTCAGACACCCATAAAATGACGGTTAGCTCTGGAGAGTCTCTGGAAGTCTGCTGTGTCCACTGTAGTTGCTTCAAACTTTGCAATAGCAGGGAATTTATTAGGGGAAAAATTTCTGGCTGACCCTAGGTGGGAAGCACACATACCGAAAAAGGCAAAAAATGTTATATTCCATTATATAGTGTATTTTCCTCACTTCACAATGTGTCTGATCCCTCTGTGCTCTCTCTCCTGGCTACACATGTCTACCACAAGCTTTTCTACTTTCCAGCTCGTGCTTCTAGGGGACAGAGAGGGCAAGGGAGGGTGTATGAAAACCTTCAGGAGGCTTTTAATTCAGGATGGAAGGTATACTGCGGCCTTGTAGTTAAGATCCACAGCATACATTTTGCTCTGCTTTCCTTGTTGTCCTTCCCCCTCTGAACTTTGGTACAATAAATAGTGTCCATGTTTGAAGAGCGTCCCAGCAGAGAGGCATCTGACACAGCATGGGGTTCTTGCAGCTTCTCAGCATTTCTCCTGCGAGTAGCCCCTTGCCTGGTCAGCAAGTGCATTGTCAGTGGCACCGAACAGTGAGTGAGTGCCTACCACATCTGCCTGCTTACCCAAGGTAGTTCCTTCTGTTACACCTTCCACAGGGCAAAAACAAGTCAGAAAGGGAGAGATGTTAATGCAGGTGTTTGGTTTGCAAAATGATACCTGCAGTGCTTTGCTGTGCTCTGTTATTCACGTGCAAAACCCTGAGCCCCATCTGCAGGAGTGGTATGGTGCTAGTACTGTATTTTTTTTTTTTGCTGCGATCAACCTGCTGCTGGTTGGATGTGTGCTGGCAGAACAGTGCTTTTTACTTGTTAATTTTTGCCACCAACAGTATGTTTGCTGCCTTGTCAACACCAGATGGTTCATAGGTCTCTGGGAGATGCGCACTGGCATTGCTCGGCTGTTTGCTCTCCTGGTTGAATGGGAACATGTATGGGTCTTTGAAAGCTGGTGGGAGAAACCAGGATCCATCAGTCTTTATGAAGGTTTTGTAACTATATCACCTTCCTAACTAATTTCCCTAATAACATATATGTGTAACTAAATCTAGGCAGACCAAACTATATCATGCCTTGGGCATGGGAAATCATGTAATATGATAAAGTTGCATACTGTGTCCAGGGCAGAGCTAACCTTGTTGCACCAAGAACTTCCTGAAGATTTTACCTTTGGGGTGGGAAGACGACTCCCATCGCAGGGAACCCCGGTTCCCTCCAGTACTCTACCAAAGGATGCTTTGGTTTCTGGTTCAGCTCTGCAAATAACTATCTAGTGGTTTCAAACTGGATATGAAGTTGGCTGGTATTATTTCCCCTGTGAAGGCTAGAGCAAGGGAGAGAAAATTAAAGCAACTTGTCTTAGCCTGAGTCAGCATCGTGGAGTTGCAAGCATGTTTCTGTAGAGCATAGTGAAACATCCCTGCCTTATCTGGCTTGATATTTTGCTGGTTGCACAACTCGCACATCCCATAGATGCAAATATTTTCCTGGGGTTGGCCCTAGTTGCCCAAGGAGTGTGTTTGTTCAGATTCTCATGCTTTGCAATTAATACAAGCTTCTCAAGTCTGTGTGAGAGAAAGAAGGGGAAGTGTTGCTAGGTGGTTGTTCCTCACCTCCCTGTTGTTGTTCCTCACCTGCTGGCTACTTTGAAACAAGTACATTGTGTTTTTTTCCTTAAGAAGCAACATGTTGCTGCAAATTCAGCTTCGGAGAGGTTGTGGGAGCTTTTGTCTGCTGGTGTTGTGGCTGCTGTGGGCAAGGCACAGATGATATGTAGTGCTGCAGGTACTCAGCCTGTGAGCTGGGTCTGGTCAAAGTGGATGCCAGCCCAGCTGAGTGGCATGGTCCTTCTTCCCTGGTGCACTCCCACACTCGCTCAGCAGCAGATGGGAGATGCTAGACCTGCCTTGCTCCTTCGTATCGTTGCCTAGATTGTGCAAGAGTAGCAAAGTTCACACCACAGGATGTTGTCAAAGGAGTCCGAACCTGGTGTGTTACAAATAAATATCTTTTCTCCACCTCATTCAGCTAAGGCAGCATTATCTCAAGAGGGGTGTTTGAAGTACGTTTGTCACAGCTGTGCCAGGCACCAACACAGCTCACAGAGGTATTCATGCATGTTCTCTCCTGGATGAAAATTGCCTCCTTTAGAGTCTAAATTCCCTCCATTTTAGTACAGGTTCAATAAAAGGTATCTAGTTTAGACCTGGAGAGCACAATTCATCTTTAGGTACAGTGGCAAAACTTTGAGTAAACCTCATGAAGTTTGTGGTTCGTTGTGTTTTCTAGAGTACTCTCTGAGCTTGCTTTTTTTTTTTTTTGTGCTCTTCAAGAGTGGTGATTCCTTTGGTGCTGTAGAACAGAAGAAGCACTTGCTTAAAGTGGCGTGGAGTTGTCACCCTGTAAAACTCAACCTAGGCCATCGGCTGTGTATTTTACAGTCATCTTGGCTGATCGCATCAGTGTTGTTTTCAGACCTTGCAGCCATGTGGAAGTCTTTTGGCAGGGTGGAAAGCCAACGACACGAATTTTTGTATCTGATCAGGGTTTGACGGTTAGCTTAAGTCAGATTTCCTGTGAGTTGACATAGTATGTCCTGAGTTTGATGAAAAATATGTGGAAGTAAGGGCAAATGAAGCCTGTGGAATAGCGGCCACCACTTGGAATGGCTTCTTTATAGTAGATCTCCATTTTGGTAAGAAGTACTAAGTTCAAATACACTTTTCTTCAATACAGATCTTACACATTCTCTGTCCTATCTTAGGTGTGCAGGTGAAAGGCAAAAATTGTTATGTAAGGTGATAAAATATTTGTGGTTAGTAGGGGTTTGAGTCCAGATCCTAGATCCTAATCAGCCTCTGATGGAGGGAATTAATTTAGAATAAGATGACCTTTATCCCAAGATTTTAAGGATGGATTGTGAGGGTAAGTTGACAGTCCCCAGCTTTTGGAGCTTAGTGCTTCCCTTGCTATTGGAGTATGACTTTTCCCCTTGTGAGGAAATATACCCACTCTCTACAAAACACTAGAGCATCTCTTTTTGCATAAGTAGTGTTTCAGGTTAAAGTTGGCTGGTTTGACTTGTAAGCTGGTGGTTTTCCATGGGCCTTTTCTGTTTTTAAAAGAGCTTTTTGCAAACATTTGATTCATTTTTCTTTAATTTTATTTTATTTTCTCAGTTGAAGTTCCTGTGTGGGAACAATGAGCGCTATGTAGGAGCTGTACCCACTACACCACACCATGGCCTTGAAGATTTATTATAGGGACACACATGGTCCTCAGGGAGTTGCTTTCTGAAAATAATAGGGTTTAAGGGGGAAATCAAGCAGCAGTTTATTTCCAGTTAGGTGTGAATGATGTCCGTGAGTGGAAAAACTGCTGTGTGTGCCTTAGAAGCCCTGAGAAACAGCACTGGTGAGCTCCACTGCTTTCAGATTGAAGCAGGGAGACTTTATCAACACATCACCCCTTTTTTGAAATCTCACTGGTGGCTTGTCTCTCTGCCAGGCTCCTGTGAAAGCACGTGATCACGTTTGAGATCTCTCAATACTAGCAAGACTGTAAAAATTCAGAGTTCAAGCTTAATCTCTGAATTTATTCAGAAAATTTTGTCCTACTTAGGATTTGAGGAGAAACTGACCTGTAAAGTAGAGCCCCTGAGTGCTGATACTTTGGTGGTTCTCTGCTCCCTTTAAGGAAAAAAAAAAAAACACCCACCCCACCACTAAAACTCTGAAAGACCTGCTTGTTCAAAAGTGAAGACTTTCTGTAGTTGTCCCTAGTGACTTTTTCCTCGTGGGGATCACTTCCATATCTTATGAGTAATTTCTGAGTCCAACTTGAAGCTCACAAGGCACATCATGTTGTGACAAGAGCTAGGAAGCTTGCATCATCTGATTAGACTGGATCATCTTTAGCAACGCTGGTTCACGTTACCTGTCTGTATTCTTGCTTGCTTTTTCCTAAACACTGCGGGGAAGAAAAAAACCCCAAACAACCTTGTAACATTTAGCATTACACAAACACTCTTGCAGTCTTGAATGGTCAGCAGAGGCACCATGGACAAATTTTGTGGGTGTGGGAGAACAGAATTGCAGAGGAACCCCAGACCACACACAGGACCAGGCTCCTACCACTTGAACGGTGACCTCATAGTTGTTACAATTCATATTTATAGTATCAGACCAAAAAAAGCCTGAAGATGTGAAAAAGGATGCAGCCACTAGTCTCAGCAAGCATGTAGACTATGGTCTTTTGGTGCACATCCCATCTCTGTGTCCCACCAGCCCTGCCTGGAACCCTTTTATAGTGGTGTTTGCCACAGACCAAGAGATAGTTGTATGAGGTTTTTGGTGCCCTGAGGTCCAGTTTTCAATCCCCTTTCCAGAAAGCTTGGCTTATGTATCAGGTCTTCAGTTCGTGGGTCTTTGCTGGTGTTTGCAAGGGCAGATGCTGAGCACAGTGGTAACCAATAGAATAAAAGGTCGGGACCAGTTTGCTGGGGGCTGATGGCAAAGGGTGATAGCATGAAACACTCCCAGCAACCAGTGATTTGCAGAGTGATGTAGGTCATGTAACAACAGATCTTCCCACCCGCCCAGTCTAATAGCATATAGAAAATATGACAAATTTTATTTACAATAATAAAGTTGTTATATTATATGTTGGAGGATTGAAGGGAGATGCTTGTATTTTTCCCAGTGGGCTCAAGGGAAGTTCAGGGTTTTTTTTTGTTTTATTTATTTATTATATTTTTAAACCAAAGCCAAAGAACCATGGGTCAACTTGATCTTTGCTACAGCAGTTCCTCCACTGTGGTCCCCAGGCATTGTCTAACAGATGCCTGCACCTCCACTAGGACTGATGAACCCAGAGACTGCCATATAACATGTGCAGGCTTATTTTTGNTCCTTAGAGAGGTTCTGTGTGTCCTTAGGAGCCAGTGGTAGGGGAAAGGAGGGGATGCTTTGTGCCTCTTAGTAGAGGGTCCTGGGAAGACACTCAGCTGCTGATCCCAGGAGCAAGTTCTCTGTGCCAAGCACCCACCAGCACTATGTGCAATTCCTCATGGTAGCCAGATCTCCAGAGAGGAGGAAGCAACTCAAGTCACCTTATTCCTTCTGCTTTATGATTGCTGACTTTTATAGCTGCTCTGTAGGTACTCTCTGTGCCTTCCTGGCTGAATGAAGGTGTGTTTTTAACCGTTCCTTTCCAAGGAAAAGTCAGTCTACCTTGCTACTTTCTCAAGATGCTGAGGGGGTAAGTGCTCCAGGTGAGTTAAAGTTGAAAATTAGAATAGAACAAGTGAGGTCCTCAGCCAGTATTGACTGTCTTGGCTTTAGTGGCTTCACTGCAGGGATGCTACTGTCTACCCTTTCCTTAAGGTGATCCTTTGAGGTCAGATCTCAGTTTTGGGACTTGCACATTTGATTCTAAATCCTCAGCTTGGGCTGTCCTCTGCCTTTCTTTGGGAAACTAAAAAAAAATCTTACACCTTGTACATACTACACATACACAGTGGCTTAGGGTTGTCAGGATAAGTCAGGTTTGAAGTTCTAAGTTTGCCTTTAGTGGTTATGTGTTTTTCAGGCCAAATACAGAACTGTTTGCACGAGCCTTATAAAGTCCAAGAATAAACCAATGAATGCTTCTGTGTTTGTTTTAAAAAAGTCTCTGCAATGTATGCTTCCCCAGCATTGCAGGGTTGTGCTTGAGCAGCAGGATCAGAAAGTCTGAGAGGCTAGTGGGAGATGGCTGGGCACCGGGAAAGAAAATGGGAAGCTATATATACAAGTCTGGTAAAAAGAAGTTATGTTTATTGCTTGGGGACCTCATTGCTGCAAGGCGTTAGGGAAGTCAGTGGCTTCAGAAGATAAAGATTTGAGTGTTGTATGGACAGCAGGGACAACCAGAAGTAAAAAGAAAGAATATAGGAGCATCCCCCCCCCCCTTTTTTTTTTGCAGCTCATCTGGCAGGATAAGACCCTGCTCTGGGACTAAAGATGGTTTCCACTGGAAAGAGTAAAAGAAGGTTTGGGGCTACATGAGAATCCCCTACAACATCTTTCATTCTTGGCCATTGCTTACACTGCTGTAATGAGGTTACATTACAGTAATTACAGTGTGTTACAGTTCAAAGTTCAAAAGTCCTTTTTTCTTTTTTCCTCCCTGCCCTGTTTGTGGGCTTTTCTTGCTGCTGCATGGGGAGTTTGCTCTGCAGAGACTGATCCGTGCTGGAGGTGTGTTGCCATGCCTGACAAAAGGATGGTTCATATAGAAGGGCACCTATGGGCTCATGTTGCCCTGTTTACTGTCCCCAAGCTGTGACTCTTCCAGTTCATGCCACAGATGTTTTGGGCTGTACTTTGCACGGTCTCTTTCTTCATGTACTCTCAGGAGAAACCAGGTGCTGAATAACAGGGTGAAATCCTGTCTGTGGGTGTTGTGAGCACCAGATTTGTCTGGTTGTCAGGTGCCTGCCAGGGCGGTACCAGCTCAAGGTTGAAGCTCAAGGGCAGCCTTGGCTGCAGTGACCATGAGATAGTGGAGTTCAAGATCCTTAGGGCAGTGAGGAGGGTGCACAGTAAGGTCACTACCCTGGACTTCAGGAGAGCAGACTTTGGCCTTTTCAGGGATCTGCTTGGTAGGGTTCCATTGGATAAAGCCCTGGAGGGGAAGAGGGGCTCGGGAAAGCAGGCTAATATTCAAGGACCACCACCTCCAAGCGAGGAGCGATGCATTCCAACAAAGAAGAAGTCAGGCAAAAAAGCCAGGAGGCCTGCATGGATGAACAAGGATCTCCTGGACAATCTCAAATGCAAAAAGCAAGCCTACAGAGGGTGGAAGCAAGGCTAGGTAGCCTGGGAGGAATATAGAGAAATTGTCCGTGCAGCCAGGGATCAGGTTAGGAAAGCTAAAGCCCAGATAGAGTTAAACCTGGCCAGGGACATAAGGGCAACAAGGAAAGCTTCTATAGGTATGTTGGTGACAAAAGGAGGGCTAGGGAAGATGTGGGCCCTCTCTGTAAAAAAAAAAAAAACGGGAAATGTGGTCGCCCAGGACATGGACGAAGGTGAGGAACTCAATGACTTTTTTGCCTTGGTCTTCGCTGGCAAGTGCCGTAGCCACACTGCCCAAGTTGCAGAAGGCAAAGGCAGGGACTGGGAGAATGAAGAACTGCCCGCTGTAGGTGAAGACCAGGTTCAAAACCATCTAAGGAACCCAAAGGTGAACAAGTCCATGGGACCTGGGACCTGATGAGATTCCTCTGTGGGTCCTGAGAGAACTGGCGGATGAAGTTGCCAAGCCACCATCATTCGTATTTGAGAAGTTGTGGCAGTCTGGTGTTCCAGACTGGAAGTTCCCACTGACTAGAAAAGGGGAACCTAGCCCCCATTTTTCAAAAGGGGAAAAAAGGAAGGCCCAGTGAACTACAGGCTGGTCAGTCTCACCTCTGTGCCCAGCAAGA
>VZSZ01007437.1:0-46793 GCA_013398815.1 Ibidorhyncha struthersii
GAGTCGTGCCTCCTCAAACTGAGAACTGCCGTTGTGGGAAGATTTTTTTTCACACGTAAGGACTGCAGGTACTGGGGTTGTAAAGGCGTTAATCACAAGATGCACTGGAACAGATTCCAAAATCTTAAAGTTTGTTTAAAACATAGACTTTTTATTACATGGATGTCTTAAAGGAAGTTCTTTGAAAACCTTAGGAAGCAAATAGAAATCCTGAGAGTCGGTGTTAAACTTTGAGAAGCAAATCTCTTTCAAATTTCTTTCTGTTTCAGGGAAATGTTTTGGTGGAGGGATCCTGGCCCGTGCCTGAGGAGTGTCAAAGCTATTAAGCTGGCCTGACAGGTTACCTAGGGATTCCTCTGCCTTGGAGAGCCTTTTGTTAATAAAAAGCTGATGTGGCTGTTTTCTGCCTCCTCCCCTACGGCTCCTGTTGCATGAAGTAAACGTGGTGCGGCCAGAGTGCAGGTGAGCTTTGACCAGCCCTGGCTGCTAAGATGGTTTCTGGGCAATGTTTGGGGGGGATTCAATTTAAGGAAGCTTAATAGCCTTGTGAGTAGTCAGGGTGCCGTGCTGAACCCTGGCAAAAGCCATGGTCAGGGCAGGTAGAAAATGGTAAGTTCTTTATGAGTCCCGACCCCTCATCCTCCTCAAATTCAAGCTTAGCTCAACAGCTTCAGAGGATCCCACTCGTAACAATAATTTGGTAAATAAAATGCAAAAAGAGGCATCCCTTGCTTAGTAGGTTTCCCCATGGTGTGAGTGTGTTTGTAAAAGCCTCTATAGTGTGCCTGTTTACACAGAAAGCCAGGCTGAGCTCAGGTAAATAATTACTGCTAAAACGCTATTACTTTCAGTAAATACAAACCAGTGTTTGCTGCTCTACACAATATTTACCGAGGAAGCCAGAAGAACCAGAACCAATGTTTGTTCCCTAGAGATTTCATGCCAACTGCCTGAAATACATCTATGCATCGCTTCCATGTGTTGTCCCTGTAACTGGTCCTCTGCTGCCTTTTGGCATAAATGGTTTAGGTGACGTAACCCCCTCGCTATTTGTCCCTGCATCTTACCTCTACTTCCACAAGGTAAAAAAAAAAAAAAAGAATAGCAAATTAGAAATGTTAAAATGGATACAAATGGAAGTCTACCTTGCAGTCTATATAAATGTATGTCTCTGCAAGATATAAAGGGGATTAGGTGTGATTTGCCATTGTAATTTTGCCTCTAGTGTAATCATTTCCTTCGGGGAAAAGTGAGCATAGAATTAAAATACAGTCTAATGACCTGAGCAAGGTATTTCCTTATATTATTACTTTACATACAGTCAGTTCCAACAACTCACCAGAAGTTACATATGTGATTCATTAGATTTCAGAAGATTTTTACCCAAGTCTAAAGTTAATGGTGTAACACAATGTTTTAAAAGATAAAATACGCAATCCCATAGGAAGCAGGCTACTATAGAACACCGCTGGAAACATTCCCTGGATTGATGTGTAGCTTATATTGAGATTTGTCAATAAAAAGCATGAGTATTAACATTCATCCTTCTTAACCACTTGGAACAGGGAGCAACGATTTGCCAGCCCTGAGCGTGCTGCAAAGAAAAACTGGTTTCCACCTACTGAGGTGAAAGGATTAATGAATACTTGGCACATGAAAAATGAATAGCGATAGCGGGAAGAAGATTGCATGTAGACAGTGTGATAAGGTGCGTAACAGAGAAACATCATGTTGCACATGTTGCTGTGCCCTGAGAAGCAGACAAAGCTCATTTCCATTGAATTTCAGATAAAATATTTAAAAACATCAATATTTATTTTGTCATACTTAGAACTATTTTATTCATTTATCTAATATATCTAAGGAAATCATCTAGAAGAGGAGTTGGCTGACTGACATTTGGGGATAAAATTTGTTCTCCGTGAGCTTCATTATGTGCTATGTTGGCTGTTTACATGGTCTATTGCCTGCTACTAAGAACTATTACCCATATGCATGAATTTGCAGGGCAGTATCTAAAGCAAAAAATACGTAGCTACATTTGCAGGAGAAATGTATTACATGATTATATATCAATAGATTGATACAGAAGTAGGGATATTACACATTAGTATTTGATACATATCGCAGATTTATAGAGAAATGTAGTTCTCAATCACATGCTTTTATGGAAAACCTGTCCTACTAAATCACCATCTTGGCGCACTCCATATACCTGACCCCTCTGTTTCCATTCTCATCTGGCTTAACAAAGCTGAGCATACATTGTCTATTTGAAAATGTTCTGGCTTACATTTTAACACAGAAATACTTAGAAAACATTTAGTATTTCTAAAGATTTAGAAAGTTCTCTTTTGTCTTCATTTTTTTTTCTTGAAAGAAGGAACTTTTTCAGCAAGCCATTTTTTCAGACACAAGAGTCTTAAATTTTGAAACAGGAGCCTTAACAGGGTATTGCCATATACTATTCTAAAAATAGAAAAACATACTTTTTGGAAGCCAGGGGAACAAATGGGCCCACGGAACATTTTTGGTTATTTACTTGTTCATAAGCCTGGCAAGTGTGTTTATGTGCGTATTTTAGACTTTTTTTCTGTAATCCTCTTCCACTTCTGCCATATTGCCTACAAAGCAGTACTACTAATTCACTTTTATCGAGTCCCATCACTTGCAGTCCCAGATGGCTCTTTCTGGTCTTCCTGTAGCTGTTCTTCCCCTAATGGAGTGTCCTAAAACTTACCAAAAAGCAGGTCCTATAAAATCTCTCCATAATGTTCCTCAGCCTCTCACTCCTCCTATATTTGCCCTCCACTGATAATCATTCACCATTCTTCCCCAATATCCATTGTCCTGTTTGCATTTTGTCTTAGATCCTAATCCAGCAAATGTGCAAATAAATAGTACTCTTGAAAGCAATTTAGCAACTTCTACCTTTAATTTAAGCGTGTTTTAAGTCTTGGTGTTTTTGTGTTTTGTTTGGTTTTTTTTAATTTAATCATAATGAATCAATCATTTTTCAAAATGGGGAATGGCATCACCAGCAGAGAGCACACTGGAACCTCAGAACAAAAGAAAACAGAAAATCAATAGCATATTTTAACAATGCGAGCCTGAAACACATAACGATACATGTGAAATAAATCAGTAATGTGCTGAATATTGAGAGATTTTGTCATTTAAATTAACACCAGTTATAAAAAAATCACTCTTAAGTTATCTATTGTTTATTCCATTTCAGCTTGTATTCAATTTTCTAACTCAAATAAACAAAAAAAAAAAAATCAACCTTACTACCCAAACCAAAAACTAAATGCATTTTTATTTGGGATGCATGGTTAGACAAAAGCTTTAACAAATTACATGATATATTTTAGAAGACAGATTGTGTTCATTTGCTGAACTTAGGGAAACCTTTGGGTTGACAGATAATCAATTCAAATACCTGCAGTTGAGGGATTGTGTTACTAATTCCTTCACAAGCCTTCCCCTTTGGATACAGGCAAATAAGCGGGTTTTCTTTGCCAAGGAATTGACCACATCAGCAGATAAAGCCTTCGGGTATGGTTGCTGTCTTGCAGTCCAGCCTGTGATCATCTGCCAAGTGCTTCCTCCACTCCTCCTCTGCTCAAACTGGTGTTACGCTCAACATGAATGTGTGGGCCTTGCCCCTTTATCCGACAGCCTCCATCAAGCATGAGGTTGCAGACCTTTTTGGGCGAAGACGTCGGCTTCTGTTTCTTTGAACCTACTTAGAAAGTGTTTCAACGTGCACAGCACTCTGCCATCAAATGCTGGGGTTTATAGTCAGCTTCTAGGTAGCCATTAACCAAAACGGTCAATCTAAAACGTGGAAGTATATATAACTAGCACTAGTATATATAAGTAGCACTACCATATTTCATGTAACTCAAACATCAGCAGTAGTATCCCTTGGGTATGAACATCGGAGCTTCTGTACACCGCATCTGTATTTTTTCTATACTTTTTATAAACCAATTGTTCGTTCTTAGACTATCAGGAAATCTTCTTCCCATCAGCCCACTCTCCTTAAAAAAAAACCAACAAAACCAATCTAGCTTGGTGCATAAATGGCAGTGTTAGTGTACACAATGCAACCTCTCTGATACAATAAAGTATATCGTGGAGAATAGTTCAGTTGCATTGCAAAAAAGAGGAAAATTATAACCTGATATTAAATGTGCATGTTTTTCTCCAGGGACAGAGATCAAAATACTCAACTTGCCAGATTTAGACTAGCAATGTTGCCAAGACACATATTGTAGGAAAGTGGGGCCACACTGTATTAATGCTTCACTCCCTTGACCCGAAAGCTCTGTGCCCTTTCTATAACCTTGGATTGAGATCATGCATTATTTTTTTTTATTTATTTTAAACTTGTCTTCTTTCAGCAAGAGCCCTTGAAGGGTTACAATCTTATTTAAGAGGCAGAAGAACACGAGGGACAGTTCCTTATTTAGTATAATCCGACGCTGGCAAAAGTTAATAGGGAGTAGGAAATCACCAAGGAACATGTTCTGGGAAAGAAGGAAATTTTGGCTTTTGCATATCTCCAATGTTTGGTTAATGTTTTTGTAAGGAAAAAAATGGAGACAAGCACTTCCTGGCTCTGGACACCATGTCAGTTTGACACCCAGGAATGGAATGGGTTGCTCTGGATTTTCACTTCAAAACTCTGTAGTTTGTAGCTAAATTTATGGACCTAAATATCACCCTGAGAAAATTTCTTACATCATTTTAAGCTCCATGTTCAAGTCCATTATCTTAGCTCCTCATATTGAACACTGTCTTGTTTGGTTGTTTAGGAGACAAAAAAAAAGGACCTCTTAAACAGTGCTTTATAAAGAGAGGTGTACGGTATTCTCATATGAACATTAAAGCTACTACATCTCTTTTGGTAAGATAGAGTGTCGTGGTTTAGGCCAGGACATAGAGACATGATGTGGGACAATCTTTCCAGTTTCTCCCTGTAACTCCTACTGCGTTGTGTTCTGTGTGGCTCCTGCATTTGCTCTCCACTGTGTCTTTGTAAAATTGGTGATACCTGATTTGTTCCCTGTGTGTGGGTTTCATAGGCTACGAAAGAAGTTCTGCACATGAAAGACCTGGAGGAGCAGTTTCAAAGCCATTCAGAAATGGTTGGGTTTTGTGCACGGGACTGAGAAGCATTCTACAGGAAGGTTAGCAGAGGAACACGTTCAGCTAGGCAGGGATCTGATTTCATACTTAGTAGGCAGCCAAAAACATCTGGGATGTCTTCTTTGCAGATATTATCATAGCAATTTTTCACACTTTTCTTGACAGGTTTTAGGTATAACAAATATTTTCCAGAAATTCTATTTTTTTCCCACTTGTTTTTAATTCAGCAAACTTATTTGTTCTCCATGGAGGTGTTAAATAAATTAGAACAGAATAAATCTCCAAACAAATAAGCACTTAGATGCTTTTTCTTTACTCAGACAGCATTCCTCCTTTCTCATCTTCCACCCTGTCTTACAGGTGCTTTCATGTGTTACTAAGGCATTCATGTTGAGAACTTTTTTGATTTCAAGGCCGAACAACTTGTCTTCCGGTACCAGATTCTCTTGGATTCTTGAGGTATTTACCCGTCCTCAAGAACTGAAAAGGTTCAGAATCAGATTGGAAACAGGACACATTGAAAATGGTTCTTTTCAACGCTTCTGTTATTTTTGTTAGATTGGCTTGAAATTGCCTGGGTTTGCACCTGGGCATCAACGGCCATATCCATGGTCGTGGTGATTTCTGGATTGTATGCTTTCTGGATCAAAAGTTGACAGCTCACAAGCATTAAGAGGCTTCATCTGGACTCAGTTGTACATACCACATTTCAGATGAGTAAATTATTTTTTTCTTTAATCAGTTATAGGTTTTTTTAAATGGGGAATTTCACAGATTATTAACCGTAGTTGTGCCATCGGGTATCAATCTAACAGCTGAAAAACCTAAGCACTGTATTGTAGCAATTGCTTACTTCGTGTCGCGGCTTGTTTGTGTGGTTTTTGTTTTTTAATCTAAAAGAACGAATTCATTTGAATGACTGCAAAGCTCAGTAAACACCAGTTATCAATTTTCATTCTAATGACAACTGATGACATGATTTTTACAAATGGTTGAGCACTTGGCAAATGCTAACCATAGAAATCGAATGAGCTGAAAGAAACTCCAGTCTGCCCTATTGTCGCTACTGAGCTGACAGATGGGAAAAAGAGGAGGAGGTTGTGATGCTCCCCCAGAAGCCCAGGGGCACACTGCAAAATGACTGCTGAAGTTTCTTGAAAGACTGTAAGTGAGAAAGGAGCAGATTTCCAAAGAGCAGACATCATCTACATTTTGCTTTATAAGTTGCCCTTTCTAGCACAGTCCCCGCAAATGGGCTGAGCAAATTCTGTGTGGAGCAGCTAGCACCAGAGCTCATTTGAGCCTCAGCAGTGGCGGTAAAACTGAATTTCCACAAAGGAAGGAAGAGTGAGAGCCAGGCTGCCTACTCCAGCAGCTGCTGGGAGAGTGGGAGGACAGGGCTACCATTACAGCTGCCCCAAGCAGGTGGCCCAAATGCCAACATCTGCTGCTGCCCTGGACACTGTCACTTGCCTGGGCACCATCATCGTGGCTGGGGCGCTTTGCTACTCTGGCCGTCTGCTGCTGCGAACAGCTGTCCACTCTGCCAGTGCCTAAGCAGCAGGGAAAATCCCCCAGTAAGTGGAAAAGCTTGTAAGCCCCGGAATAAGAATTGAGGAATCGGTGGTAGCAGTCTCTTGAGATCAGATCACTCAGCCTTGCCTTTCCTTACCTATCTTTTTTTTTCTCTCAAGTAGTCTAATGTGTCTCCTTTGGTTTTGTAAAAAGTGACTCGAGAAGTTAAAAGCACCAAACTTCAGTATCTTCACCCATATGTGCTGCGCGCCTCAGGCTAGACAGCACATATTGGTAGCCAGACTGAGAAGAACATTTACCACATTACCTCTTAAAAACTCACTTTATTTTTCCTGTTGAGCTGGCTCCCCTCCAATGTGACACTCCAGTGTGAGCCATGCAGTGACAGCAGCAGCCTCCATGGAAACACACCGGAGCATGAGGCCAGTCGTGGGGTAGAGAGAAAAGGCAGCTCCGTCCTTTTCCTTAGTCTGCCACGTATTTTATCTGAACAAGCTTCCTTTTCATTTTTAAAGGGTTATTAGGAGCGCCATTTGTATGCCACTGTGTGTTTGGTCTCTGTCTTGTAGCAATGCAAAGTTACACTGAACCTGGAAAACCTGGAGCTGATAGCAAGGCATCACCATCTCACAGTCCCAGCATTAGGGACCTCCACTCCTCTTTTATACACACTGGAGCCAGGAGGGGAACCAGCCTCTGCAACTGAGACACGAATAAACGCCTGCTGCAGTGGGTGGAGGTTTGAAAGTGCACTGTGGAGTGAGGGGCTGTCATGGAGAGTACCCTGCCAGCAGCCTCAGCACTGCTGCACCTAAGGTGCTGCAGACTGAACGTCTCTTTTCAGTAAAAAGGAGGTAGCAAAGGGAAACAGCTTCTTAGAACTTTCCTCGACAGCTTTCAGAATTTTATGTACCCCCACTCCACCCAGGAACAGGTTTATTGGGAAAAGGGTGCATGGAGGGCAG
Source organism: Ibidorhyncha struthersii (assembly GCA_013398815.1). Taxonomy (NCBI): domain Eukaryota; kingdom Metazoa; phylum Chordata; class Aves; order Charadriiformes; family Charadriidae; genus Ibidorhyncha; species Ibidorhyncha struthersii. The sequence goes on from VZSZ01007437.1 coordinate 7,659, forward strand.
ATGTTAAGCAGGTTGCTCTGCCAGTAGAGTAACTGGGGAGAGTGTGATGGTCAGGATGCCCTTGAGGAGGAAATCCCTCATCATCATGGCTATCAACGTGCCTGCCTTTCCATCATACCGAAAACTTAATCCCCCATCTAATAGCAGCATGCAAAGTTGCCTAATGACATTATGATATAATTGATGATGTAATTTTCCCTTAATATTTCTCAGAAATTTTTCTATTTTTTCCCCTTGAAGTATATGTCTCCACCTGAGTATCCACTGTTCCATGCAGACAGTGAACCAGGTAGCTGTTTGGCTTTGTTCCAAGTGTTTGAGCATTTCACGGATGACAGGCTAAATCCAGGAAAATTTGCAAGCCTACAGGCTAGCTGCTACTGTGCTTAACTTCTAGACACCTGGCTTTACATCCACAGACAACACGACAATACTGAGTTTCACCGCACATCGCTCATAGGCTCCCAGTACTGAATTCGTACTGTGCAGTATGCAATACCCATTCTGTATATGTCATGGGTAGAATCAGGTGCCAGGGACTCACCACAGCCAGAGTACTGAGCAGGGAGCCTCTTAAACTAACCAAGAAGAATGACTGAAACCGGTATATAGTAGAATTTCCCCCATCTCAGCAACTAAGGAGCCTAAGATTGGGCTTCAAGGCAGTAGCTTTATGGGGTTGGGAGTCACCGCCTGGTACTCCCTCCTCAAGCTGAGCACCTTAACCATCTTTTCCAGGGGATGAATCCGCTCACTTTTTTTTTTTTTAAAAAAAAGATGCATCAGTAGCTTGATGATAATGTATATATGACATGTAATACAATATACAATAAGCATATTTTAACGTATAATGCTTTTATATATGTGTTATTATTAACAACAACAACAATAACACAGCAGGCACCTAGGTGATGTATCTCCCACCTCCCTCATCTGCCAGCACCACTCCTTATATTAGCTGTGCTTGCCTGAGGGACTGGGATAATACAGACTAAATGTGGACTGTAGGCATTTACATCAGGACCAACCACCTTTGCAGTCCTTCTAATGGAGAAAGATACTCACTTTTAGGGTCTGACTCATCTCATCCTAAAATAGGTTTCTAAATTTTACTGGCGTTGCCAGACATCTTTGTTGTGCCCAACACTTCAGTGGGCATCAGGAGCACAGTTGGCTTCAGCGTGGACTCCAGCTCTTTTGACACTGATTTGGTTGCTCCTCGTGTCTTTGCTGTCCCAAGCGCTTTGGGTGTTTGTGGGTAACACCAGGTTACCTGGGATAATTCTGCTCTGAAATCTTTTAGGCATAACAATAGATCTTTAGAAACCTGGCCACTGTTTCCTTAGTTAAATTTCCTCACAAGACTCTTTGTCCCTGATGTCTCAGACATACAGGAAAACTAATTGCACAGCAAGCCATTGTAAGGGAAGCCAATCACCTGGCTTCCTAAGTGATACTTTCTGACCTACTGAAATTCCTTCTCCGAGATCGCAAAGGGCTTTAAGACTCCCGTTAACATCGCTAATATCTGTTTTCAATGTATGAGCCCAGGTCCTGAGATGATGTCAATTTGAACATCTACATTGAGTTAGTGGTCCTGGGCATGTTTATCAAGCTGGGGATGTGGCCTGTGAACTCTGTGTGTCTTCCCAGTATCTTTCACATCACTTTTCACCTTTTCTCCTCCTTCTCCTCATCTGTCTCTCATTTCAAGAGAGCGTGATCATTCCAGCATCTTTATAGTGTAATACATTAAAAAGAAACTTTGTTGGCTACCTTTAAAGCACTTTATATCACTTTAAATCACTTACACTACCACAGCAATACTGCAAAGAATGCCATCTAATTTACATAAAGTCACCCAGAGGTTAATTAGTATATGGAGGTAAATTTCCAAAAGAGTGCACCAGAAAAAAAAAGCAGGGAAAAGCAATTCTTTCCTTAATTGGTTTTGTACACACACCTCTCATTCTATGTTTTACAAATGTACTTGGTAATTTCTGCCTTCATTTTCTGGGAAGATTGCATGTCAGGTAGAAAGGAAGTCTGTCATTGTGTCTGTCTGAGTGGTTACTTGCTGACCTTTTGTTGTGGGACAGACTATTTGGAAACATTGCCATCACATGCCATCACAATTGCATGGTAGGTGCTGTAATGCTACACTTGCGTGCATCCTCTACACTGGAACAAAAAAAGTAATCCTCGGTTATCTTTATATTTGAATAACTGCTGGGAAATGTTAATAAAAACATCGCATTAGAATGACATAAAATAGTACGTGTCCCCAGCTCTGTCCACATTGTGGAACAGAGGGGAGGTGCTCACGTGGCAAGCCCACGTGCCAGAGGAAAAGCAGGACATTTAATGTTAGTAGGGAGGAGCAAAGGCGATTATTTTTCTGTTTGAAAAGAAACACTCTGAGGGACCATCAGAAACTGTGCCCAGGTGACCAAGGAAGAAGGCAATCGCAGAGCCCTGCTGGATTCACCTCTGACTCTGGACACCCAGAACTGTGTATTGGCTCCATATCCATCTCTGGGTCCTGAGACTTCAGTGGAAGTGGTTATGCTTTTCTATAAGAGCTTTAATGAACACAGCTTAGGTTAATTCAAAGACCCTACCTCTCTTGGCAATAACAACATACACTTCCGCTATCAAGACCCAGAAAACATAATGGGTTACACCACAGTGTTTTTAATGAGAGTTTTTAGCATTAGCATTTACTCAACTAGACTTCTGCCTGAGCCTAAATCTTGATAACCAAGAAATGCTTAACAATGTTGAGTTTGGCTTTTTAAATATGAGTTAAAAGCTATGTTTTCTTAGAGGCTTTGGAGCTATTCTAACCCCAAAATTTGTCTTTCTCCGAAGCGAGTAGGAGAAATGCCTACAGCAGACTTGAATAGCAGTAGCAGATGACAAAGACTTCAGCTTTATATCTGTCTTTTCCACCAAGCTGGTTAGACACCTGACCAAGCAATCCTGATGGTGGAACCAAGAATCTACTCAAGTTCGTGCTAGAAACAGAACACTTCCTGCCCCTGGATGCAGTGTCAAAACCAGGGGTACACCATGCTGTACGGCCTCCGCTGCCTTCCTGATCACTCCTCCCATCTCTCTGCAGTAGCAAGGTTGTGGCTCCTTTGAAGGATGAAGTGGGCTTGCAGTTCTGTAAAATGTTATTTCTGGTGAACATTTCTACAAGGGCTGCCTAGAACACAGATCTGATGCAAACATTTCCATGATGAGGGGATATAGAGTGGTACAGCCTCTCCCTGGTTACATGAAAGTAGATGTTACATTCAGCAGTGGTAATAAGGTAATCAGAGCCTTTTCCATTTTCCTTGGTCATGAATAAATCTGTCCTTGACAAGTAACATTGCTGTGTTCATTCAAAAGTTGTAATATAATAAGAATACCAATAATCAATATTGAACTTACTTATTCTATTTATGCATCCATTATTCCTTATTATTCTTGGTGCGTAAGGAAGCATTGTTTCTCTTCCTTTAAACAGCTCTTGTCCATTGTTGGTGTTTACAATCTTCTTATTGTTGCTGAGGGTTCTCCTATTCCCTCCCTGTCATCGTTTAGCAAAGCTAAATGCATTTCGTTATTTTAATCTTTCTTGAAAAGTCAATCCCTTAATTAGAATCTATGGTTGTGGAGTTCCGCTGGGTGTCTGCAGGCTAAACACCACTAAGGCTATTTTCTTACTAATTGTGTTCACAGACAGGACATTTGTTAGTGTGTTTGATGGCATTAGTTTGTTGTTTGTTTTTTTTTTAAAGACTGTTATCTAGGTGAGAAGCATAAGGCAAAATTCATTAAATCAGATTTTCAAAGGATCAAAGCCTACAAGGCATAGAAAGTCATCATTTTCTTGGTTGGGATTTTAAACTGAAACATGCAAAGAAAAACCTAAAAGCCAGGGTTTTGAAGAATGAGCATGTCAAAATCTCTCTCTAAAACACAGAGATTTTAAGATTATGCTTGTGAAAGAAGGCTGTCAAATGTTGATCCGCACTCTCTCCTACCAATTGCTAATGAGCATCAAAAAATGTGGAAACACTTCTTGATTCCTAACCTATCGAATACATTTTGCTAAAGAGACATTTGGAGATTCAGTGGGGAGAACAGTAATGGAAAACAAAAAATGCCTACCATGTCTTTTCTCACTTCTGTCTCCAGTTTTGCTCACTAATCTGCCTGCATGCAAGTTTTTAGGAAGGATATAGCTCTTCTGGCATGCAATGAAAGAAGAATCAAAAAACCTTTACACTGACTTCACAACTTTTTGAAATAAGTTTTGATGGGCTTCCCAGTGTGTCATTTCTTTTCTGTGTACCTCTTAGGGATGTAAATTTTTTACACATGCAACTGCCTTCCCCAGCACCACACATACTAGTCTAGACAGTAAATGTAGTAACAAACTACCTGAAGGATGTGTCTTTTACCCTGCATGTAAATTTACTGTGGCTTGAATGTTTCTTATGCTGGGATATGTGCCGTTTGATTCAGTTCTATCTAAACTATTTCATTGCCCATGACCTAAAACAAAAGCTGCATTGTTTGGACATACAAGGTAATGGTATTCCATCAAGGTATGCTCAGAGTGTGTTTCTATCTCCTCTGTCCACCATTTCATAAGACAAAGATTACTAGGATCAGCTATGTAGTATGTCTTCCTCTACAGTGCTCAGGTTGAATCCTGATCTCTCATTGTGCTACATTATCCAGTCACTTCTCTTGGGTTCTGCATTGTAATTTGCTGCCCACTTCCGGTCTAAAAAATAGCTTTTTTAAGGCATTTCTTCACCTGGGAGATGAGTCTTAGCAGCTGGGATTTCCTAGTCCTTGCCGTGGCCGCAACTGAATTTTTCACATCAGTCCTAGATCTGATGTGGCCTTACCCCTGGTGAAAATTGCCAATACAGCACCAGAAGACCACACTAATGATTTAGCTATGTGGCTAATCATACGCCAGTGTTTGAGCCTGTGCCCCAGTTACTGGCATGGAGGTGTAACATGAGAATGAGTACCTGTTGGGCTATAACATTACTGTGCCTTTAGGGAAGCCTGTGTCTTTCCATATAAGCTTCAAAGCATTTTGTGCCACCCGTAGCATCTGTACCTCCCCTGAGAGCAATCATTGCACCATGTCCATATTGTCCATCTCATTCCCCTCTTCCACCCCTCTGTTGCAGCTGCTGAGGTAGACAGGCTTTCTCTTCCCTGCTGTCCTTCTGCCCACGTGACCTTTCCTGTGCCACCCACACAGTGGCTTAACTTCAGCAGCAGCAGCAGCAGAGCTTCCTCCCTCTACAAATATCCCCAGCACTGTGATTTAAGCATTCTTGTGGTATTTAGGAGCTGCAGCCTAAAACCCTGACAGTTCAAAAACTGTCACACTTCCACATTTCGGCTAACACCGAAGACCCTGAAAGCTGAACTCAGAATCCAATAGTTCAGGCCCCTTCTGGGAATTTCAGAAGAGGCTGGGCACCTTGCCTGGTCAGTCTGGAGCACGACAGCTCTTAGGTGAAAGACACGGGGCATTCCCTGACACTGGACTACATCTGAGCCGGCTCAAAACTTTTCTTTGAGGGATTTGACAGCAGACCAGGATGTTTCTGGAAGGTAAATGTCTAGTGGGTTAGACAGTGCGAGAGACTAAGCAGTCTGGATCCCTGGGATTTAGGCATGTGGATTTTGTCCAAGTCCCAATATAATTCTGAAAGGTGTATGCATTGCTACTAATGTTGGCTCTTTAAAAAAATCTGGCAGAAAATTGCATGTGCTAATAGTTGTATACCTATATACATATACCCATACACCTACTGACTTTGATTTTCAATGAAACCCCTACACTGACACAACTAAATGCCATGTCTGCATCAAAAGGCCCTTGACGTACAGCTCACCACTGTGCATTGTGCATGGCAGCTCAGTCCCAGGCCGAGGTGCCAAACACTCTGAAGTTCAGCCATCCTGGTACTGTAAATGGGGAAATTAATTCCTCCTGTGTAAATAGGAGGCAAACGAGCTTTCAGGTAGCACAGAAAACCAGAAATGAATGTTTTTTCCCTTAAAAGAGTAAAAAGCATCTGTAGAATGAAGACCCATCCTTTAAAAGCATGAAAAATATTTAAATTTGGCAAAGAACAAAATATTTTGAAATGATGCAACACGGAACAGTCACTGCCACCCCTACTGAAACGTGACACTGGTTCCAGGATGTTCAGGCACTCCTGCTGGGACAGATAATCTGCATTTAAATTACAAGATTCAGCCATATGTCTGACTGGGAAATGAAAAGGTTGGAGTGATAGATACCACCTTGTGCTTCTGCTATTGGAGTCTTTCATCCTGCTCAGTCACTCTCACGCACTGTGGCCTGTTCTAGGATAAACTCTCTTCCTATTAAATAATATCCGAATGTCTCCAGGGCCCATTTCAGAACTGAGCAGTCTCTTTTTTTTTTTCTCAGAAACTATATATCAAATCTTTGGTGGGAGCAAGCTTTTGACTAATATTCTCCTCTAGTTATTTAACTTGTAATAACTTATCAATTTAACCCATGCAACTTTTATTTGAGATTTAGGCTATGACATATGATTGGAGATTTCATACTGTTTAATTTAGGAAAAGGGAAATCTTCCTAATTTACAAAAGGGGTATACCCTACCTCCCCACTCTTGTGTGTGTGTGCATGTGTTTTAAAATCAGAGAGCAATATTTCCCTACAATTCAAGTAATTTTTAATTTATTTCTTTTTTGCCCAGCTGGTATTGGTTAGCTTTTGCAATTATCTTTCAGTGGGAAAAATGTATTTTTGTTGCACCTTCAAGTCAAAACAGCATCTTCTTTGTAGCTGCTGGATGTAATGTAATGGCTTGGTTTTTATTTCTTTTAGATTGTGAGAAATTACTATTATAATATTTCCAGTCATTTAGTTGCAGGTTCTGAACAAAACCAGAATTAATTGGTGAGAAAAATCTCATTTTTAATATTATGAAGAAGAAAAAATAAAAGAGCATAAGAACAAAGACATCTGAAATATAGAGCCTTTTCACACATTTTCAGTGTTTTACTGTTTCTGGACTTTTTTTTTTTGACTTGCCATTGCGCATGGCTCAGGTTTAAGAAACATAGCATAACGTGGGCTTAGTGATTTGATGATGGTACCAGTGAATGGTAAAGGCGCAATCTGGGTTTAGAAATCTGGTTGCTGTACTCTTTAAATCAGAAATGCTCCCAGAATTTATAGTCTTCATTGCAGGCCTTGGAGGCAGCTGGGGAGGACGCTCTGCACAGCATCAACGTGTTGTCATCTTTGTAAATGCTGCTTGGAATTTGATGGGGACATTTTAAAGCTACACATGCAAGAAGATGAGCTGAAAGCTGGCGCTCTTCAGAGGGAGAATTTGCTGGCGAGGACTTCAAAGCGTGATGCCAACATGGCTCTTTCCCAGGGAATTTTCTGGAAAAGACAGTTTTGCAGGTGAGTAAGACAGAGGTCAAAAGAGGCCTTGCTGTGGTCTATTTTCTATCCCTCCAAGCCACTTGCTGTGGTTTGCCCTCTCCGTTTTTGAGCCCCTTCTGTTGGGCTGAGCTCCTGGATGAGCCCTGGCCAAATTGGTGTGGTGTGGGGAGTGTCACTGTCACTGGCAGTGGCGGGGGGCAGGGGGGGGAACTCTCTGTGGCTGCAGGGTTGCTGCCCAGCTTCTGCTGTCTCCAGCCACTGAGGTAGAGCTTTGAACTCAGCTCTCACCTGCACATCTCTGTGCTTTTATCACCATGTCGGGAAAAAAAGGAAAAAGACCATTAGTTTAGACCAAGTGTGAACTGATAAAAAGGGATGTCCTTGTGAATTGCTCCCAGAATTGTCACTGGCCTCTAGTAAGAACAAAGAAATACAAGAATTAGCATAATGCCTCTGAAGGTACCTATTTTCATATACTTTTTATTGTCATTTTATTTCAGGGCAGTTTTAATTAAAAGTAAGCACTGGCTGTAATCATATTGTATATGATTCCTTTTGGTAGCTTTGAAAGATCTTTTTTGTCTTACAAGATTCTGATAGTGAAGTTGATAAATCATCTAAATGGGCGTGCAGGAAAACTTGTAAAATCTAATTTGGTACAGAATTTTCCCACACACGGCATATATCCTAAGTAAGTGTTTTATAAAAGAGACCAGAGAGTTTTATGGAGCGTGGTTTGGTATATAGTATAAATACATATAATTTTGTATGTATGCCATACACAAAACACTATAGGTATCTGTTTAAAGGACGACAGCATGACAAACCTCTAGGAGCCACAAAGTCTACCTGGTACGTACTAAACAATTGCCTAATGGATGTGCTGATGCCAAAAGAACCCTTTGGGTCTTTCTGAGAAGAATACATCTACAAGCTTCCATGAAATATGTCATCCCTTTCACTCATTTACACTAAGGAAATACCAACAAAACACTGTGTTTAAATAGCTTTAAGGATCTGATATAAATCAACAATAGTCAGGAAATTTAAGAAAGCCAAAGCCTGACACTCCCTTCTTCAGCACATTACACCCTGTTTTTGCAAAGTGAGTTAGAAGCCTTGGGTATCCCACCTCATTTTCAGTTCTTGATTTATGTCAAACCCTATGGGAAAAGTACCAGCAATAACAGGAGCTTCCACCTCAGACCTCGCACGCCAAGAGTTCAGATGAAACCACAAGAAGTCACGTGAGCTTTACATAAAATTAACTTTTACATAAAAGTAACTTTTCGGCCTGAGACCCAGCAGCTGAGACCTAGCCCCTGCTCTACCCAGCAGCTCCCTGTGGCACCCTGAGCTACCAGGCCAGTGCTGGTACAGATGCAGTGCCCTGCGGAAGGGAGGGACGCTGTATATGTGCCAGAGGAGTGGCTCCCCAAAGCTTGTAGGACATTTTCCGTGCTGGCCGGGGTGATGACGGGGTGGCAGCACTGCCTCCTGTGTCACTGCTGCCAAGCCCTGATGCTCCCAGCAGCCCCCCAGAGCTGGCCTATGGTCAGAGTGGTACTGTAGTGCAGTCACGCTGCTGGGAGAGGACCCAGGTGCGCAGTTTTCAAGCTTCAGTATATACATTTCAGTATATACATATTGGTATGTGTAATGCCAATACACAGTCAGTCTCAATCTTTCCTCTGATGCTACCCAGAAAGTTAAATCATTCTGAGACCCACTGGTTTTTTTTTTCTTTTAGATGAAGACAAGTTGAAAATATTTCATTCCAATGCAGGGTTAGTTGATGCAGGAGGATTAGATTAAGGCTTTTTAAATTTACCCATTTTTTTCCCCTCTCTCCTATTGCAGTGATACCTGCTTGGCATCGAGCCCCAGCATCTGCTTTGGACCCACAGAAAAGGAAGGAGGGATCTTCCCCAACGCCTCTAAGCCCAGCAGCCTCGTGCTACTCCTGCAGCAGCTGCTCCCATCCTACCTGTGCATCCCAGGGTCCTACCCTTGTCACCCCTGGGCCCTGAGGATTCCTTCTGGCCAGAAGCAGAGCTGTCACCGCCTCTGCAGCCACGGGAACATCCCAGGAAACAGAGAGGTAGGCCGATCTTGAGGACTCGGGGCAAAACAACATCTGAATGAAAGCCCCGGCTCCCTTTGCTGCTTCATAATTCTAGTTATAACGTTGATTCATAGTGAAACAATTCAGTGACAAGAAAGACTTCCCTGTATGAAAATTTCTTTTTATTGTCAACTTTCACACAGTCAGAGGAAGAAATTCCCTAGGCAGTTAGAGCTTCTGACATTACAGGCACAAGGTTTGTTTTGAGAAAACAAACACATGTCAGCATATTTTAAGTTATTTTTTCAGTGGGTTTTTTTACATGAAGGCATATAGACAGGAAAGCACAGTACCAGCTGCGAGTGCAATATGCCACTGGTCTGTTAATGACAAAGAGCAACAATGCGGAGGAGCCTTCAACCAGACAAAGCAGAAGGAGGAGAGAGGCATTCCCAGAAGTGGGTGTGTGGCAGCTACCCAATTACTGGAGATAACAGCATTTAAAAAGAAATGTGATAAATTTAAGCTTATATGTTAAAATTCTGCCCTTATTTATGCTAAGTGGCCCCTCTAACTTAAATCTGTTTATTACTGTGGGTTGCACTTGTAGTAATCAGTGGAAAACATGAGATGGTTCTTATTAAAATAAAGATTTCAGTGTTCCTATACATTTATTTGAAGAGTGTGAAAGATCCAGCATGTGTAATATTATTTTCAGCCAGCTTGGTGAATTTGTGTTGAACAGGTAAAATAGGAAACCAAAATATAGAGTTTGAAAAAGGAGAGGAGAATTTAATAAATACGTGCTAGAGCCAGAAGCTATCAATTTCATATCATTTTCCCCTGAAGTGTATTTGTGACGTGCAGAGTCAATAGTGGAGGTATTTCCCAAACTCGGCCCCTGACCTTGCAGCTGGACCCTGTCCCTGCACAGCCTCCCACTGGCCCCAGCAGACTTTGAGGCAAGCCTAGATGGTTGCGCATACAGATGTGATAACTTGACCAGTGACCTAGATAAGACATGCTTCCTAACCCAGAGGGCAGACAATTTTAAGGGCACATCACTGCCTCCCCTCCAGGGGAGAAATTTGCCCCAAAAGGACATCTCTGTGTGGGACAGCCGTGGTTTCAGATGGATGGTAGGGGCAGTCACCCAGAGGCAGCGATTCTGCACAGCAGCTCTGTGAATGTGACAAAGAACTGGAGGGAAAATATGAAGAGAAGATGAATCTGTTCAGCACTGAACATGTTTATTTTAACTTCTCTGAAGCTTCTGAAAAATCACTGAGCAAAACTCCAGGGTATAAATCAAAGTGAGAGAGAGAAAGAAAAAGGGCAAGCAAAAGAAAGTCATTACTATGATTGGCAATGAAAGATTACTCAGGATCCATAACTGTGTTTACCTAGCTCAGCTCTAAGTTCACCATTCCAAAACCCTCAAAAGAAACCCATGTTAAAAACAAAAAACAAACCAAAATAGCCCAAACTGTTCACAGGAAAATGACTTGTGTAACAACAGGTGGAAATTCAGGGTTTGCCACCTGTGCTCACACTGCTCCATTTTCCTTACTATTAAAATCGCATTTCATAGGATTTCAAGCTTCCTCTACTAAGAATTTAAATTACAGAATAAAGGCTAAAATGGTAAACTTGAAGATAGCTATCTGATTTTTCTTTTTATCTCTTCAGTTTCATGTCCTTCAGCTACACCTTAGCGCAGCTCAATTTACAGTATAAGGCCGGAAAGTCAGTACTGGGCACACGGTTACAATAAGTACTGTTCTCACTTGTTCACTATAAGCTCCCTATTTCCTTCTTAAAAGTTGTTTTCAAAAGGATCTGCTTGCGTAATCGTGCAGCAGCAAGCCCTGGTAGCCTCAATCCCCAAGAATGTTTTCAATGACCTCTTCCTGCCCAGTTTTTCCATGAGAGAGAGAGAGAGAGAAAGGGAGAACTGTTAGGAAAAGGGGGAGCCGACAGCGTTACCAGAGAGTAAATGAGTAGACAGATGCAGAACAGAGATTAGTGTTTTTAGAAAAAAAATGTTATCTCTTTTTTTTTTTTTCCCCCTGATATTAGGATTGCTTTTAAAAAAAATGCCCCCTCATTTTAACATTTCATGTCCTTTTGGTTGGCACGGGCCTTCCAGCAACAAAGTAGACTCTCATTTCAGAGGTAAGAATATTAAAGCAGAGGAACGGGCATGTTTCACCCGCACAGTGGCTGCCGGCATCACACCCAGACTGTGGATCCGTCCTGGCTGTGACGAGGCTGGGTAGCTTTGCAGTGACAGTGCGAGTCAACTCAGCCATTCGCACGACAGATGAGTTCATGCAAACAAAGTGTGGGAGGGCAGGAGCCAGAGCATCAAAAATGAAATGTCTGCTTCTGAGGGGAGCGGAGCTCGCTAATGCAAATGCATACCTGTACCACACGTGTAGCAAATCAAGATTTGTTTATTTACAGTGTTAGTTTTGGTTATGGAGAACTCATAAAAAACCTAAGGGCAAAATGACCTTGAGCAGTTCACATTATTAAGAATTAATTGTTACCCTCTGACAGACCCCATTTATCACCATGAAAACCAGATACATTAATTAGAGCACTTCTGGCATCGGAGCAAACCTGTTCCCTTCATGTTAGATTTTGTTTTAGATTTTGTTCCCAGAGGGAGCACAGGAATTCTTCAACGTACCAAAGAGCAGTTTAAAGATTTTCCACTACGATGCGTTCAGAAGTATTATTTTTGGTCCCTGAATCAAGCTCCATAATAACCTCCATAATCAAAGAATTATCTTTGCTACTGATGGACAAAATTAATAGCCAGAGTTTCGTTTTTTAACCCTGCCTATCACCTACAGTGCCGACACTGAGGACCACAGGGTAGATTATTCTGCAATTAACATTACGTGATGTTGCTGAGTGCAGCACATTTGCTGTAGCTTAAAAACATGCCACGCTGCGGCAATGCAGAGTAGGCAGCTTTTAAAGTTTGGATTAAATCTAAGTGAAAGTCTCCCATGACTCGTTCAACTTCTGCCATTACCTGATGTATTGTGATAACAGTGTAATACAAGGCAGGGATTTAAAAGGACAAGAACATAAATCTTTCTTTGAGATTGATGACATTTTCCTCGTTGCCTGCACGTCAAGAGGACGGAGGGAGCTTGCTGTGTTGCAATTTCCCACCCTACTCCTAGTCAGAGTGCAAAATGAAAACTTTACATTTGGATCAAACCCTGTATTGTCTCCGGGACAAAATTTCCTATCGGATTAAGACCTACAAAATTTTGTCCCAGAGGGGAGAACTCAGTAACATCCTGAGGAGCCCTTACCACTTTGTTAGCCACAATCAGCTGCAAAGTCCCTGCCATTGCTTTGGCCAGATTTTTCCCTTGGATAGGAAAAAAAAAAAAAGAAAATCCATGCAAATACGATGCCTCAGTGCTCTGTACTCTTAACTATTCACCCCAACCGGTCTGCCTCTTTAAACGAAGCACAGGCTGGAACACGCTATCTGCTTCTCAAAAAGCCGAAGGTGGATGCGTGCCAGGGATTTGTGCAGCTTCCTGGCTTTGCTGATAAAGAAGGGCCACTGTGAGGTAAACCTCTGCTCTCTCCCCTGCACGTTTCCTCTGCGGCTGCCCAGAAACAAGGGACCTGAAAAGACAAGGAAAACGTGGAGATGGCAGCACCAGAGCCAACTGCCCGCGCAGGAGGAGGCCTCTGAAGAGTTCGCGCATGTCTACATTTAGAAATGTGAGCTTCGAGCCTGGGCATTTGCATCAGCGGGTGGAAAGTATGAGAAAGCACATCTAATGCTGAAAGTTAATGATAGCATTTGACCGTGTTAACCAGTAAATGACAAGGCAGGGTCACAGGAGTTAATTATTCAAGTAAGTGACTGCTAAAAGAAATGTTGAAGAAATGCTGGTAGTTTGCACTGACTGCAATGGAAAGTGACTAATCATTTCAAAGTTTAACCTTGACAGCTCTAAGCAGACCCTTCTTGCTCTTTTTCTGTTTTTGTTTTTTTTTAAATCAATATTGTCTACCTAGCAGGCAGAACATTAAAGCTTTTGTAGGAAAACAAAACAAAACAAAACAAAAAAACCCAAGCTGGCTAGAAGGGAACCCATGACACGAAGACAAGAGCTTCAGCAGAGGAGCAATCTGATTTAGAGGGGTTCAGCTTTGGGAGAAGGGGGCTCTCGCCTCAGCCGCGTGACACGGGGCCACTCTCCCGGCCTCTCGGTGCTCGTGTATTTAGGTTATAACCTCTTTGGGGCAAACTTTGCCTTGTTTGTACAGTGCCAAGCACGATCAGGCCCTGCTCGCTGCTGATGTCCCTCGGCACTGGCATTATAGAAACGCTAACGAAGAGAGACTGCTCGTACCTGCGTAGCCCCAACTGAATCCACCACTTAAAAAATTTCATTATTTTATTGGTGCCAGATAATTTAAAAAAACTCCCAGGCAAAATACAATTACTGCCCTGCCATAACCGCTAAGCTTCTGCGGGACACAGCTGCATAATTTTAAGAGCCAAACATTCCACTAGACCTCTTTGTTTCAACAATCGAATACCAGAGAGGGAGGTAATACTGGCGATGTATTTGTCTTCTTATGTATGCTGAACTGCTTTACATCTTTTAATACTGATGTATGAGCCTACAATACAAAAAAAAAAGAGAAAAGGCAAGTATAAACTAACATTTTATAACAACAGTATAGCATATACACAGCACTTCTCATCCCAAGTGTACTTAAATCAGACATACAGTTGTCACTTGACCTCTCAGGGAAGTGCAGGTATCTCCAGAATGGGACACAGCATGTGTTCAATAAACAATATTTGAGGTTTGGACATGGACAGGAATCATTTTTTTTCCACTTAAAGCTCTGGTAAGGATAAAGCAAAAAATAAAAGTACATTTAATATGTATATGCCTATTAAGATACTGAAACTAAAAGGAAGGCAGACTTGGAAAACCTAAATATGAAGAGTATATTATAGAGAGTAAAATTTAAATTTGAGCTGCAAGATGAGAGGTCAACTAAGTGAATATTATTTTTTTCTTGGAAAAAAAAAAGCCTCTGAGGTTATAATCTGGTTATTTAGAAGCCTGGCTTTACGCTTATCTGAAAACCATAACTCCCAGTGTTATTTGTGCCCATTGCTGGAGTGGCCACTGTACTGGAATACATCCTTTGGGAATACCTCAAAGGGAAGACTGCAAAATCCTCAGTGGTGTTGCCTATGGGAAAAAAAATTAATTCCTCAATGGGCACAAACTTGAACATAGGAAGTTCCATCTTAACATGAGGAGGAACTTCTTTACTTTGAGGGTGGTGGAGCACTGGAACAGGCTGCCCAGAGAGGTTGTGGAGTCTCCCACTCTGGAGACATTCAAAACCCGCCTGGACGCTGTCCTGTGCAACCTGTTGTAGGTGACCCTGCTCTGGCGGGGGGGTTGGACTAGATGATCTCCAGAGGTCCCTTCCAACCCTGACTATTCTGTGATTCTGTGAAGTGTAATTCCTTCTTGATGCATAGCACGAAATCAGCGAGGTTGTGGGAGCTTCCTGTTCTTCCTGCTTACGTTGTAGGGGTGCTAGAAAGGTTATCTCACCGGGTTCTCAAAGAGACAAGTCCACCTGCAAGATGGGTCCACGTGTAGGCATGGTCCACCCTTCATTAAACATTGCCTTGCATCTGTTGCCCAAAATGGCTCTTCAGCAACAATCCACAGTCCCGTGGGTATATACTGCAGCGATTATCCTTGTCACAAGTTTGTCCTGCTGCCCAGGGTGTCATTGTCCCTGGAACTCCTGGAATATCTTTCAAATGGCCGGCATGATGTAGAAATGGGCTTTACTTCCTGCTAGTCCACCCTTGGGACCACAGTTGCCAGGTCTGCAAACAAACATGCACAGCTGGGAGAGAGAACATTCGGGCTGAACTTGAGGACAGTCTCAGGTAGCAGTCCTTGGCCTCCTAGCAGGGACCATGAAAGCTAGACTTCAGAATTAGCAAGTAAACAGAGATGTTCGTTTGGATAGTCAGAGGACTTGTAAAGCTGTGTTACCGCAGAGATTGCTGGCAACACTGAGTGACAGAAATATGACCCATTCTACCAGAATACATGAGAAGACAGGAGAAAGTCCAGGACCACGCTCGTGGTTAAATGCCCTTTTCTGTGTCAATGGAGCGGTCCCAAATGTCAGGGGGGGTTACCCGTGGCCAGGAAGAAGGAATCTCAGCCATGGCTAGAAAAAGTGTACTCAATGAGCAGGGCAAGGGTGGTGGGAGGCAACGGGCATAAGTATAAAGAGAACCTTTTGTGCAACTCATACCTGAGAATTAATATGAACGAACATAAAAAAAAAAATTAAAGTTATCGTTACAAACAATTCAGTGGCAAGTCAGCCTACATGAAGGGTAAGCATGTGAGATGAGCATGTAAATTAAAGATTGCAGGAAGCAGAGGTTTGGTTTTCAAGTCCCGTTGCTCAAGTCAAGAACAATTTACTCTTCTGCAGTACTTGGACCGAGGCAGAGGGACGCGGTAAAGGCAGTGTGGGTGGTTCACAGCGTTCACTTTGCTTTGGCCTGGGAAGCTAGGAAGCCACAACCACTCTTTGCTTGTAGACTTTTTGTTGCGCTAAGCATAAATGTCCCTTTTGTCCTGTAACAATCCCATTTTTGTGTTTAGGAAGACAGTCTTTGACCCTTTCCTGGACTAGGAATGGAAGCCAACTGAAGCAGCAGGATGCTGTTCTTCCAAAACTACTTTTGCTCTTTGTTGATGCCATTGCTGGTCTCATGCAAGCCAGGGTGATTTCAAGCTACTTTGCTAATTTGCCTTCATCAACCTATACCAGTGGTGATAACCACTGCTTATAATATGTTTTTTCAATCTTCCCTGCACCATTCTTGCACTCATTCTCTAAGAATAATTTCAGCTGGTGGTTATAGATCTTCAGCTCAACATTACGTGTCCCAGAGCAGTCAGAGGGGATGAAGACAGGCTCTGCACCATCCTCTCTTGATGCCGACCTGCTTATTTTTCTGAGTATCTTTATGGGGAAACTTTCAGTCAGTTTTGAGTTTTCCTTCCTTCTGTAAACCTACCGGTTTTAGATGATGTGGCAGTGGTACATACTGTCAGGTAAGTGTTGGTACTGGATGTGCCTGAGCTCCCTTTATGTAAAAGTCATTGGACACGATTCAGGGG
This sequence comes from Ibidorhyncha struthersii, assembly GCA_013398815.1. NCBI lineage: Eukaryota > Metazoa > Chordata > Aves > Charadriiformes > Charadriidae > Ibidorhyncha > Ibidorhyncha struthersii. Next base: position 24,448 of record VZSZ01007437.1, read on the forward strand.
AAACAGTCACATTTTTATCACATTTTTAGGAACTGCAAGGTATCCACAGTTCTGTCTGCCTGTGTAGCCTCCAGCTGCCACTGCGGAAGGGTCTTCTGTGGGTCAGTCCTGCGTCACAGCTGCCACCTCCACATGGGTATCTTGGATACCAGAAGTGATCTCAAGCGGCACTAGATCCTTATCTGTGGACAAATGAATTAAGCTCCTATCTCACCTCATCTAGCTCTGTCTATATTACTGGTAAGAAACAGGTGTACGTTTATCTCACCTACCTGAGAATGGGCTGGCGTGCCCCCTGGGGATTCCTGTCTCTATCCATTGATTTAATAGGAATTTAGGTGAGTGGATGAGGTGTGATGACTTATTTTTAGATGGCTATAGTGAGGTGAACCGAGTCCCATCCATACTGGCGCATGATTAATGTTGGAACACTAAGCACTTTGCACTTTGCTTTTAAATGTCATAATAATTTTGGTTAGATTGAATGTGTTTTAAAAAGTGTTCCCGCTTTTATCAAATTGATCCTTGTTAATTATAATCCAATAAATTTTAGAGGAGGCTTTAAAGGGTAATGATTTATGCATCTATGTTCAAAAATCAGAAATACCAGACAGCAAGCCAGCAAACTCCTACTAATTCAGAACATGCATTTGAGAAGTCATTTCAAATCCCTATGCAAGTCAAATAGAGGGAGAAGTACGTACAAGACATATTGCTATATTGTGACAAACCATAAAGAAGCTTTCAGCTGTGTAGCATCTTGACAGGCTGTTCAAAATCAAGTGTTTAACCTCACTCTTTACCTTGATAATCATATTTCCCTCTTTGCTTCACACATATATTATGTCATACTTAGCACACAAAAGGAAAAAAAAAGGTAATGTCGTGATGTGCCCCATCACTCCTGTTGTCTTTTATCATAAGAAAAGCATCCTGTACTTGCTTTGATAGCAAACAGAACTTTCCTAGCAGTAGTCCTGATATCCGGAGTAGGGATTTATGAGGCCAGGAAGCAAAGTGTAGTCTTGCCCCTGAAGAATAACTGCTAGTGTGTTAATCTGCCAAAAAAAAAAAAAAAAAAAGGAAAAAAACCCCAAACATAACATTTTTTTCTTACATCCTGCCTCTCTAAATATACGGGCTTTCCTTAATTCCTCTGAGCAGTCAGTGTTCACGTTAGTGACACAACCTCAATGATCCATTAATGCTCATAAAACTCCATAACAGTACTCAAAAAGTATTTATAGACTCAAAGCTACAAGTCAGGGCATATCCCTATCATAAACAACACCTTTTTTTTTGCAATGCTCATTCCACAAGTTTATTTATTCATTGCTCAGTCACACCTGGCATAGTAGTCTTTCTGGACAAAAGCTAACTACAAGACCTGGTGGTTTTCGTGCATTATCTATGTCATCTACTTAGAAGACTGCCCTTTTCTGATCACTAAGCTGCTGTAGTTACTGAATTTCTCCTGGAATATCCCACTCAGCTGCTGTGTCTCAAAAGAATTCTGCTGGTCGGCATGTGAGATGCTAGAAGAAATGAGGAACGGTGCAGGGGAATGTCAAGAAACCCAAGAAAAACTAAAGATGAAATAAAAGTACCTGTCCAAACTTGGCTCTGAGTTCTCATAATTCTCTTGGTGCACTACTGGTATTTCACAGCTCGCTACAAAAAATGCCTCAGAAAGGGCACTGCGAGGAAGTGAATGGTGATACTTGTCCATAATGTCTCGGACTTCTTGTGAAGATGCATGTCGTGGGCACAGGCAGCGCGCACACTGTCTGCAGCAATGCTGATGGCTGCATGCTGCCAATAAAACTTTCGAGGTATAGAAATGGATTGAGTTTGTTTCTATTATTGTTGTTTTTCTGAGTTAGGGAAATATAGGACCTGGGACTACTTCCACTGACTAAAATGACAGCAAGAATCAAGAAAAAATGAGCTGATAGACACAATTAGAATGATTATATTTCCCCTCAGAACCACTTATCTGTTTTACTCCTCCTAAGATAAACATGTAGCCTATGTAGATAATAAAAAGCAGGAAGAAACAGGTGAAATACTTGGAGCTAACTACATGCTGAATGTGTCAGCTATAGAAATACTAAGCCGAATTTTCAGAAGCACTGCTACACGTTGGTTTTGATTGCGTCACTCTTCAGCATTTCTCTAGATCAAATGTCCTCAAATCACTGTATTTCCTGAGTAGATACCAGCCTTTATGCCCAAATTCAGTGAAGAAATAATAAGTGTAGCACAGGAAAGTGATTTTTTTTACTTCAGTTGATCACCAATTTACACATTTACCCTATGCTGTATTTGCCCTTATAGCAAAAAATTGTCTAAAAATAGCCCTTACTAGCAATAGGAACTCTGAATGAAGGGACCAGCTTAAAGAAAATCTGAATATGAATGTGTCTTTTGAAAGCACCTATGCTATTCAAAGGTCAGGCGCATGCCGCCCTTTCCTTGCCTCTTCATAACGAAGCAGTAAGCTTGTTTCATGGTAACGACAATAGCCACTGTTACCAAATTCAGTCCAGCACTCTACACATAGTGATACCGACATCTGACCATACTTGTGACAGATTATTATGGTCCTCCATCATCAAAGTGCAGTAAAAATTCAAGGCTGCAGTAAAAATTAATCTGGCCGTGAAACTGGCCTATAGTTATTTTTTCTCTCCGCAACTACTGCAACATCGATGTGTACAAATCATCAGACATGACTTCGTGAGGGTATCAGACGTACATAAAAGCTTGCTAAGAGAAACGCATGGGTGCAACAAAACATTCAGAAAGCAACTACTTAAAGTGGATCTTTCTACTCCTCCTGTGTCGTTACACACAGTACCGTGAGTAAGTGACCCAGCAATATCCAGGACGTTTTGAAAACCTACAACCAGTGAGCTGGTAACAACGTTTCGCCTTTCATACGGAGACTACTGATTCAAAGTCTGGCCCGGGTCAATCTGAATAATCAGAAAATGATTCTAATTTAATTGCTGGTTTGAAATGAGTCAGTAGTTTTAGTGAAAACCCTAAGGATGAAAGTCTTCATTACAAAACCACAGCCATCCCTGGGACTCTTCTGGATCCTCAGAAAAGGTGAAGGAACTGAACACCCAGAAGAAGAAACTGGTCATTGGCATCAAGCTGGGGAAAAGCTAAGGACACTGTGTGGTGCTGCTGGTGGCAGGGCAGTGTAAGAAGATGCATCTCCTGTCGACAGAAGACTTTTCTCTGAGACTTACCAAAGGGAATAAAACCACATTCATACACTAAACTGATTTGGAGGTCAAAAAAAGCACTGCCTCTTGCTAAGGAGAGGAATATAAATATAAACATAAAGGGATGTAAACTATATCCTTGGGGTTTGCCTCGTTTGCTTAATCGCTTTTGTATTCTCAGTTTGTAGAGCCTCTGTATAATCCATACATGGTAATAATTTCATGCACAAACTTGAGTACGCACAGTGCTGCAGAAGTTGAACAAACCTTGTCAGTCACAGAACACAGGAAAACCTGTCGGTGGAATAAATTTGCTGCATGCTTTAATTGTAGTCAAAGAGGTCTAGCTTCCCCTAGATTTTCATGGTTTGTTGTTCAACTAGAATTTCTTCCATACATCTGAAATTTGCTCCAGGTTATATGATGTTTTGTGGTCCATCGCAACATGGCGCATTACCAATTGATACTATATAATCCACGATGAAAATATGCCCCTAATGCTCCATGACAAATGGAAAGAATTCGGATATCTTATTTAAAACAGTAGAGAGGAAATGGAATACGGCCCAGCTCCGTACTTTAAATTTATCCTTTCCATTAAAGAGAAAGGGGTGTACAAGTAAGAGGTATCTGAAACTTAGATTATTCACAAGAGGAAGTCCATGGCTTAAGCTTTTCTGAGTTGGCTTGCCCATTTTTTTAACTGCTTCCTACCCTACTTATTTCTGTAATAAATGTGCTGGTATAATTTTTTATATGCTTTTATGATATTCAAATATGCCTCCTGGAAAACTCATTTAGCATTTGAGTATAACACTTCTATAGAATTAGAAAAACAGAAAACTTTGCCCTTTTGAAATCAGTGAAAACAGCCCTTTTGACTACTTGAGAGTGCAGTTCCCCCACTTTTTTTTTTATTTTCTTTCAACATTCCATAGCATGAAAGATGCAACGCCAGCAAAAAGAAAGGTGTATGGTCTCTACTCCAAACAGCAAGCATTGCCAAAGACAGAATTTTCTATTATATTCTATGAACTAGTTTCAAACTTTATGGCCATGTGGTTTTTAATAAATGCTATAGGCTTTTAAACTGTTGCCCATACATTTTCTTTAATTACTTTTAAAAATCTATCATCCTTTTCCAGGGATCTGCTTATTAATATTAACATTATAGTGTCAATAATTTTGCTTCAGACTTGTTTGTAAGTAGTATGGTGTGACAGTACTGTAGGAGAATAATTAATTATAATTTTGAATGTATCCAAATATTTTGAAAAAGAAATAAATAGATTTGATTACCGCATATGATCTACTTAATGCACATGTAAGTAGATGTTTAAATACTTTGCATTTGCAACTGGAATTGAGCTTTTTTATTCTACCTGCATCTGGGCTATGAACTGAGTGCATAAATAACAGGTGTTCTAGTTTCAGTGACTCATTTCTCAGCTTCCTCAGGGACAGTTAAGCCACTAAATATTTCTCAGATGCGCCTTACAATATAGGGTCTCAAATCAAAATGCTATCATTGTGGGATGCCTCATGCTGAGATTAACCATTCTTTTATTTGAGGATTTTTCTTCTGGAACAGCGTCTGGCTGTTCTGGAACGGCCAGTGTTCATGGACAATACTAAACAGGCACAAAAAAAATCGCATTTTCTTTCACCAAAATTTGACTTTGTTTTTCTGGTGCTGCACAATGCATTTTAATGAAAACGTTTTAAGGAGTTGAAGTGAGACAGGGCCTGGAAACTGTTCCACATCCTTCTGTGCTTTCCAGATCTTGCCTTTTCTTCCCTCCTCTTCTTCCCCCATGTGAGACGGACCGCATTGCATCACTGCAGTGGCAGATGACCAACAGTGCTACATTTAGCTGGATAAACATCCCCTGAATGATGGGAAATATTTCTACCTTGGAAGCAAAGTACAATGCACTTTTCTTTTTTATTTTTTCTTTCTGCCTGAATGAGCAAGAGATAAGAACTGGAAATCAACTCCAGGAATCTTGCATGACTCTGCAAAACACTGCCATTAAACTTAATTGCCACTGGTAAAGCTGGGATTATTTGTAGTCATATAAATCCACCTTTGCTCACTGAAGCTCTAGTTACTGCATTTTGAGGCAGATTTTTTCGTATAATGATATACTTGAAGACATTTCAAGGTCGTAATTAACTAGGAGACATATCATTGACAGAGAACTAAAATCAACTCAAAATCAATATCAAACATGGTCACTTCATGGGACCAAAACAGTAACTGTAAGAGAGTATTCTTCACTGAACAGGTATATTCCTAGGTGGTTTTGGCCCTATGCTGTTGAAATTGTTATCACAGGCCCCTAAAGAAAAGACAAAAAGAGTGCCCCTGAAGTCTGTAGAAGACTAAAGTATTACCCTAATACTTTAGGGGTAATGAGTGACCAGTCAGCATCATGGAGAACTTTGTTCAGCTTGGTAAATAGTTTAGTAAAACTCACTGTATTTCAACATGGTGACAGGAAAACTCACTCATCTACAAATAACGGAGGAAGAAATGAATCTGAAGAAGCTTGTCAGAAATAAGTCAGGTGAAGTGGCTCTCCCATGGTAATGCAATGCTTACATGTAACCCAGGAATTTATCCTCAGAAAGCGTGGGAAGATTACACACTGCTGTGTGTCATCCTGCTGGAATAGTAAGCCCAGCTCTGGTGTCTACAATTTGATAAGGATTTTCAAAAATCAAAGACACTTCAGACAAACTCCTCAAGGATGATTAAAATGGAAACTCTTCCTCATGGAACTCATGGAATAAACTACTTGAGACATTGAAGACAGGTGGAAAAATTACTTAAGTATCTACATGGAGAACTGGAATTCAGTAATAATGGGCTCTTTGAGCTTACAAATAAAGGTGGGACATTCTGAAGGCTCCAAAGGGCTGTTTTCACTGATTTCAAAAGGGCGGGGGTTTACTATTCCACAGGAGTGGCAGAGGTATGGTCAGAATTAAAAGTGATAGGATTGAAATTTCATCAGTTTTGGGGTCTTCAAGAAAAGGCTCCCATCCCTTATGATGACTGATGACTTTCATGCGTGAGGTAGCTGACTATAGTGAGAAGGACACGGTTCTTTCAACTGCAAAAGGGAAAAGCCTTATGGGTAGGCTATTATATTGGAACTCGGGCACTTCTTAGGGAAGCACAGTTAGAGCATCTCAGCTGGATGCTGAAATGGATTAATTCACAGGAACTTTTGAAGTCAGATCACTCAAAGAAACTGAAATGAGAGTGAGGCCTTGAAACATAAAATGCTAAAATATATTTGTCACGTTACACCAAGTCTCCAGTGGAGAAACAAGCCCGACATGTGAAGGGTTTGTGTTAGACAGCATTGTCAGATTGAGATGACAGTCCAGTGACCATCAGACATATGCGAGGCCACCAGCCAAGTGTAAGGTCAATCCAGGATGCCCAAGCAACAGTCAGGGCAGAGGGACACCTCCAGCGTTTCTCAGAGCAGGGCTGGGTGCCTGGGGCTGAGCTGAAACGGGGGTCCTAGGCCACGGGCAGGGTGTGGGGGGAGGCCCCAGGCAAGGCTGGTCAAGGCCAGTAAGGCTCTTTGGGGCCTGGACGGCAGCCTCGTAAGGCTTAGCAATTAACATCTGCTTTGGTTTGTTCCAAAGACCTTCTCAGGAAAGATGTCCTCAGCATGATGGCATTTCCTGGCAACATTGCTGTATCTCTTACTACCATTTGTGAAAAGGGGTCACCTATGCTTTCACAGTAGCTATGAAGAGTGATGTTCTCATACAAGCATGAGATTGTCTTCTGAGACCATTATTCCCTGATGCATGGCATCAGTTTACGAAGTGATGGCAGCTCTTAGGTCATGAGATCACATAAGGCTTTTTATCCTGCCGTACTCCTTTCTTTATACAGCAGACAATGGGCTTTAGTAGTTTTCAGCATCCTGTCAAGTAAAATGTCAATGGGTGACAACCTAAATTTAATCATTGCCCTTCTGTAATTTAATCTAAATACAGATCAGTCTGGTTCCGCAGGTTATTTTACAGTGCTTTATTATTTTGATATTGTTTTCTAACAACACTTTAGATTTGAGATAACAAGGACTGGCAGTTACATGACTTCTCTCCCCACAAAATTCTTTAAGTTATCTCCTAATTTTTGTGGCTTGTCTTTCGTTCTTTCTACACCAGAAAATAATTTGTTATGCCTAATTGCCTACTTACTTGCAGTATTTTCTAGTAAAGCTATCATAAGAACATGAAATAGCAAGCTAGGACAAATATTAGTCTTCTTCAGCCAGCATAAACAAACCTATGCCTACCTTGCTCCAGGGGTCCAACAATTTCTGTGGTGCCAATATGAGCTCTTTCATTTGACTTGGCCTGTATTTTTGGCATACGCAACAAACTTGAAAATACTTCCTTTTCATTTATTTCCAATACCTAAGTTCCCTCTCTGTAGCTTGCGAAATAGTTTTTGTGCAACATCTTGGAAACATTATTTTAGCGTATTTAGAGAAAATCTCATCTAGTATTGTGAGGATCATCCATAAATCAATAGCAATAGCTTGGAATACGCTATTATTACATCATTATTTTTTAATATTTTTATTTTACATTACCAGTAATCCAAATTGCATCTGAGATCAGACACTTTGATATTTTATCAGGTCATCAGACACATAGTCTGCCTTTAGATTTTGCTCTGTTGCACTTGTGCCAAACATCCATGCCAGGCACATCTGACCTTCGGAATCGGGGCTGGATACCTGTTCTGGAAACCTCTGCAGTTTGCTCTCACACACTACTCTCCTGTGTCTTATGGATGCAGTAGCAGCTCACAGGACTAAATATCTGGTAATGCGTAAATGCCTTTCAGAAATGGTAAAAATACTTTTTGGACCAGGTTAAATTATCAGCTGCAGACCCCTGCTATTGGGAATATACCAATGACCCAGATGTGAATTCAATCTGAAATCATATATGCACAGCTGAAAAAAAGGAGTATCTGTTCTCCGAGGTGTAGAAAGGGCATTTGTGAAGTGCTTCTGGCAAGAAGTGGTTTATGGTTAGCTTCTATCCAACACCTCATAAATAACATTCTCACTAATAAAGGCAAAAACTTTCTACTCCTAATTACTAAAGCCAAAGAGTCCCTCTCCATTTGCTCTCATCACCATTCTGCATTTCTTAGCCTCTCCGAGACAGCGATCTCTAGTTTTGACTATACAGTTAAGAGAAACATGAAGAAAAAAAAAAAAAAAAGAAATTACCTACCGGCNNTCCGGCTTGTTAAAGCAGATAGGTGATGGCCTCAGCTGTACTTTCATTCCCCTGTTTATATTGCTGGGTTAGCTTCTTAATGAGGTATGCTATTTCCACAATATGAAATTTTGTTTCTTTTTGCTGTATTCCAGAAGCTCTAACTCTTTTCAAAGCTGCTAGGAGTCGCTTGTCAACCTACTGTTTTTCTCACACTAAAATTTCATCTATGTATACCTTAACAACCTCTAGACTGTCAGAAAGGTATATTTTCATGTGAAATATCTGTTAAAAACAACTCGGGTGGTGATCCTCAAAAACAATGTTTCCCAATAGGGAGGAAAATGGCCAAAAAAATACTTCATTTTTTTTACATCAAGTGCAGAAAAATATTTCCAACTCTTCTCTACAGAAATGTATACCCTAGTCTGTGGTGGAAAATATTCCCACTTTACAGGTTTCATTGTTTCAGATTTATAGAGAAATGAAAGATTCCACCCTTTTTGCCACTGTGGTTCCTGCTCTGTCCAGGAAGTTGCACGCATTGCTACCTATTGTTTCACTTGCTTTCCTCCTGCAAAGCAGTAACTCTGTCCTGTTACAAAGCACTTTCCGTTTCAGGATGAAGGGTGTTCTCCCAGCAATTTGAAGCTGAGGGAGTAGTACAGTGGCAAAAGGAAGAAGGCAATGTGGTTTTCTCATCTATGTTCTGAAACCCACTGAGATCTTCCAAAGTCCTTGGAAGACTTACTCCAATGCTTTTGTCCTTTTCAACCTAGTTGCTGTATGAATGTTAAGTCCTACAGCATGGGAAAGACATGGACCTGTTGGAGCAGGTCCAGAGGAGGGCCACAAAAGTTATCAGAGGGATGGAACACCTCTCCTATGAGGACAGGCTGAGAGAGTTGGGGTTGTTCAGCCTGGAGAATAGAAGGCTCCAGGGGGACCATATTGTGGTGTTCCAGTACTTAAAGGGGGCCTACAGGAAAAATGGGAACAAACTTTTTAGCAGGGCCTGTTGTGATAGGACAAGGAGTAAGGGCTTTAAACTAGAAGAGGGAAGATTTAGACTAGATACAAGGAAGAAATTTTTTACAATGAGGGTGGTGAAACACTGGCACAGATTGCCCAGACAGGTGGTAGATGCCCCATCCCTGGAAACGTTTAAGGTCAGGTTGGACGGGGCTCTGAGCAACCTGGTCTAGTTGAAGATAATCCTGCTTATTGCAGGGGGGGGTTGGAACTAGATGACCTTTAAAGGTCCCTTCCAACCCAAACCGTTCTACGATTCTGTGATCTTAATTACACGTTGCTCATTTAATAGTTGTCCCTGCACTTAGCGTCTTGGCCCTGTAACTCAGCCCCTCAACTTCCCTTCTCACTTAAAAGAAGAAAAAAAACCTCTAAAAGTGCAAGACTGTCTTGGTGGGTTTAAGACTTTGACAGATAAAATCCAGCAAAACTTGCTGCAGTTGTTGGAAAGTTTTCTCGTGCCTCCATTACCGTCACCAGCGTGGGGCTGACACAAGGGAAGGTGTGCTCGTGTCTCCGCTGTGCTAACACAAAGGCTGACAGCCAGCCTTAAATCACCAACGAAGGTGCGCTTGAATAAGATACCATTCCTGTACTGAAGTAGATTGTGCATGGGCATACATTTCCTCCTGTCAATTCTGCTAAAGGGCAATAACCTGTTACAAAGAGACTGTAACGAACAGCTGGGAAGCAGCAACATCTTAAAGCACCTGAACTGTTTGCTTAGTGAAGCTGAATGAAAGCCCTTAAATCAGTAGCAAGTGCTTATACTTTCATTTTTAGATTTTATTCTCAGTTTAAAAACGTATCAGGCATATTTTTCATTTTTATATGGAGTAGTATTTTCCTCAGATTTCTACAGTACTTTCATGGTCAGCCTCCTCTACGAATGTTAACTGAAAAGAATTAAAAACATTAAATGATTCTGAGGCAGCGGTAAAGTTAAGTTCTGACTCTTCTTCCAGGCACTACTTGTCAATGAAGAACATCTACTTAAATCTTTCCTAGTTGTCTTCCACATTCATAGAGCTTTGACTCCAATGGGACTTTTTGCTGGCTGGTCCATTTCTCCCTATGGGAATTTTTTAGTTCATTGTATTGCTGATACCATGTGTGATTCAGTGGTTACTCAGCACCAGATACTTTGCCAGAGTTATGCTTCATTCAGCATCCAAATTTTAACTGTTCAGTACTTGCCACAATCCTCTGTACAGTCTCTGTGCCAAGTGACCCAACTGGATCATGCATAAGAACCTTTTAAAATACAGTTCCCACATTCTTCACTTTGTAGCACCTGCGTTCATTGACAAACTTTCTGAAAACTATCATGTTGCAACAGTAAAAATGAAACTAGGATTTGACTTGCCACTTTTCTGAGTTACCTTTGACATGTTGCAGTTTACGGAGCTTTTTTTTTTTTTTTAATTTCAGGAGACAGGGAGTTATGCTTATGGAGGACAGAAGTTGACAGTCACTGTGGAGATCCAAGGGCTCAGGAGTTTCTGCATGGTAACAACCGAGATGCTCCTAGACAGGCACTGATATATTACTATCGGTTTCTTGTCAAATGTGTTCCCCCAAGTGTAATTATGCACAGAACGTGAATACATTAAACCCATTTCAACCACTACATTTAGCTGCCTCAGCTCTTGTGAACAGACATGCAAAAAACACTCCAACATTTTTTCCTCACTCTTAAAAAGCCCCAGTATCTTTGCTTCCCACCTTTAACGAAAATCAGTGTTTGGCAGCTGTCTCATGTTTCTGCTATGTTCCTGATTTCCTTCTGTTTTTGGCATTGCCAACACATTCTGCAATATGCTGCAGTGCCCTTAATAACATTTTGGAACAGCCTCGCTAGAAATGCCAGTTCACAGAGGATTGAATTAGCATGCATCATCTACACTGTGTACAGAGTTACGAGTTTTCAGCCTTTCCCAGTATTTTATTGTTGATATTTCTTTTCAGATGGGTTATACTCCTGTGAGGAACGTCCCAATTTTGTGACATGTTTCACTTTTTTGTTTTGCTCTTACATACTTGGGCTGAAACATTGCTGATGGCACGAAAAATTCTACATTTCTTGACTGACCAGGTGTATCGTTACGGTTATTATTTTAGTTTAGTTTCATGTTCCATTATTAATAAGCATATTTGCCATACACAGGTTGGTTACCTCTGTTCTTTGGCTCAATATCAATCATTTTCAGAGACCAAAACTGCATTTGGAGCCTCCAGCTACTCAGATAAAAATAGGATCTGTAATTTGTCACAGGTGTTTGCTGGAACAATTCCAGCAATGGACACAACCCTAAAAATTGCAGGACAATGTTAGATTTACATGACACCGTGCAAACTCCCTTTACTGTTACTACAGTACTATGGTTTGTGACCCTGTGTAACTATCTATGCTGACTTCCAGATGCCATTTGATGTTGCTTTTGGAAACATATCTTCATCTATCCTTCATCTACCCAAACTGGACACACTCTTCCAGATGCAGTCTCACAAGTGCCAAATAGAGGAGGATCATCTCCCTGGACCTGCTGGCTGCAGGCTTGCTAATACTGTTGGCTTTACCGGCCACAAGGTCACACATTGCTGGCTCATGTTCAATTTCTTGTCCTCCAGGATCACCAGGTTCTTTTCAGAAAAGTTGATTCCCAGAGAGCTGACCCTCAGACTGCATTATTGCATGAGTTTACTCCATCTCAGATGCAAGACTTTGTGTTTGTCTTTGTTGAACTTCATGAAATTCCTGACAACCCATTTCTCCAGCCTGTCCAGGTCCCTCTGAATAGCAGCCCCACTCTCCAGTGTGTTGACTGCTCTCCCACAGTTTGGTATCATCTGCAAACTTGTTGAGAATGCAGTCTGTCCCACCAGCCAGGTCATCAATGAAGAGATTAAACACTGCTGGTCCCTGTACTGATCCCTGAGGGACACCACTAGTTACTGACCACCATACAAGTTACTTTGCGTCACTGATCACAACCTGTTGGGCCCAACAGTACAGCCAATTTTCCACTCACCTTATCATCCATTTATCTAGCCCATATCTCACCAGTTTAGTGATAAGAAGACTAAGGGAGATTGTGTCAAAGGCTTGCTAAAGTCAAGGTATACAACACACACTGCCCTCCCCTTGTACACAACATCGTCACAGAAAAGAAATGAGGTTGGTCAGGAGTGGTTTGCCCTTGATAAACCCATGCCGATTGCTTGCAATCACCTTCTTGTCCTTCATATGTTTAGAAATGGCTTCTAGGAGGATTTGCTCCATAGCTGCCTCAAGGACTGAGATGCCGCTAACCAGTCTGCAGTAACCTAGATGCTCCATCTTGCCCTTCCTGAGGATGGGTGCAATGTTTGCCATTTTGTAGTTACCAGGAACCTCCCTGCTTTGAAACTGCCATGACCTTTCAAAACCGTTAGCAGCATCACAATGACATTAGCCAGCTCCTCCAGCACGCTCGGGTGCGTCCCATCTGGTCCCATGTGAATGTCTAAGTGTGTAAAGTGCTCCCTGATTCTTCTCCTACCATGGGTACTGCTTCACACCTGCAGACTGCTAGGAGAAACATGGACCTGGGAGGCCAGAGGGCAGACCTTAACCAGTGAAAACTGAGGAAAGAAATGCATTGAGTACCTGAGCCTTTTCCATGACTCTTGTCACAAGATTCCCTGCCCCACTGAGCAATGAGCCCACACTTTCATTAGTCTTCTTTCTGCTACTGGTGTACTTGTAGAAACCTTTCTTGTTGCCCTTTGCCTCCCCTTCTACTTTCAACTTGAGTTGCACTTTGTTTTTCTTGACTGTATGCCTACACGCTTGAACAGCGTCTGTTCATTCCTCCCAAGTATTCTGTCCCTGCTTCCACCTTCGGCATACTTCTTGTGTTTGAGCTCAGGCAGGAGCTCCATGTTCATCCATACTGGCCTTCTGCCATGCTTGCTCAACTTTCTGAACATTGCGCACTGTTCTTGTGCTCTGAGGAGGCTGTCCTTGAAGATCAGCCAGCTCTCCTGGGGCCTTTTGCCCTGCAGCACAGTTTCCTATGAAAGCCTTTCCTGAACAGAACTAAATCTGCTCTTCTGAAGTCCAGGGTCATAATTCCACTGTTCATCTTGCTCACTTCTCTCAGGATCTTAAACTCCACAGTCTCACAGTTGCTACAGCCAAAGCTGCCCTCAGCCTTCAGACCTTCAATAAGTTCTTCCTTGGTTTTTGAGTAGCAGGTCCAACATCTCCTCATTGGTTCACTGATCACCTGCATCAGGAAACAGTTTTCAATACAGTCCAGAAATCTCACGGACCATTTGTGCCATATCACCCTTCCAGCAGATACTGGAGCGGTCAGAGTCATCTATGATCACTAAGGTCTGTGAACTTTGAGTCTTTCTCCAGTTGCCTAAAGAAGGATTCATATACCTTCTCTTCTTGATCAAGTTATCTGTAGGGATATCTACTACAACATTGACTGTGCAGCTCCAATCCCCTGATCCTTACTCTCGTGGAGACAATGCCTGAGCTTTTGTAAGACTGGAGGGAAACAACAGGCCATTAGCGTAGCATCATGTGCCAAAGCGCTTCTTTGAGAAGCTGTCAGCATTAGCAGCACTTCACCATTGAGTGATGCCTGCACCAACTGAGATGAAAAATAGAGGCTACAGAGTAACAGTGAAATTAGCACTGGTGGGACTCAGCTCCAGATTATGACATCTAAATTTCAGTGTGTGGTTATATACGTGGGGCCAGTGTCTAATTGCAAGGTGTGAACAAGGGTCTTATCTGCAGCTTAGTGCTCCTCACTTCTAGGTAAGGCAGCTGTGGAGATGGGCTACCTTTCATGAGTGAGAAAAGGAAAAGATCCCTACAGCTGAAGACAATCACCAATAAAATGCTCACTGTAGAGCACTAAGCATTTGAGAATCCCTACGAAGCAGCTACAGAGAGGCTTGCTGGAAAAAAAGTCCTGTGAGAAGTGGATACCTCTACAAAGGGGAGAGTTTGTGCTGAGCTGGGGCCATCGAAAGCTCCCAAGGATGGAGCTGGTTTGATATCACACACACCGCTACAGCAACATCACTGGAGCCATTCAAGATGATACAGGAATTTGAGTCTATACAAAGATCATTGCAGAGAGATTTAAAATCTAATAGCAAAAAAAAAGGTTTTACTAGCAATAATGGATACACATCTAAGTTTCTCTTCCGAAGATCAGTAGTATTTATACCTACAGGTACAACACCATAAGACAATATACGTATTGCTATGTTACGTTATCTTTTGTTGCAAGAAAAATGAATTCCCATGTTTTAAAACTTCTTTTAAAATTATTTACATTCTCCAGAATGTTTAACAATAATTTATTAAACTTCCAAACAATATTTCTCTTTCAGGTAAGTGGCACAAGCCTAAATACAACACATTTTTTCTCTCTCGGAGGCAGTCAAGATTTTATGAGTCAGATAAGAATTTCTCAATATTGGCATTTTTTTTCTTTCTGCTCCAAATCTATGTGCATTTGTTTTTTCTTCTGCTTCAGACATCTCCTTGTTACATATGGCAGGAAAAGGAATTTGGCAAAGCTGGTGTTTCTTGTTATCTACCTGTGGTTTAGTTTCTCTTCTTCTTCATTGCTTGTAGTTGCTTACGTGGGCTGTCTTCTTCAACTCTTCCAACGCTTGGTCAATCTCCAGTTACCTGCCCAGCTCCTTGCCCTTTACTTGTGCTTGCTGTTTGCTTCAACAGGCAAGCCAGCTGCTTTCTCCTAAGATTACTTCACTAACCCCATGAAACCTACCCTCCGTTTATCAAGGGTGATAAATGCTTCTCACTCTGTCTGTATGTTGCTATTGAGAACAACTGCTCCCGGGCATTCCTATAAACCTGCTGGTCTTGTTCTCACCTTCTGGCAGCCTGGCTGAATCTTCCCATCCTTTTCCTTGACTGTTCATGACTTGGCTTTTTGATGGTGCTGGCTGTCCACAGTCCTCGCTATTTTAATTTAAAGTTCTGATTGTTCAGCTATTTTGGAAGTCAGGATACTGATCCTACAATTCGTAATTTCTCCAATCAACACAGGGCACACGTATATGTGCATGGAAGTAAGCCCTTAAAAACAAAGAAAAGTGTACACGTAAAAGGAAGTACATTTTTGAGTACGTTGCTATATCCATTACGATAACAGCAATGATTCTCATGCTTGATTATCGCAAAAGCTAGCACATTCCTTCTCCACAGGAATCCACGGTAATATTATCTCTGAAATACACTTTTGCAAAATTTCATGATCCAATATATGACAGTTACTACAAGCAACTGTAAAATATGAAGCTCTTTTGCAAAAAGCCATACCAGTACCAAATGACATTCCATCTACTGTATGTATTGTAAAATCACCCTTTGTGATTGTGGATAATAACAGGGTTTTACTGTGCAGGTGGTTTATGTTGTCAACAAGAACTCATGATAAAAACACAACATTAGGATCAGTCTGACATTAGGAATGAATGTAGATTGTCAAGTAAAATCTGGCAGCTAACTTAAATCACAAAAACTAATTTGAATCACATTTTTCTTGCCTGTTGTAGGTGTTTATATAATAAATAATATGTCCCTTAATCTGCTGCACCCCAGCTTAATTTCTTGTCTTGGCATTTCAGACATTGTCTTTAACAAGAAGGATGTCAGAGGGCCATGTCCATATTATTTCAGCCAAATCGACCCCCTTCCTCCCAAAAGTAAAGGGTCTGGGGAAAGACCACCCTAAGTTCGATTGCTATAAAGAGAAGCAATTATACTTCTGCATTTCTGTCTGGAGGACATATGACTGATGTCTAGGGAGAGCCTGGCTAACCCTCACAGTTGTAGATAACTGGCTCAAATCTTACTTCGCCGTGGTTTACAGAAGCTGCAGCTTTCACTTCAGCTAAGTCTCAGTTTGGGGATTTTTAAAAAAAAATATTTTATACAGTTTGTTTTGCTCATGTAGCTGATTATGTAAATGTAAGCTAATATTCAACACTGCTTCCTATTAAAAAAAAACCCCAACCAAACAAAAAAACACACAAAACCAATCAGCTTGACTCCTGATTGGCTCATCTTGTGTCATGAATATACCTCATGCTTTCTGTAGTATCTCCCCAAAAATCACACAGACTGGAACGGCTTCTGATAGCTTTACTCAAAGCTCTGTGTCTCCTTACAGAATAGCAAGCCCCATTTATTTCAACGATGCCACTTCTGGATAGAGATGTACTCAATATAAATTAAGCTATCCAAAACCTGGCTCACTGACATGGTTAATAATTTATTGCAGGCTTTCAGTGCATCCTTCTCACAGAATCAAAGACAAGCTCCTATAACATGAAACTTAGGACTGTATAGAGAAATTTTCTGCATGTCTTGCAAGCACTTTCAGAACATGTGTAGCAAAAGGCATGAGGCTATTACAGCAGCTCTTCACTCCAAAGACAGAAAATATATAGTGTACACACTAACTGCTGCAGGTACAGGTAATTAAGTTGGCCAAGTTCTGCCCTCATGTATTCCAGCAAAATCGTAATAACTTCACTCATTTCAGTGGGCTTCCCCTAGTCTTGAATATTGTAAAGGAGAATTTGAGCAGTGTGTATGCATTAGAGATGCAGATTCATTAGTGTTAGAAAATGACATTAGCGTAGCATCTGAAAATGACTTCCTCATGTGAAGCTGCCTCGCCAGGAAGATATTTACTTTAAACAAAACCCAATCTTGGACCTAGAGATTTCTCGTGATCAAAACTGTCAGCTTGAAAGACATCCTTTCTTAGTTTCCTTCCTCCCACTACATGCCCACTATGTGAGAGTCTCGCAGATTAGAAAATATTGCTCTCTACCATGGATTCATGACAAGTTTTTTTTTTCATCCAAATTAACCTTTGCAGGCTCCATTACTTTCCTGTCAACTTCCCAGTTATTGTCATAATCAG
Source organism: Ibidorhyncha struthersii (assembly GCA_013398815.1). Lineage (NCBI taxonomy): Eukaryota > Metazoa > Chordata > Aves > Charadriiformes > Charadriidae > Ibidorhyncha > Ibidorhyncha struthersii. The sequence continues at coordinate 41,963 of VZSZ01007437.1, forward strand.
ATTTCTGAAGGCTTAGTTGTATTTGAGAGACACAAAACTGCAATGGGCATTGAATCACTCTTGCCACAGCTCTGGAAGAACACTGTCATGAATACTGAGTGGGCACATGCTGATATATGCTACAAAATGGTGATGACAGAGCTCTCTTTTTGTAGCTGTCCATCCTTGCTGGCTCACAGGGAGAAATACTGTCATCATCCTTCCTTGTATCCACTTCTGTCACAGTACGTAGGTAAACTGCTCCAGAAAAGTTTCTAACAGGGTTTAAAGCAAGAAACCCTGTCTGGAGAACATGTAAGCTGAGGAAGAGAAGTTCTACGCTAAACGTCTGAATAGGTACCTCAACAAGCTGTCACTGAACAAGCAATGTTGCACCTTGCAAATCTTTCTTTTGCTCTCTGATTCTTCAAATGCAGATTGAATATGAGCCTGAAGACAGTGAGGTGTTCAGTTGCCTCCATGAACAGCCTGACAGAGCTTCTAAGAACTGGGAATTCGATTCTATGAGAAGGCCTGGTTTCATGACGAAAGAAGGTGCGAATTGTCAGCAGTCCAAGTGCCCTAAGGAGTCCTAAAGATAAGACTTCCAGGAGAACTCATTTGAATTTCTCTCCACCAGACAAGTTTTTGTTCGTGAAGTAAAAACATTCTCTTGAAACGAAGTAGGTTGATGGTTATTGTATGAATTAAACAGGCAATGATATCCTAGGAGCTCAGAAAGATGAACTGTTAGTCATGTTAAAGAGTTACACCTCAAAGTACCGCAGGGCAGTCTGATGTGGTAAGAATGTCCTTGCCATCTCTTTGAAAAAATTAACAGATTGGGTTCCAAACATTTTTAACGTTGTGAATCGTGACTCTATTAATACTGCTGATTTCCATAATATATATGAGATAGATATCTCCAACATACTGGTCACTGTATATTAAATAGCCAAGGACAAAGCTTATGGAGAAGACAGACACAAATTCAGCGTGCTCTGCTTGCGCTTTAACTTCTGTTACCAACAAAAGTTTCTTCAGATAAAGGGAGGGATATAACCATGGGCCTTCACAGTCTGCCAAAACATCACAGCACTGGCAAAGTTCTACGTGTTTAAAATCACATTGTAAACAGCTACAGTTGATGTGTGGAAGACATTGTTTGTAGTGAAAAGATGTTCTTTTGAAAAAAATAGCAGTTCTGACCATGAAACTGAAAGGCAATACACAAATAGTGAGTTTACTACAGAAAAAGGGATATGTGAAATTGTAAGCATTTTCTTACTCTTTTGACCATCTTTTATCTCACTAGAAGTTATATCACTGGATATGTTCACATCTCCATGAAAGTTCTTTTCCGTTTTTAACTTTAATATTCCTCTGCTTAGATTTATTTCAGATAATCACAGCATTTTTCTACATACTGCGCTTGAAGATTATTTTGTAAAACTGCTGGGTTTTTTTCAATCAGCAGTATTTCTTCTGACTTTCACAAATGTCAAACATATTTGAACTCCTACATTTTCTTAAAATACAGGTTTTTAAGTATTGTTAAAAATAATTACTGTCATTTCACACTGCTCAGTAACTGATTCAACTTAAAAATAAATTATATTTTTCATACTTTGCTTAACATAACATCTGCATCAGCCACAAATAGTGTTTTTCTACGTACCGAAGGTAGAGACTATAGGTTCTGCTGCCCATCCCTGTTGGGACGTTCACTTGTGTTCGAAAAAGACTCCACACACAAAGTTTATGCCCATCCTCTAATCCAAGACTTAGTTACATATTCAAACTGAAGGCAGTACAGTGCTCAAAAAGGGCGATGAATGGAAGGCTTAAAGAGCTCTTTCTCTGACAAGAGAACCTCAGCGGGGGGGTCTGGGCTAAGGGACCACAGTCCCACCAAAGCGCAAGGCGGTGCCCCGCTGTTGCTCTAGCCCTGAGGCCAGGCAGCACTACGCAGAGGGAGATTTTCATATGATTAATAGGGAGTGGAGCTTTAGTGCCTAATTGATGTTTATACCTTTTGGGAAAAAAATCCCCTGCTGTCACAGCATTGTCGACAACCCGGCTCAAATTTCTCTCTTCACAACAATAGCAAGAATGCTGCTAGGTCCACCTGAAGGAATCCTGTCTGGCAGAAATGATGCATAGAAAACTCCGTCGGTCCCTCAGTGTGCCAGCAATGATCCAGTTTGCCCTATTGACAATGCAGATTAAAGGCTGCAATGTCCTGCTAATGCATTGTTCTCTACAAAACATTCTTCCTATGCTTTGTTACTTAGAGTGACCGCTCCTTTGCTGGTCTGCAAAGCCAGTATTGTGCTTCCACGTATGAGCACTCGACACCTTTGGAAGCTGTGCCTGTGGAAATCATTCTCAGGATCAATTACTCCCAGAAGAATTAATTCAGGATCCGATCCCGAGATGTCCTGCATGCCCTTGGCTCCCAACATGGGACATGCTCCCTGACAGGTAGAAGAAGTAGGAGACCTCAAGTCCTGCTCCTGGTCTTGCAAAAATCAACTGCGGAACTTCAAATGCCTTCTGTGGTGAAGGATCAGACTCTCCCTGGGAAGCAGGGGAGGCAAATGAGCAAACCTGTGATACTTTCGCATGGAAGACCATTTGGTGCCACTGTGTAATGTGAAAATTCACCAGAAATTTTCTTCAGGCTCACACACACAATAATTTTACACAGAGAATATTATAATAATGGCTAATAGTATGTCTCCAAAATACCATGTAAAATACATAATGCTGAGATCAATGGTGAGTAAAAGCACTGAAATGACAGTCTTTCAGTTCAAACAAAGCATAGTATTAAAATTCTGGTGGGTGAGTTTGGAAACAAAAATCGTCAGCTTCTGACTGATGTAGTCACCTCCCTGGCTCAGTTACAAAATAGGTCAATAGAGCTTTCTTTCCACAATAGCTAGAAGTAAATGGAAACTTTGCTGCGTTCCAGCCTAGATCAGTAGGAAAAGAGACATTCTCACCGTCATGTAGCTTTTATATTTGTTACATGATACTCGGTGATATTAAACGACAGCTGGCAGGTTTTCAGCAAAGGAAAATATGCTTGTTGCTGCAGGATGGCACCAACCCTTGCACGCTCGCACCTTAAACGTTACGGCCCAGCAATGTAAAACACAGCAGCACCTCAAGGTTCAGCTCAGCCAAGCGTGGCAAGGTCAGCCAGCGGAGCAGGAGGAGGGCAGGGGAGGAAGGCGGGCGTGGAGATGGCAGCCTGACCATACCCGGAGCGACTAGGGCTCAGTTTCTAATGGCAACAATCGCAAAAGCTTCTCTGTGCACCGCTTTGTAATTAAGTGTTAAATAAAAGTGCTGTGCTGCAAACAGCGCATCCTCCCTTACAAATTCTGACTTCATCTTCAGACCTGGTAGTCTATTAAGTAATTCAGTCTGAAAATTCCTAACGCTTAAGCAGGGACTGTGAAATTAAGACATGGTCCGGGTCTCAGTACTGTTGTTTTCTTAACACAGTGATTTCCTTCACCCAGTATTGCTTCTGATCACTGTGTTCCTACTACTTGGAACCACATCTCCATGTTAATACCTTGCTAGGACATTTTCTAAATGCACGTCTAGCTTCATCGTAAAAACTAAGACAAACTTGATCAGAATAATAGATTACAACCACAGCATCTGTGCATAGAAAGAAAAGGTGGAAAGGGAACAAATGTCAAAAAAAGAAGTGGAAGGTATTTTTAAAACTTGCAGCAGCAGACTTTCTCCCAAACATGAAAAATAATCCTTTTAAAAACAGATGCTCAGTCACACAACAAATCTGCAACAAAGCAAGGCTACCAGCAAAACTGAGTATTTTGAAAGGAAAGATGGAAGTCATACCTTAGTAGTGAACGGAAAAGCAATGCCCTAAAACATCTAAATGACTATATATTATTCATCATAAGGCTTTCATGATTACAATTAGTACAAACACATTCACTGTGCTTCCAAACATTGGTGGGAATGTTGATATGTTTACATCAATGTAGCAGAGATTTGTGCATTTTTCCTTACATCAAACATTTTTAAAAGAGTGTAGGAACAGGAAACGGGAAAGCAAACATCCCAAAAGGGGGGCGACCTGCTATCTGGTGTGTGGCTATTGCTGGTTTTGTGTATTTGGAGAGAATTATATATAATCTACATTAGAGCAAGATTTTAACATCTTTATGTGCAAACACGTGATTTTTCTGAATACTGGATTTCACCACGTTTACAAATGCTACAAAAACTGTTCTGTGTGTGCTCTGGACAAATGTGTTTCAGCGTTGGGTGGATTAGTGTACTAAACGAGGTGTGGTTCAGAGAGAGGTTACTACAAGGGTTACTTCTGCAATTCGAATTCCTCAGAGCACAGGTGTACCCATGGTGCCCTATTGCACTGTATCCACTTTCTCAGGTAATTGCTCAGAAATGTCTTTCTGCGCTCTTTTTTTCTCCTTTTGTGTATATGCGTGTACCTTTATGTGTGCTGGTAATGCGGGGGGGAGGAGGACGAGGAAGAAAAGAGGGTTGGGCTCAATATGTCTTCCATGATTCTTTACAGATCTGAGGCCCAGAGCTAAAATAATGGGAATATTTTCCCTTTTCTTGGGGGAAAAGGACTAACATTAATTAAACGAGACAGCTTTTCCCATTCAGTGAGAGGCGTTCACTAGGAGAGTTTTGGCTTCTGGCCACTGGGAGGGAAAAAAAAATAATAAGAAAGTCACCAAACCACCTCATCTTGCTTAAGTATAGCTAATACTCTTATTTTAGCTATTTGGTGTGCTTTTTTTTTTAAATCGTCTCCCAGCCTCAGGAGGAAGCA
>VZSZ01007437.1:47367-99795 GCA_013398815.1 Ibidorhyncha struthersii
CCCCCGCGATGAAACTAAAGGGGGCTCAGCGCCATTCTCCGGTTTGCCTGTGGAAAACCGGCCCCTCCCGCGTCTACCAGCTGTTTGCGGAGCTCTCTGAAACGGGGCGTAGGCTCAGGCGTCCTCCCCGCGGCCCAGCCCCGGGTAGGGCAGCGGGGGGCCCGGCAGCAGGGCGCCCTCTGTCCTCTTTTCTGTACGGCCCCCCCCCGCCGCTCTCGGGTGAAAGCGATGGAAGCGTCGCTGCCCCCTTTCCCCAGCTGAACGCTGCTAAACGCCTCTTCACTAAGGCAGCTGGAGGACGGACACAAAAATGGCATCTCCAGAGGTTTTTGCACCATCTCGATGCTCTTCACCCGGCTTGCTCGGGTCAGCTGAGTAAGGGACGAGGGGCAGAGCAGCTCCGTCAGGTGGAAGCCGTGGGGGGCTGTGCTTGGATGTTGGGGATCCCGGGTTGAGGCCTTGCCCACGGCCAACCCCGCCTGGGGACATATGCTCGGGGAGCTGCCAGGCTCTCCGAGGAGAAGTCCTGCAGCTAGATTACCATACTGAGGTTTTTCAGCTCCAGGCATTGTGTAGTGTATTTAGAAACAGAATTTTCTGCTGGGAAGAGTTAAATTGCTGGCTTTACAGAGTTTATAATATTTGCTGGGTTGTGTGGGTTTGTGTTGTTTTTTTTTTCCTCCTATAAGATTTGTTACAACAGACCAAAACTAAAGCAAAAGGGAGCTGAAAAATACCTGGGCTGAGCCGCACTTATGAACTGGATTCTCCACTCCCATGAGATCATTTGTGGGACAGGTTTTGATTTGGTAAGCTATTCAACACGAAATTGGAGAGAAAAATAAGAGATGACAGGAGATTAAACAGTACTTTTTTAAAAAGCTAAAAGTCAGCAAAAAAAAGACCTAAGCTAAGTAGTATAAATTAATTTCTTTAAGAATTGTGCTACTGTAAAAGCAATAAGCAGTTTAGTCTAAGAGTGGGCTATGAACCCTTTGAAAGAATCGTGTTATGTGTGTGCCGTCATAAATTAAAGTGAAGTCCTGGCACTCAGAAGAGTGGCATTGCTTTCCTGTGAGCTTTTACTGTCTTTTGAGACTTCGTGTGTCATGTCATTTACATTACATAAACATAAAGGACCCCAAAATACTAATTCTCTTAAGAGTTTTCTGTTTATTTAAATATGTGATCCCAAGCATTTACAGAGGGGGGATACCAGCTAATTCTCACTGTCTCATTTCCTAAGTAAATGATTTTAGGGATCATTTGTATTAAAAAAACCCTACTCTCAACTGGCTTTCTGGTTGTACTTAGCAATGTATCCCTATTGTGCTTATCAAGGTTGCTGTCGTGCAAAATGAATGAAAGATGACAAAAGGCAAAGATGAAAAAGAGCACTGGGAATTTTAAGACTTCCAGTTCTGCACTGCCATTTCTCTCTTTCACTGTATTCTCTCCAACAGCTTAAGCAACTGTTGTGGATGAACCAAGTTGTGCAGGTGGAGACAGTGTTTAGTCAGGCACGCTGCTTTAGTAAGTCACCCGTAAACGAAAATAATCTGTGATATTTGAATAAATGCAGTTGTACTTACTACTTTCTTGGTCAACAGCATCATCTGAAGTGTAGCTTGGGAGTATCCACCTAAGAGCTAACCACATTTGAAAAAAACACCGAGTAAGTATTCAGTCAGTATTCATGAAGCTGGGGTAGTCTTCCTTTGTGAGAACAGGTACTTGTTAAAAGCCCCTCTTTTTGTCAAGCAAATAATGACATGCCATGCCTGTAACTTTTTTTCTGTGACACTTTGTAAAAAGGGGCTATTACTGTAGAGGGTAATAGGAATATGTGTGGGTGTGGTGGGGAGGGGGGAGCACTGTCTGGAGAAGAAGTTTCAGAGAAACTAGGAGAAGGTCCAGCCAGGATGCTGATGGGATCGCACAGATGTGAGAAAGTCTAGAAGCCTTACCAGAGACCTACTGCTTATCCCCAACATTTCAAAATGGGGTTTTAAGTCTGAGAAATAAGTATAAAAATGAATTACCTATACTCTGTGGTTCCCAAGGTATTTGAGAGTGTCTTTAATGTTTCCACTCTAAAAGGGGGTTAGTTCTTTTCTCTGTACACTGCATTTCAAAGCCAGTCCCCTAGAGTGAAGTTCAGCTTTGGCTTCAAGCACAGAAATTTAGCAATGAGAATGTGAGTGAGGTACCCTAACTTTCCATTGCAGAGAGTGGGAGTGGGATTCAGGTTCCTCCATAGGAGCCATGTGAACCTTCTGCTTTCATATATTTAAAGGGGGCCTCTGGATACAGCACAATATGGGTCTCTTGGAGACATCCATGACTTCTGGACAGACAAGTGGAGGCCAGGCAGGATTAACGAGGACAATTCAAATGGCACAAGATGCTATATTTAGGTTATGGAAGTAAACCCAATACACTTAAAGGAGTTTGCACCCGGAAGTAGATACTTGCATTTGGTCAGATGAGTAAGTCTGCGTACTCCAGTACTTGTCTGGAGACTTTGGCTGGCTGCACTGACAAAACCTGTATGACCACGATAGTGACTTAGACACCTAGCTCACAGCAAGGTGTCTGTGCTTAGGATCTTAAATTCAGGTGTTGAATCCTACCCCTGCAGGCTTAATTTACTTAATGCTGGTGACCAGCATTGTTTGAGACAGCCGTACAGCATTGTCACTTATCACATAGGAGCTAAGGAAGACCCACATCTTTTGGAGTGGCAGCCAGTCCACGCATTCAGCTTGTCTGAAGCTCTTTTTTTTTTGTGAAAACTCATCTCTGAAAACTCAATTCTTCAAACATTTTCTGAGAAAATACCTCTCCTTTTAAGTTTCCTTTTTTCTGCGCACAAAGAAGTTTTATATATAGCCTCAATCTTTTCTAGAAATTCAGAGCTGTCTAAGCCTAAATATGAGTGAAATAAAACAAGACCTTTCTTTTCCAGAACCGGTACTGCTATAGAAAGCAGACCCTTGTTAAATGGGAAAAAAGGGGTGGGGAAGGGAACCTGAGTGCCATTTCAGAAACTGGAAATTGTGAGTGGCTGAAAACTTGGTGTCCTGTGAAGTTAAAGGTTGCTCAAAACCTTTACAAGACAGAGGGCTGAAAGCATTAAACTTGAGTGTTTCATTCAGGAACGGACTGGAAGTGAAGAAGGGTAAAAGAAAACCAGTGCAATACGTTGGACAGTAACAGCAAAACCAAACAAGTATACAAACATTGGGAAGAAGCCCAGGAAAAATAAAAAGCAAACATGCTTTTCTAAGAAGGCAACACAGAGAAAGAAAATCTGATACACATTGGACACATCTTAGAGGTTATTCACATTCATTTGAATAGAAGGGTGGGAGAAAACCCTTCCCTAGTTGCAGAGATCCCCTACCACTTCTTTATGACATTTCTTTATTTCTGTTCCCCCAGAGAAACATTCTCACAGTTAGTTCCCAGAATTTCTTGTATTCTTCCATCTTTTTTTCCTCTGAAAAAAACTTCCCCTGCCTTCAGAGGTCTTTTTTATGTGACAGAAAGTCAGGTCATCTTTTTATTCTTTTCAATATTTTATGAGAAGCTTGGCAGGCTTTAGAGATTCTTTAAGTTTTAGGACTGAGAGAGAAGCAACTCAACCTTATGCTCTTGTGCCAAGAGAGAATGCAATTTTTCTGGTGAAATGTTTAAGCCAACCACTTGAACATCCTCCAACCTTTTCACCTTTTCTCATCAATATCAGCTTGAAGTCACAGCTGCCATAGGGGCTGAAGCCAATAAAAGAGGTAAAACATCTCCAGCACGACTTAAGTGGAATTGCCAGAGCATGGACTGGTGATCCAAAAGCCAGCTGTTCATCTGCTGCCTAGCTTGATTACATGCCTTCCTGTTAGGACCGTGAAATTCTCGAGCCACTTATAGCCAAATCAAAGAACTCAGTACCTTTCTTTTGTCTAAAGTAAGGGCAAGGCTGGGAAAGCAGGCTATGCTCCATATACAAACAGTTGAGGGACCCAATCTGTTAGATATTTTTGGAGCATGCCTAATGGATTGGGCCTCACAAAAACGCCGTGGTTGCTTTCCCCTGAAACACAGCTGAAGAGGAGGCAGTAGTGCCTCCATGCCAAATACACATGCACGCACGCATGCACACCAGGTACAGCACCAAATGTCCTGGGCGTTCTCACCCCCAGAAATGGGGAATGTGACGCTCTTCTCAGCCTGAAAAATTCGATGGGCATTGACTAGCTTTCACTCACTTCTACTGGAAGCAAGGACTGAAGCCTACAAATGCCACTTTCCTGCTGATCACCATAGCCCTTGGATTACAATGTCATGATCTATCAGTCTTCTCCCACCCCTTGCTGTGCAGAGGACAGAAAGTCCCCCATCCTCGTTAGTTATGTGGCTGATTATTAGGACCCTTATGTCAGGTGGGAGACGCAAGCTGAAAGGTTTGCTGGGAGGACATGGAACCTGAACTGTCCAAATGAGGTATGGACACCACACGTTATGTTAAAAGTGGGTGTTGGCACCACTTCTGGTTGCATTTTAACAACAACAACAACAACAAAAGCATAAGTTCTGTTATGTTTCTTCAAGAAAGAATCAGGATACTGAGCCTTCAAAAGATACAGGAACTTTTCTGTAGTCCTGAGTAAGTTCTACATAGGGATGGATGTAAGGTAGGCTCATGTTGTCAGTATTTCTTACTCCCTGGCTCTTGGTAGCTCCTCACTTTGTACCAGCTCTTTGAGATGATTTTTGAGAGGTTCCCAAGGATTCCTGCCTGGGGAGTAGCTGCTTAACATTGGTTTTGAGGGCAAAAGCATGGAGATGCTGCATGTAAGTATGAAGTGGCCAAACCACAATGTATCTATTCTCCCTTAAACTGTTTTTGTTAGAAATGGTGCCCTAGTTTTTCCTCTTCCAGCATATACTTCCCTCCTTCAAATCAAGAGGGGAAGGTATGGCTCTGATCAGGCTTGATCCTTTCATAGATGTTCAGTCATCTTTCATTGCCATGTGACTTTGTGATAAGCTTTAATCATATTACAAGGTGGTCAGCTGTCTGGTTACCAGTCCTACTTGGGTGGGCTGGGCATGTCTTGTGCATCCATCTGAATAAGAAATTATCAAGGGATAACAATCCTTCACTGTTAGCCCTATATCAGTCCAAGCTGGAGGTAGAACATCAGGAGGGGCACAGACCAACGTTGTAATGAAAATGTTTGCAGAGAGACAGAAGAAAAATATTTATCAGTTGTCCACTGTTTACCTAAGTAATCACTTTAGCTGATACTGGTTTTGGAATTAGTAGTTACTTGTAAAATTGTTGTATCTTCTCAATTAGTTAACTGTTGTTTTCTCTCTCTGAAGAATTTATCTTTCTGAAAATTTTCTACTGCACATTCTGAAATGGCATTTTCCCCTTTATTGTTCTAGAAATTTGAATCTGAACTTAAGCTAGACAGATCATCCCTCTGCATTTCAAATCCAACACCCCAGGGGCTTTATGTTTTCCCTGTGTCCATCTGCTGACAGGAGGAGTTTTAGCTAGTGTTTGGGTTTGCATATTAGGGCATGTGGAGAAACAAATTAGCAGGTAAGAAATTGCCATTTGTCAGGCTCCTTCCTTTTTTTCTTTCTTTCTTTGCCGGTGAAAGACACAAAGATAAGTGTCAGCCCATGGCTTGTAGCTGCCCTGTTATAGCAGCCCTCCCATGTGGCCAGTTCAAAAGCTAAGTAATAGTTCTGACACTAGCTTATCTGGCAAAAGGATTCCGATGGGTGGATGTGAGAATAACATCTGCCTTTCAAGTCTTATGCTTGCCAACGTAGGCACGTGAGGTTTTTTGTTGTTCCAAGAACCTCTGAAGCATAGACAAGGTAAAGGTCCTATGAATTGGAACCACCTGCTTGAACTAATGTTCTGGCAAACTCCTGTTTTCCTGGAGCTGGTTCAGAGTATTCTGGGCTATGTGGAATGGGAAAAATCCACAAAAATGTCTTACCACCACATAAATTTTTTCTATACTATTGTGTTCAGACAGGAAGAGTGAACAGGCCTAGTAAGTGTGAAGCACATACTGTGTCTGTGTGACCACTCCCTTTACCGCATAGTCTATTGTATTCCCATCTGACACGATAGATGCAGAGCTTAGAGATCAAGAGGCGCGCAGCTTTCAGACCTGATGCTGCAAATAGCACAGTGGGTTCATTCGCTGTTTTCTCAAATCCTCTATTTTGTAGTCTCAATATTTGTTTTGGAGTAGCTGAACTGAACAACGTTGAAAGTTTCTGAGAGTACTTACATTTGTGTATACAGCCTGTACGTCCCTCACACCATACCACTTTAGTGTGAAGGGCTTCTTTTTAAACCAAAGACTTGTTACGACCCTTACAAAATAACCCTGCTGAAGACTTGCTTGTTTATCCTTCAAAGGAAAGACAACAATGGAATGTCCTCTAATATTTGTGAATTCATGTTAAAAATGGCAAACATATGAAAAGAGTACATTTTCTATACATTTTATGTTTTCAAGCTGGATCAAAAAAATTAAATACCTACCATTCACACAATCAAGAATGAGTTGCACCTTATCACTTAGATAATTTAAAATTGAACCACTTAAGTTTTTATAGCAATGGAGCTAAAATGTGCTGTAAGGTTTGTAAAACAAACCAAAGGTCTTCTTGATCTCAGGACACCCATAGCCCTTTTGAGTGCTAACACATCCATAAATGCTTAAGTTATGCAAAGTGAAACGTTCAACAGAGAGAACTAGAAAGTCTAAGCCATAATACCATTGAGTAGACAGGTCAGGATATTTCCCAAGAGGTTCACATGGCTGCTCTGAATCAGCCATGAAAGGTGTTAATATCTGTATCTCTATATCTCTTCAACAGGGTACGCAGTATAAGGGTGTCATTACTTTTATAAATTTTATAAACAATATGTACAGTCTCAGTCAGGATCATTCTACTTGGCTTTTCTTGGTTGGTCAAATTCTTGCTGAGATGCTCCACCAGCTATAAGTGAAGCTGAAATAGGTTTCTAACATATGTGTTCAGATACCTGAAGCTGTGCCATATGAATGCAAGCTCTTGAGGGTATCGCACTTCCTTTTGTTTAGAGTGATAACTCAGAGTCAATCAAAAAGTTTAACGTGACCCCAAAGTGTTTAATCCATATTCCTGTGGATTTTTAAAAAGGGTTACTTTAATCTCAACTCACACGTGCTTTTCAACTTCCTGAGTCTGATAAACTCCAGCACTGACTTTTTCCTTTGTCCCTTCTGGTGCATTTGTTGGATTCAAACTGTATGTTGTTCCTTCATTAAAGTGGATACTTATGATCTATCTTTCCTTGGTGTTAGCACCAGTACTGGCACTTTATAGTGCCTCAAGCATTTAATCACATCCTTTCTCTGAACTTTAATCTGGTGGGCATAATTTGCCTCTCCAGGGAAAAGTTAAGTACATAAAACGATTTTTAAAAACATTGAGAGCTTATTTGCCGTTAATTAGAAAGCACAAGGGATATATGGACGCAGACAAGACAGTAAGATTCACATATGCCATTTTGACTTAATTTTGTTACCACTCTGGGTCATTCTTTGGAGGATTTGGTCAACATCCTCTAGTGTATGCTAAATTTCCTTCTGTGAGTTACCTACATACATTGTTGAGTAACTCCATACATCTGCTGGTAATTTCGGTCCTTTGCCATTCATGCAGTATGTTCATTCATTCATTCACTCATTAAAATTACCAGTTACCCTTTTTCTTATAGGCACTAATTCTTTTTGTCAAATGACGGGCCATGACATTTTCTTCACAGGTGATTGAAGTCTATCACCTGTTTGTAAATTGCCAGTCTCTTTGAGTTCAGATTGGAAAAACTGGTGTTTGCCTGAATGACAGTCAACTTTTTCTGTGCTGACAGGATAATGACAGTTTAGCAGCTGTTCATTGTTAGTCTTGTTCTAGAATGTCTCTTGACCAGCTCTCTGTGTTTTAAATCAGTAGCAGGGATTCTAAACACAATCCACATTCAAATAATTTGTTCTCTGACATGGCATTCTTAACACTATAGAGAGAGATTCCCAAGTTGTCTCACCTGGGGGTGTTTTTTAGAGCTGCTGAGAATTGACAGTTCTCATGGTTTTCAGTTCATAGTATAGTATCTCAGCATGCCTGAAAATTAGGACAGTATTTTTCTAGATGTCAGCGTGCAAAGGGTCCACAACAAAGGTCACCTCAACCGTTTAACACAGCACAACACTCATCATTGTGGTATTTTAAGTGCTTAAGTAATTGCATGGTTACTAAGATACCTTGGATTACTTTAAAGGTTTGCTGGAGTTAACTGGTTCCATCAGTGTAGAGATCAGGTTGCTGAAGTTCTTAATCCAAGTGCAGGTACTTGCAGTGTGTGCTGTGTATTATTTCCATAAAGCCATCTCCTTAACTAAGAAAAAAAATATGTATACAAGTGTTGCTTGAATTGACATTGCTAGCCTTTTCCAGTTCATAACCACTTTTTGCAGTATTGTAAAACAAACCATGAAAGTATGTGTTTATTTGACTTACACAGCAAAGTATTCTCAAGAACTACGCCTACCCAATATACTTACTCTTTACAACCCATATATGTTGCCTCTTCAAGGAAGGGACTGTTTCTTGTTCCGTAGAAAGCTATTGCTCGCAACGGGAAATGGATGCCATACTCATGGCAGAAGTCATAGGAACTAGAGTAGGCTTCCAGAAAGATTAGAGATGACAGTGTTTCAGGGGTGGAAATGATCAGATTTACAGAGGCAAGAGTTAATGTAAGAACATATAAAAGTTGTGCTGGGTTAGGCCAGAAACGTGAATTGTCCAATATCTTGTCTCCAGCAGTCGTCAGTACCAGATGTCTCAGGGAAAGTAAAGGGGATGGCAAGCGCATGGTAGAAATCTTTAAATAATACTATGTTAATGTCTAGCATATTTCAGAGCAGGGAATTTCTGAACCAGAAGTTGTGTCTCAATACTTAATGGGCCTCAGTGGATTTTTCTTCCATGAACTACTTTTTAACTCAACTTCTGAGCTTGTCATCTGGGCTCTTATCAGAGCCAATGGCAAGGTGAAAATAATTCTATGACATGATTCACCTAATTTATTTTCTTGCCTAGGGATGAGAAAATAGCTGTCCAAAAAGCACAGTTTTCTTTTTAGCAGAAAGAAATGTAGGTGATTACCTCAGATATGATGCTCTATGTGAAGTTAAGAAATGAATGAATCCCATTCTAGATATGAGATTCGGATCACAGATTCTAGAATGGTATGTCTTCATGTGAACTATTCTTTGGTTCGGTCACCTAAACATAGGCATTTACATCCATTTGAGATGAGCTGTCTGGCCTCCAGTATCTTTTCCAGAAGCAAGGGTCTTCTACCATAGGTCCCGTGCCATACTTGCAAGAATGCCTCAGATACTCCAGGATATCTCAAAAGGCACGAGATGCCTTTGTTTAAGAGACCGAATTGATTGCAAGGTATCTAAGCTCTAACTGAGGAAGGTGAAGTCTATTCAGTGCAGTAAGTGAAGCCTAAAGGTGATGTGTAGAGCTTGATTCAGCTGGCCCAAACACAGGTGAGTGCTGAGCTGCACTAGGGTACCTGAGACAGTCTCATGGAGCCAGCAGGTGTGACACAGGACCTACTAGAGAGGGCAACTCTTTTGAATGGCAATTGAAGGCCAGGCAGAGTAACATAAGACATTTCAAATTACGGTAGACACCATGCCAGGAGACGGAACTGAGCCTCCAGTACCATGGCATCTGAACTGCTCCCCAAGTTTCATTGACTGTAGGGGCTTATGCCGCGTTGCCTAAACATAGGTGACTAGAGCTAATTGGTATTGTTTAGGTTATCTGAGCCACCTAGGTGGGAGTGGCATTTATGAGATGGATAGGACCTAGAGAAGACCTCTACCCCTTCTGGTCCAGCAGCTGGAGGCTGGGTGAGTGCTCAAGTGATGCTGAATGTCCACGTGGGGAACAAAACAGACTTTTAAGTGAGAGAAACAAGACTAAAGTTGCAGAAAGGGAGGATTAAAAACGAGGACTGCTTTATGAAATTAAACATCTGATAAGATTTTTTTTCCACTAAAAGAACCTGCAAATTTAAATAGTCTTGGCTAAGATTCTTGGATATGTTCAGTAGAGAATACTGAGATAAGGAAATACTGTTCTGTATTCTATATTTGTACAATGCAAGGTTGCATTTTTACTGGGACTGCTACTTTGAAAAAAAAAAAGGAAAAGAGAGATTAAGATTTTTTAAGAAGTTGAAAATAAATATCAATCAAATATGGTTGCAACCAGATTTAAAGATCAGAAGGTAACTGATTACAGGAATAAAGATATTAAAATGTAGAAAGTGGAGGAATTCATACAGGAAAAATACTGTTACAAAGAAGAAGAGAGGAAGAATGCTATGAAGTTGGCAAAGGTTCGTAGGGAAACAGATATCCCATATTATGATTTATCCACGTAGGCAGGCTTGGAAGGATGAAGTTCAGTGTTGAATTTTACCATGTTGTCATGAAGGATGGAGAGTGGGAAAGAAAGTAACAGAAGAAGAAAGATTGGTCTGAACACAGAAGAGGAAGGCTTCCATGCCACAGGCATAACTTTATAGAATTTCTGAGTGAAAACCCCCCCTCTTGATACTTTATGGGTAAATTAAACGCCAGACTCTTTAATTTTTGAAGAAGGATTTTAGGGAGGATTTGGGCAATGGACAGAATCACTGCAGTTTCATAATAATTCATTTAGTGCAGCTTTTTACATTTTCTACTTACCACAGTTTTCCATTGCTGAAATTCAGAAACATTAAAATGTTTCACCTCCTAAATGTTGATACCATGTTAGCACATTAGACAATAAGTGACAGCAATTACAAAAATTTTCCTTAAGAGTTAATTTGTTAGCTAGAAGAACTTAAATTTTAAGTGTATATGTAGTCATCTATGTTACTTTCACAGTGTTTGTTTAATATCTAAGGATCCCTGTAGATAATAATCTTGGAACCCATATTCATGAAAGCTGTAGAAAATTGTTGAAAAGACCCTAGAACTTTAATACAAAACTGCAAATTAGTATTTTAAACAAGAAAGAAAAGACCTTTACTAAATCATGCTATGATAAACATATTTAGAAATTTTCACGAAAATCAAATGTAACTTACAGTTTGTTCTTCTGTAAAAAAAAATCTGATGAAGACAAAAAAAAGAAATATATTCCTACATTTTAACTCAGAATTTATCCATATCTTTCTTTAGTACCCACAAAAATGATGTAGAAGAAACCACATACACACACACACACACACACACAGAGGACCATGATTTAATGGCTGGGATTGTCAGAAAAAATATCCTGCCATTTCCAATCAAATTTAGCCTGTATATTATGGTGAAATTCTGTAAGAAAAAAACAAAGAAGCTGTCATCACATCTAATGGCTTGCTTACATTCAGAATCCCCTCTGGAATAATAATTACATCAGTGTATCCGTACCGATGTATCTCTGCTTTGCCTGCTCCCACTGCTGTGCCTGCGCTGTTAGATGTTACCTGTGATTTATGCCAGGCTCTGTGCTGCATTGGTGGCTGCGCATTTCCATATGGATGGGTATCCCGTGGTTTCTGGCACCGCTCCCGGCCCCTGCTGAATTCCAGGCCATTTTCATACTAGATTGCGAGGTGTGTTCAGGAGGCCAGGGGAATTGTGGGGATGGGAATCAATTGCTTGTAATTGAGTTCTGCTCTAATCTTACGACTCACTTGGCTGATCAGTGTGCCCACAACTTACATACACCCAAGCACATACCCCTGGGTGAATTTTCCCCACAAGCTTTGTGGGCAGATACGAATATCGTAACCGTGTACCTGCAGACGTCTTAGCTATTAATATAAGTCTTTCAGGTTCTTACAAAGTTCATTGAGTTTTAGAAAGTTGTAAAGCAAACTCCCTCATTAAGAGTGG
This sequence comes from Ibidorhyncha struthersii, assembly GCA_013398815.1. Classification (NCBI taxonomy): domain Eukaryota; kingdom Metazoa; phylum Chordata; class Aves; order Charadriiformes; family Charadriidae; genus Ibidorhyncha; species Ibidorhyncha struthersii. The sequence goes on from VZSZ01007437.1 coordinate 59,415, forward strand.
GAAAACCGATGGAATCGGTAATTTCCATTGTACTGAAATTACATCTGTATCTGCTTGAAAATCTTGGATTTTTTTGATGACTTAAACAACTTCTTGAAATATGTAGACTAGCTTTGGGCTAGTAATGGCACTATTATTTTTATTGCTCCTGCTATTTTTTTTTTTTTCTGTGGTGTTACCTAGAAATCTTTCCTTCTATGGCATTTGTGTGTCTCCTTCCTTATGTCACCTTATTGTTACAATATAGATATTGTACATTACTCACCTTTTTACCATTATGCTGTTCTCCTGTTTTGAGCAGGCAAATGCCAAGAACCAGGGAGAGAACAACACTGCAAAGGATTACAGTCACCACAGAAACGGGGTGTTTTGTGTACTTTAGCGCAATAAGCTGGCCTTGAGAAACCCACACTCATACATTCCTGATTTTATTCCTGGTGGGAAGGTGGAAGTTGGCATTTCTAACACTTCAGGGACTCATAAAAATATCAAGGCAGTGGGCATGTGGGGAATCAGCTGGAAATTGTTCCTGGCATATCTTACGTTTCTCTCCATGATAGCAATGTATCAGAACAAGTCATGTGCGCAGTACTGGGAATCGTATGTAACTTGATAACCGTCCTCTGGTCAGACATCATCTGGTAAAATTTGTCTTCGGCCACAGATGCCGCAGAGGGAATGTTTTATATTGAAACCTTCAGCAAGAGCAAGGAAACAGTGACACTGTATAGTCCGAACATTGTATGTTACGTTTACTTTGATTTGGCCTTCGCATCTCTCAGTCTGTAATTGCTTTCTGCTTTTGGCTTGGTGGTGGTCCAGGTTACATAAAGACTGTTTGACTGGAAAGATTTGGATGATCTCCCAGTGGCTGAAAGGTAATCTATGTGGAATGACAGGAAACAGTTTCCCCCCTCCCTTGACTTCTTCAGCAAACCAAGTAAACTTCTTGCTTCCTTGGTGTCCATCCTCTGTGTGCCTGTCAGTCACAATGGATTCGGAGTGACTAATCATAGCGACGAGATGGCTTCCCAGCGCCTTCGTGGCTCTCAGCAGTTAAACATCTTGCCACTGTCCTGTGAAAACTTTCACCAGATTTGCTGCGGAACTTTCTTTTGTAGCTGGAAAAGAAATTTTAATATATCTGCAGTTTTGCCTGCTTCATTTACTGCAGTGTTCACTGCAACAAGTCACCACTGCAAAGCGTGTTTCCCAGACAAGGAAGCTGTTTCCTAACTTCTGCTACAACATCTAACAAGGCTTCTGTTTCCTCACTGCTTGCAGACAGTATTTCGCCTTCAGCCTCTGTGCCCGATCCCATAGACTTCAGTAGGTGTTTTGAATGCATGGTACTATATGTGGACGTGTCTCGCATTGATAGATTAACATTTTCAAATCCATTGATCCCTAATCGCATTTCCAGACAGCAGTGCTTATCCGAAGTAAAACACAGCTACACGGGGTAATCTATGAAGCAATCAGTGATACTGTTTCATAATAAATCCATCTGCAAGCAGTTTGCTCCTGGTTCACTAGTGCCACGGCTTCCACGTTAACGTGTTTGTCACAACTTGTTGTATTCTCATTGCTTATGTCAAATTGATAACGCCCATACCCCTTTAACTACAGCATTCAAATGAAACTCAATGTGAATGTTTATGTTGTTGAAAAGCTACTTAAAGAAACCAGCTGTGCAGCTTAAAGGTGTGTAGCACTGCAGGCAGAGTATAGAAGGGGAAAGCTCGAGGTTTGATGAAGCTTTTCAGCAGATGGAACAGTAATGTCACTTCTCTCCAAATGCAGTACACAGTACACTGCCAAAGCGCCTGAAAAGTTGAGAGTTTGCTTCACAGCAAAATAAGGCCAATCACAGAGCTTGTTCCAGTTTGTATTTCCATTTGTTCTTCAAACTGGATTTACTGAGTACAAATACCAAAGTTCTATCATTTTGGTTTTGCAAGAGGAAAACTGTTCTGCTGTGACCTAATGCAGAAATGCTGCCTCACTTTTCTCTGCACTATTTTGTCTCCTAATGATGGTGTAGTCCATGGAGGGAGTGGGAGGCAATAATAAGTTCTCTTTCTGGCTGGTGCTGGCTTCACTGGCTTTCATTGAAGCCAATATGTGAGAAGTGGTTACAGTTAAGAAAATGTTCATGCTGATTATTATGAGGTAATTTATTATTATGAGGTCTTCTCATTTACATGCTTCTCTTTCATCCTACACACTCAGGTTGTATCTGAATCCCTTCTCATCTTCGTTTCCTTGACCTTTTATACAATAGGCTTCAAAAAATCCCTGTTTCCTATAGAAGCACTGTGGAAATTAATTAATAGTGCAAAACACACAGGATCTACAGCAATGAGCATCAAAAAAACAAGAAATAAAGTTCTATAGGAATTACTGGTTCATGGGGGAAAAAAATTGCAAGTTGGCTTCATGCTACTGCAATTTAGAAAAAAATAAAATAATTTTGATGTTTTTGTGAGACATTTTTTTTCCAAAAATTTGAAGCTTAAAGTGTTCTTTCTGTCATAGAAGTCAAATCTTTGGAGACGGATTTAATTTATAAGTGTATATATACAAGAGTACACTTTGTCTTTAGTGACAAAAGACAATATGTTCCATCTTGAAAATATAAAAAAATCACAACAGGATCAAAATGCTTTTAAAACAAGGCTCCCTTCCCTTCCCTTCCCTTCCCTTCCCTTCCCTTCCCTTCCCTTCCCTTCCCTTTTTCCTTCTGTCCTTTTTTCTGTCTCTCTTTTTTTTCAGAATGAAATTTTTCTATGCTGAAAGTCTGCCGTAGAAAGTTTTTGTTCTGTAAAAAGGGTATTTTTTTATTGGAAGATTTTCAACTGCTTCTACCCAGAAGGAAGTTAATAAATTTTCAGGGCTGTACTTGTGTAGTGTGCCGTAAATAAAGTTCAGGGCAAGAGACTGAACTGTAAGTGTTGAACAAATAAATGCTTATTAATTTTAAAGCAACCATCTGCTTTAATGGGGCGAGATCCTGTGGGAAAACCCCCATGAACCTATCTTTAATTCCTGTGAAGGATTGTAAACATTGTTCAGAATTAATGATGGAATTTTTTAACTTTTAAGAGCTTTTATTCATAACCTTACCATTGTTTTAATATGGAACTTTTGCACAAAGTGTATATATGTATTTATACTTACATATTTATATATATACAATTAAATTTTGAATTGTCTGCCTACCCTGCCGTGTACACAAAAGGGAAGCCTCCTCTTTCCATCACCTCATTCAGTGCAGCTGAGTCCCAGTGCTACAAGGGCTACAGGGAAAAAAGGGGAGGCTTAGGTCTTCTCCAGACTCTCTAAAAATGGTGACCCTATCTGAGACAGCAGAGAGGATGTCTAGCGTAGGCCGTTAAAGCCCTTTGTGTGTATTATTCCTTATGGAAGCAGAAAGATAAAGGAACCGGAGTCTCAAATCTGGTAATTGAGTAATTCTGAAAACCACAGTGGGGTTCTTGCTCTTTCCTAGGATCAAGGTGACAGAGCATTTTTCTTCTGTTGCCAGCACTGGAGAGTGATAATGTAGACCATTTATATCTGTCTCCTTCATGACACCCCATTGAACAGTGTGCAACAGAGACAAACCTCTGTGTTTCCCACTGCTCAACACAACTGTCACCCACTATAGTGATTCTTACAGAGGTTTAAGGAAATAATTTTTAAAAAGAATGTGTGAACTGTCTTGCGCGTGCAGTCTCACCAGTGTTTTGGGGATATCCTGAGGCAGGCTATGTGTCAAGCCCGTTGTGTCTCATCGTCACTGGTGGAAACCTGAATGTGTCTGATGCTCTTTGGAATCTGTCATAGCTTTAGCACCCAACCTTCTGGAGGGAGAAAATTCCACAATATAACTATGTGTTGGAAGAGAAAGGGCACCCTTTGCTTTGCTTTGAGCTTGTTGCCTCATTATGTAGAACATAAGGCTGGAAGAAACCAGCTGGTTGGTAGTTGCGTTGAGCATCCTGCCATTGGAGGTGACTGCAAGAGTGGTTTTAGTACACTGGGGAATCTGGGAATTCAGTCTGATGTGTCCCCACACACCACGGCCAGCGAAACATTTTCCAACACTGTAAATAAGGCCCTTTGCTGTGTGTCACCTTCATATGGCTCTTTTTGAAGCTGAAGAGTCCTAATCTTTATCAGTCCCACTCCATATGTAAGCTTTCTCCTGCTCCCAGTCATTCTTGTTAGCTTTATCTATACTTTTCACATTCTGCTGTATCCTTACCGAGGAAGGGATTTAGAGTTTCATGTACTGTTCAAGAGACAGCTGTACCTGGAATGTGCATATCCCTAATAGTTCCCCAGTGTTATTTGTTACTGTGCTGATATTTTTAGTCCGCTGTCCAAAATTGTTCAAAAAAATCTCTCTATTAAGTATGAAAACATCTTCATGTTATATCTATGCCAAGGAATCAGAAGGTTCCCAGTCAGTCACTGGGCCCAGTGTATGTCCTGGTCCTGTGTCCCTTCTCCCAGATGCAACCCAGATAGACGTGTTCCCAGGAGGGAGCTCCAGCCGAATCCCTCCTTAGGACAGGCTGGGCACCATGATTACACGGTGTGCCACGGAGCATACTCACCTTCTGGCCACAGCCTTCCAGCCTATCATTAAGTATGTGTATAGACATACAGACAGATGTTTCTTCGTGTTTGCTTGCGTACGCACACATGTGTATATATAATTTATAGCTTACTTTCCTAAAGAAGTGGGCTTATGTGCTGCATTTGCCAATTCATCCATATGTTACTTTCTTCTTGATAACTTTTAAATATTTGAATTGATCGAGCACTACCAAATCTGACACAGGAGTACTGGTCTCAGAAAAGTTATGCATTTCACAACTGTTGGTGGTTGATTTTTGGTAGACGTATAAACCGAGCCTCTACTTTGACAGGCATTTTCATTTTAAGGTGACATTAGCTGACAACGTCAGTGAGAGCTTTCCTTCCCTCCCTACATTTGAACTAGCAGTGAACTAGACTGGGGAACCAAGCCAATTGAAAAAAAAACAAAGGACAAAAAAATGGACAAAAGTACATCAGTGCTTACATGGGCACATGTGAAGAGGGCTGTAGCAAGGAAGAAGGTCCTGCTTCTTCTAGTGGCAGGGCCACCTGGTGCTGTTCAGAAAGACTGCTGAAGGACAGCCCCAGAAAAGTGCTTCAGCCCAAACTCGGCAGTGAACTGCTCTATTTCACCTGCCCAGTGGGCAGTCAGCAGGGACATACCCTGTGGCTTCAGCTGCAGACCTCTGGTGGCCTATGTCACAGGTAGGAGCTAGGATATGGGGCGTGAGGGAGGAAATTAGGAAATGTGTAGAGGAGAATATGGAGACACAAGACACAAATCCATAGGAAACCAGGCTTTTCTAGCTCCGCTGCTGTTGGAACAGCATGTTGTCCATCTACTTAAGCCGCTGTACAACCAGAGTTGTATGGGGAAAGAAAACAGGCAAGAGAATTTTTCCCCAATATACCACATTTATCAATTTCCTACTATTCTGTTGTTTATTGTAGCTTTTTACCAGTATTGTCTGATAGCATATTAAATATATTCATCTGTAGTTCCCAAGATCACCCTTAGACTTCTTCGAAATGAATATGATCCTACATCAGCAAAGACATTTCCTGTCTCAGTTGGAACCAGATGTCTCTCATTCATTTCACTACTTAGGGAGGATTTAAGTGAATATATTGAGAAGTGTTATTATTTTAAATATAATGACCTTTAACAAATCTAATTTTACAGTAAATTCAGCAAAAGCAGATCCATAAAAAGACAAAAAGATGTGTGTGTGACAAGGCAGGAAAAGCAGGATAGCTTTGTGTATTTACTATGTGTATGTGTAATTGCAAAGCACATCATGATGCAAGAGACCAATCTGTATGTTGCTTATAAGAGACACTGTAGAAGAGAAAGTTAATAAAATAGTTCAATTAAAGCTGTGTGCAGCAGAAATGGTCTCAAAACAATGCGGTTTGAGGAGTCCTGTATGAATATTTTGCCCATCATTCACCAAATGGTGGCCATATCTTTTCATAAAGTGGTTTCATACTTCTGTATGTGTTTTATATTGGTTGAGGTTTTGTTTGATTTGTTGTTCAATTATTATTATTATTTAGCTATTTCTAATAGCTTGTTATTCTGGTAACTAGAATCGATTTAGGAGTGATAAAATTTTTCCTGCCATTAAAATTAATCTTTTTGCAGCAAAAGTATCTCTTAGAAAGAGTTTTCTACTAGCCTTAGATTAATACGTAAAATGGGAGGACTCTTCCACAATTGTTATTGAATTGCTCATTCTCTACTACTGTGACACTGACATCGAGCTTTAATTAAATCTACATGGATATCTGCATGCGATATTTTGGAAAAGCAGGATGGTTTGTGTGGCCTGTCCTTGGATGAATCAAATAGCTCTTCCTGAAAACAAACACAGCTCACTCCTGTTTCCCTGTGCTAGGCAAATTCTCTGTCTGCCACGTTTTTGTCATGAGCAAAGTCATGTTGATGTTAGTTGTTAACACAGTAGCTGATCTCAAGATGGCGTATAGAAGGTGGGAAATTTCTTTTTACAAAAATGGTGACAGCCTTATATTGATTTAATCGGAGTATCTTTGGTCTCTGCAATTATCATGCAATGTGGGAAACTGGATGCATTAATGATCCAAAAGTTCTCAGATACCCTTGAAAAAGAATAATTTGTTAAAGATTTTATGCTGTGTTGCCATATGATTTTTGAACGGGCTTAATTTCACTGGTGTAAATACGAGCAGATTGAATTAGCAAAAAATTGTACATATGGCAAGATGAATGAAGAATTAATAGAGGCAGCTCACTGTAGCCAACTATCTGAAAGACTACATAATTTATGATAACTTCTAACTTTGAGTAAATAGCACAGAATCTGCATGGATTGAAGCTGGGAAACGTCTTGCATTTGAACTGTTTCACTGATCCCTGTACTTCTCAATCCTGACTGTGACATGTTTTAGGAGATCAGGGGACCTCTCAGGACAGGAACGCAGTAATAATGCAAGATGCTAATTACCTCTGTATGATCTGGATAAATCTTTCTTTGGAGTGTGATGCTGAGACTAAATTTTTAGCCGTAATGTTGATGACTGCAGCAAATGGCAGCTAGTGAGGAAAAGCACAACTGGTTGTCCTGATCTGCGTGCAGGTCCTGGTTCAAAGCAGTGTTGACCAAGAGATACTTTGGTCCGCTGACTATAAGGCATATCACTGCAGAAGCAGCAAAAGTAAATGAAACAAAACAAAAATAAAATACAATAAAACCCCTCGAACACCCTCATAGTGTTTTAATTCCCAAAACTAGCAAATAAAAAAAAATAAAAAAGGAATCTCGCTTAAAAGAAATTAAAAGGGGCGGTAAAAGGCTATATATGTACAAATACACTTTGTTTAAAAATAGTGTCTTGGAATCTCAGAGGAAATGCACATAATATCTTTAAAAATATCCTGTTAAAGCAACAAAGAAAACATAAAACCCAATAAAATCCGAGCCACTGTGAGTAAGGAGTGACATAAAAGGCAAAAAGACTATTCAAAATAACAATATATCATTCCAGGAGTAATATATTCTCATGCAAAGAATGAATCATTCATCATTCAAAGACTGGATGATGTCCTCTCTCAATAAGGAGCTATAGAAGAGCATAAAATATGGCAAATCAAATAAAAATGAAGTCAGGTCAAAAAGAAAAGATTTTAAGTAATTACTTGCTTGAGAATTAATAAATAAATGCCATTTAATAAATAAATCCTTTGGAAACACACCACGTACAGGAAGCTTCCAAGAAGCTGTTGGCTGCAAGGCTAATAGATGGCCAAATTATAAACAGTGTGCTTATAGACCACTTCTGCAGAAGACCAAACTGATGAACTCTTGACATTTGTGTTTGCCATGAAGGAGCTGAAAAAGTTTGTTTAGCACAAAGAAAACCATCCTTATGAGAGGTGATTCAAAAAACTGTGTCGTACCAAAACATCTGTAGAAGACATTTTGAGCAGAACAACAAATGAACTGCTGTTCACACAAAACCAAGGCATCACCATATTCACCTTAGATCCTGAAAAGAATTCAAGGAGGAAATATTTAACCGTGAATGGTTCAAAACTGCCGGAGCAATGTGCAAACATGAGAGAAGTTGTCTGGGCAAGATCTGTGCAACTGCAGAGAAAAACATCTGGTGTCAGTGCTGGGCAGGCTGGTGGAGGCTCTCATAAAGAGCAGAGGTCGAAGTGGAAGGGGAAAGGGGAAGGGGAAGCAGAGGTGGTCAGGCATTGGAAATCTATCAGTTTTCTAAAGGAGTCACAAACATATGGGAGCTTGGGTAGATATAGTGGGATTTCCCAAAAGGCTTTTGTTAAATGCCCTCACCAAAGGCATTTAAAGGAGATATATGATGATGATGATCATCTGATAGATAAATAATTGTTACAAAATTAGAACTTGAAAGTTGAAATAAATTGCTGATTTTCAGATCTTCCAGTTTCTTAGGTGGGAGGTCACCAGGAAGGATCTCTTTCATGGTCTGTGTTAATATCCATCCATAGATAACTGAGAAAAGGCAGAAATGACAAAACGTGACAAAGCTTACAGATGATACTGACCCATTTAAAGCTGATGGAGAAGATCTACTGAAGAATTTCGTAGCGTTGTGTGTATGGCACCTGGGCATGGTGTCCTGCTCTCTCTGGTGTGCAGCAGAGAGTGCACAGTGGCACATTTCCCAACCAGAGTTAGCGCACGAAGCAGAGGAGGCTAATGAATGAAGGGGAACATGCTGCCCCTCATCAGTCTGGAAGAGAGGGGGTTGTACACTGTAGACTCTTACAGTACTCTTCTGGAGAGGCATCAGGACATGCTAGGGATGTCTGTTTTTTAAAGAAATAAAAATGTATGATGGTGTGGAAAGTAACTGTGAAAGATGTCTGAGTTTTCTATACTAATCTGTGTTGACTTTGTGAAGTCAGATGATGATTTTGACCTTTGCAGAAGGCATCAAGAGTGAACATACAACAAGGAATTCCAGCCGGAAGGGCTGGCAGCAAAGGGGAGAGAGGTTGAAGGGAGAGTGTTTGGTCGATATAACGTGAAGGTAGAAGAAATTTGACAGTTACACAATATATTAGAGATTAAGACAGACAAATGATGCTGGGTTTAGGTGAAGGAAAGTGTAAAGATGCATTTAGTTAGAGAGGTTCAAAATAAAATATCTATTCCTAAAAGACAGCCTGCTCCAGATGAGGAAATCCTGTCTCTGAAGGAGGCTAATAAATGATGGCTCTTAGCACTGGATCCACTAACTCTCCTCTCTGGCTATTTCAATCACATATATTCAAGCGCTTTTTTTGAGAATGTAGATGTGTTGAGAATTAGCATGTCTGCATATTAACATTTTCTTCTTAATATTCACAAAAAGACTAGGGTGAATATTGCTATACACATTTTATAGATGATGAGTAACATTAAATTAGAGAGAGGCCAGGCGTTTTAAATGATTAACAGGAGAGACACTATTAATCTCTGTGTCTGTGTGTGAGTGTGTGTGTTGCAGTTTAACTAGAGAAACAAAAATTACTCAGAACATCAGCTCCAGAGCATGGAGTTGCTGTTTTCAGTAACGGGATAAAGAAACTTGCTTCTCAAGAGTTTTTCAGAATATGCCCGCTCTGAGGTAGCTTGTAGATTAGGCAACCTCGCAACCTAACTAATGAAATAAAGGAAGGTTCTGGTAATTGTTTCACCTATTACTAATACTTAGCATTACAGCAAGAGCACATTTGAATTTTTAACTGGATAGAGTAAGGTTAGATTTTCTCCTTGAACCTACACAGGGGTGGAATTCAATTGCTCAGAAGTAGATGTCTGCATCTGAGCTTGTCATTGGTGACCCCCCGTAGAGTCGTTGAAGAGATACAAGCCCTTCAGGGCACGCTATTTATTTCATACTAAACTAGACATTTTCATTAGAGGAATCATGCTGTAGTGTTTATTTCTCTGTTGACTCTACAGGGTCCTAAAGTAACTAGTTCATATCCAGCTTTCTATGTTGTAGATATCCAAAGTTACATCAAATTAATCTCATTCTGAGTTATCTCGTACACACAAAGTGTCCCGGGTGTTCCATTCTTGGTAATGTCATACAAAGGAAGGTGAACTGGAAACTTGTAACAGCTTTTCATCCAGAGTGCGGGGAGGAGTCTTTTGAACTGGGCACATACTCTACAGTGGTGGGTTGACCCTGGCTGGATGCCAGGTGCCCACCAAAGCCGCTCTATCCCTCCCCTCCTCAGCTGGACAGGGAAGAGAAAATGTAATGAAAGGCTCATGAGTTGAGACAAGGACAGAGAGAGATCACCAATTACCATTATGGGTAAAACAGACTTGACTCGGGGAAAATTAATTTATTGCAAATCAAAATCAGAGCAGGGTAATGAGAAAATAAAAACTAAATCTTAAAACACCTTCCTCCCACCCCTCCCTTCTTCCAGGGTTCAACTTCACTCCCAATTTCCCTGCCTCCTCCCCTGCAGCAGCACAGGAGGGGATGGGGAATGTTCAGTTCATCACACATAGGGAATGTGGTCAGTTCATCACACATTGTCTCTGCCACTCCTTCCTCCTCAGGGAGGACTCAGGGGACAGGACTCCTCACACTCTTCCCCTGCTCCAGTGTGGGGTCCCTCCCATGGGAGACAGTGCACCACAAACTTCTCCAACGTGAGTCCTTCCCATGTGCTGCATTTCTTCACTAGCTACTCCAATGTGAGTCTTTCCATGTGGTGCAGTCCTTCAGGAGCAGACTGCTCCAGCATGGGTCCCCCATGGGGTCACAAGCCCTGCCAGCAAACCTGCTCCAGCGTAGGCTCCTCTCTCCATGGCTCCACAGGTCCTGCCAGGAGCCTGCTCCAGTGTGGGCTTCCCATGGGGTCACAGCCTCCTTCAGGTATCCACCTGCTCTGGCATGGGGTCTTCCATGGGCTGCAGGTGGATAACTGCTCCACTGTTACCCTCCATGTGCTGCAGGGGGACACCCTGCCTCACCATGGTCTTCACCACGGGCTGCAGGGGAATCTCTGCTCTGGTGCCTGGAGCACCTTCTCTCCCTTCTTCTTCACTGACCCTGGTGTCTGCAGACCTGTTACTCTCATTCTCACTCCTCTCTCTGGCTGTTGTTGCACTGCAGATTTTTTTCCCCTTTTTAAATATGTTATCCCAGAGGCACCACCGCTGCCGCTGTTGGGCTTGGCCTTGGCCAGCAGCGGGTCTGTCTTGGAGCTGGCTGGCCTTGGCTTTGTTGGACATAGGGGAAGCTTCTAGCAGCTTCTCACAGAAGCCACCCCTGTAGCCCCCCTGCTACCAAAACCTTGCCACGCAAACCCAATACATCTACCTCCATTAAAAAGGCTGCTTAAGAAAAATTCTCTTGGTAAGCAACAAAGGAAAACAAATTTTAATGTTCAGAATTGCATCTTCTATTCACTCTGCCACTCATCATATCAGTGTTAAGGAAATTCAGACCAAGATTTGGATGTCTTGTATTGAAGCACTGCTGCCCTATGGTTGTTTTCTGATTGTCTGCAGGGACTCTTCACATTTTCTGTGAACATGAAAAACTGTCCACTGTGGAGCCATGAGTCCATCTCACCTTTCACTTCACATTTCTACTCACTTTCTTACCCGGTGAAGGAAACAGGTATTGTTATGTCAGCGAGAATGAGATACATTTGGACCATATTGTGTTATTCTCACCTTCAAAAATGGATTCATGCTGCTAAAGTAAAGTACCAAACTAGAGTGTGTTTATAACACAGAGACTTCTTTAGTTAAACTAAAGTCTGAAAAGGAATATTCAGTCATTGTTACTGCATATAAATACTGATGTACTTATAACTGGTTCACCTGAAGTACAGGTAAATTTTTACGTGTGTCTTCATTAATTTCACTCTTTCTTGTAGCTGCTTCCAGGTCAGCCTTTCAAGGGGCCATAGTGAATTCTGTACATAAAATTTCACCTAGATATTTTTAATGCTCTTTGTGCCTGCTCTTGAGATTTATGTCACGTCACAGCTATCTCTGCAGTTTAAACAAACATATGGTAGAATTAAAGCCTAATGTATTGGCTATTTTTCTTGTAGACATGGAAGCCTTTATTTGGTAGGACAGTGAACTGGCATTTAGGAGACTGAGGTTAAATCTCGGCTTTTTTACAGAGTCTTCTCTGACTTTTGATAAATTACTTACAGAATGGTCCACAAGAACAAGATGTAGATGGTGCATTATCTCTAAATCTAGTGTAATATTTAGCCATTGAGATGGTTTCCCAGAGGAGAGAAATGGTTGCATGGAGGGTACCAGTGCAGATAATCATTTCTCAATAGGATGCCCAAATGACCAATCTACAGGGGCTAAAACCCCTTTTGTTTGTCTTCTCTTTGGAGATTCTAGTGTATTTAGAACTGCTCAGTCCCTTTCTCTAAGGTGTTAGAGCAGCTAGTATCACTGGGCTTTCAACGAGGAGGCGTCCTTTATGTATTACAATGAAAATAACCAACATGCCGCTAATAGTAAGGTAATGAAATCCAGACAGCTGCTTTCATTTACTTTATCCTCAGAAAGTTTTAGCATTAGATGATGATGATATTTCTATTACACATTGACATGGGGTACAGCGCCACTTTATTCACATTTCGTGTCAATTAAATGTCACAGATTCCCCCGTACACTGGCTGTAAACCAGCGATAAGTCGTCAGGGAGAGAGAACAAAACTGAAATTCCCACCCTCAAAAAAAGAAGCAGGGGAGTCTATACAGAAAAAAAACATCAGCTGCTTCAGGTAGCTGTGGGATTAGAAGCACACTTAGACCCAGTGGCAGGGAAACAGAAGTACGGTCCATTCTGTTCTCCTCCTAATAACTGATAATGCAATAATAAATACATAACAGTAGTAATAATATCAAGAATACATGGCTGAGTGAAAATAAACTGTTTGAATAACTCAACTTCATTAGTGAAGCCTTATGCAACAAGGTGCTAAGCACTCTATTTTCTCACCTGGTGCATCTTGGAGGTTCAAGACCCATTGATAGACACGTATTTCAAATGAACCATTCTATTCTAAAATACTCTAAGAACTTGAACGAAAGTAATTATGCAAGCTGCTTGAAGATAAACTCAACAGGAGGCATGTTGGCACATTCAGTTGGGGCCATTTTTCTTTTTTTTTTTCTTAATTATTTTAAAAAGAAGTATTGTCCAATGTGCAGTAAATTGATAACAGCAAGTAGGGCATTTGTTGCAGGGCATTAAGCAAAGCAGGCAGCTGTAAAACTTTTGATCCACATATCTGGCTCTACTGAAAAATGAGATAAAAATAAAGTAAAAGTAAAACAATAAAAGGTATTAACAAATTAATCTTTTTTTGAGAGGTGAATACCTAGGTTTCCTCTTACAATAACTGGAGTCACGGCTCCACTGCACAATATAATACTCGTGGAGGAGGAGAAGGTGGGAGTTTTCATTTGAATGTTACCATGCAAATATAATGTGCGGCATGGTCTGTATACCACTTGCAAAGTTATATTACTTGATGGTTATTGAGTTGTATTGTCTTCAGTGATTATAATGTTCACTTAAAAAGTACAGTGAAACTTTGTTAGCAAGAGCAAGGACATGCAGTATGTTCCTTTAGGTAAAAGCTAAAATATCCCATGACCCAATGGAGATAGAGTTCATACTGAATATCAAAACTAAAAGCTACTTCGAAAAAAGGAGCAATGCCAGAAAAGAATGGATTTCTGTGATGCCTAATTACAAAGAGCCATTAAAAAAGGTGATTTAAACAATATAGCTAGAAAAGAAACAAGTTTTCTTTTTCTTCTATTAGATAGAAAAGTAATCCTGTCTTGAATCAGAGCAAAAATTAAAGTCATGAAAATATCAATTTTCAAATAAAGATCTAGTAATCTGAAAAGTTTTGGTTCAATAATTTGACATTTTTATTCCAGTCTGCGCTTTAATGTGTTTATACCTCTAAATTAATTTACACTTGAAAGCAAAAATTTGGCTTGAATTGAAAAGAAATTTTTGATTTGTGGTTGTTAATACATAACCATTTTGAGAATTTTGATCTTTTTTTCCTGGCATTTTTATGAAGTGGGAAATTTCTTGAAACCAATTCTTTACTGTGAACATAGAGGTTTCCGTGAATCAGCACCTAAAGGTGAAAAAGTATTTCTTTGAAAACTGTCTTACTAACCGTACCCCAAGGCACACAGAATGGGCACAAGCAGATTCTTTGGCCCTCAGGGAGGGAAAGAAAGAAGTTCCTTTCTCACCATAAGCTAATACCTGGCCCACTGTACAGTGCTAGCCCGCGAGCTGGTTTTAGTAGCCAACTTCTACCAGAGTTCCTAATGCAGATAAAGTAATATTAGCATAAGTTTCATGGGAAGGGAGGACAACTGGGGAAGCAACGATTTAGCCCGCTACTGGTCACCACCGAATGTTGCAAACAAAACCAATCCCCCCCCTCTCAAAATGCATAAAAATCATACGCATCTATGCTATGCTTTTAGTATGGATAAATGTAAGTTCTCCTGTAAGATACGTTGCATAGTTACTTTTTTTAGGATTCATATGTCTAGCAGTTAAATATATGTATGCAAAAAATCTTTTCCCTTTAGTGCCAAGTCTCTAGAAATCAAATTTTTCTTTCTACTTCTCTACTTCAGCCTTCGTTTCCCTTCAGAACTTCTCTCCCTCTCCCTAAACTAAGCTCAGCTTCATATGCCTGTTCTTTCTTCTGGCCTACTTACAGGGGTCAATGTGTCTAGGTAGCTACTCCACCTTAGGGAAAACCTTCCATTTATGGTATTTGAAGAGCCGATCAACCCCCAAATTTCTCTTTATTTTATTACAATTTGGATCCCTTTTCAATCATACTTCATACACGGTTTCAGAAAAAAAAAGATCCCCAAGCAACGAAGACTTCAGCCAAGGGCTGCAAAAATACGTATGGTTCCATAGGCAGCCCAGGATCAAAATGCGATGAGATAGCTTAACATCAGTCCATCCTTTCCTCTTCTTGTCCTATCATCTTCTGCATGACATTGAAGTAGAGACAGTGCCCCCACAGTCATTTAACCCAGAGTCCTGAAAAACATGTGTGGGGTACCAGACAGATAAATCAGCACAGTAGTGTATAATCATGTAGTATTTAAATTGAGCAAAGAAAGGATTTTTTTCTCATCTTATCTTTGGCGTTTTTTTATTTATCATGAAATTCTTTACGTTTTAACTGTACTGTGCTTTGCATGTAATTACCGCACTGAAAGCCATTTGCTGATTTGTTCTGAACTATGAAATATTTTATGCTATTTTATCAAAATCAAGTAAGAAAATAAACCCAATCTTTTAAGAACCCCATATAGCAAACAATCCATGTGTGAAAGCTAATAAAAAGCTTTAATGCTCGGACTATCAGCTTCCATGGTATCACACACACAGTTCTATTGTACAGAAGCCAGAACTGGGGTTTTAACTTAAGCATTAACTCAAATGGTTATTAATCTCTTGGGTGCCATTTGGAAGGCAAGCTGAGGGGTGGAAGACAAGAACAGAAGTGCACGTATTGCATATCCACAGGGCAAACTACTACTATACTTATTAGACTTACACTCTTTGACCTTGTGCATAAAGATGTGAAATGAGGCTTGAAATAAAAGAGAATGCAGTATGATTTGCAAGAGTTAAATGAAAAGGGCCTAAGGAAAACAAAAAAACAAAAAACAACCAACAAACCACCAAAAAAAACAAATCCAAGAAAAAATCCCTCAACCCAGTATTTTCTGATTAAAAATGAGCAGCTGTATTGTTAAGTTGCCATTTGTTTCCATAGTTCCAAAGGTGGTCATAGTTGTTATGGTCAGTCCTGGGTGTATGCGGGATACACTAATTTTCTGAACTGAAGGCCAAAGAAATTACTTGGATTCAGCTGTTTTTCCATTAAGTCACAGGATATTTTTATAAGTCTCACCGTGTGATTCTGGATTTCAGAAATAATTTGCGGCAACAAAACATTGGTGGTTTTTAGCTTCATGGAAATAGAGGACAATATAGAATTATATTACCCAAAATATTTTGGAGTTAAGTATCCTTCGACAAATGTATGGCAGGGCAGTACCATGAAGATCTAGAAACATATTGGAGTGACAGCGTAGCTTCCTTCGCTGGTCTCTAGTGCTTATCAGAGTCTCTGGTTTATTCTTCAGCTGAACAGCCAAAGACTTGCATGATCGATGCTCCTGTCTTTTTCCCATCCTCACCTCTGTTTGCTGATGTCCAAAGCAATTTGTGACAGCAAAGATACTTTCCTTTCTCCCTTCTGTCCCCCAACATTATTCCTCTTCTGAAAAATTCATCTTACGTTATACAAAAAATGAACCACGGGGTCGTATCAACTAAAATTTTAGCTTGCAGAAATTGACTTATGAGTTTGGACCTGTGAAGCAGGTATGCTTCTATTGACTTCTCTGTAGGAGCTACAGCCTGTTAATCTACCTATTCTACAAGCTGACAGTTAACTCATTTATGTCTCCTCCAAACCAGTGTTTGTGGTGTTCTTTTGGGTTTGTTTTNAAAAATCCACTGTGAAACTGTTTGGCATCCTTTCTATTAGAAAATGGACACACTTCTTCTTTAGGCTTTTTTTTACTGATGCAAAAAGTTTCATTTCCCAGCTCCAGACTCCTTTTTGCCTGGTGTCACAGGTGCTAGACTGAGAGAATGCAGTCACTTTTTGCCTCTAAATGAGTAAAAATTTAAGCTGGATGAAACAGAGCTTTTCCTCCACTGACCTGCCAAGGGCTGAGCAACTGAACTGCAGTAAACTCCCAAATTTAAATTCAAATGTTTCAATAGCATCAAGTCACAGAGAATTACTTTACAAAGATGTTAGCTCCTTTTAGATAAACCCAAGTAATATTTAAAAAATAAAGCAGTATTTTCTTCAGAAAATCTTCTTTATTCACCTTGAATAGAGTTGTAGATCTAAAAACGAGCCCTATCTGAAAAATTTCAGTAAAGTCTCAGTGAAAATGTGGACAGTTAAATTTCATATCCAGCAGAGTTGTTGCCAGGAAATGTTACCTTTCCATCAAATCATGACAAGTTCTGGGTGAAATCTGTACATTTCTGGGGTGTGACTGAAAATGTTGAAACTCCAGTTTTTCACTGAAGAATAAAAATTATCCCTGTGGTCTCTCTGTTGTCTCCTGATGAGTTAGACAAATACCGTTACAACATTGACTTTACATGTGAGAAAAAGGAGATGATACCTCCCAGCCTCTCTAGCTCCAGGGTGTCTAACGCAGTCCCCATTTTGTCTCTGTTCCAGATGGAAGTATTTGCACTGCTGAAGAGAGGAGCTGGACCTCAGGCACTGAACCCTGATCCTCATGGGGAGCCCACTCCCAGGTGGTGGTGCAGACCAGCTCACCCCAAGACAAACCTTCTGTACTAGATGTTGTGGAGACAGCTGGTTGTGACACTCCTCCTAAGGGCCAGAAACTGGTCCTATTGCCTCCTTGTTTTGCAGCGTTGACCTACTGAAAGTGCGTAGAGCCTGAACATGTGCCATCAGCACCCAGACATAACTATGGCAGAAGAAGGCTGCTACTGAGAGGGACTCAGTGGTGGGAGATCAAACTGCAGTGGGAAAGGGGTTGGCTGTTGATAGGGAAATCTATGCCCCTCCATTTCCCTGGGCCACCTCTCTGCATCAGGGAGGGCACAGCCTCTCTCTAGGTTGTCCTGAGGCATCAGAGGATGTTTCCACTCTCACAAGGAGGAAAGTTTTCACCTGGCAACAGAGTTTTTGTAGCTCCCTTGTTTTTAGTCCCTGTAAACCAATAGGCTTATGATAGGTATGGGGAAAAGCATTTGCCCCCAGAAAAGGGTAGTCTACGCTCTTCCAGTTTCAACTTATTGAATTCTTTTTTTCCCCCTGTATTTAACCTTGAATAGTAAAGGATAAGAGGATTGAAGAAATAACCAATAGAAAAAGAAACGGGGGACCAAAAGCTTCTGATGGAAAATAACAGCAATACATGTTTCACGTCAAAGACATTAAACTGTAACACACAAAAAATGTAGTAAAACAGTACAAGAATTGTGCCTACAAGAGCAGAAAAAATAAGTGGTGCAGATATTCAGCTACAGCCAGTGTTTTTTATTAGAACATGGGGTGTGTGTAATGTCTACACAAAAATAACATTACAGAATTATAATCATTATGTAAAACATGCAGACATGGCTTAGGAAGGTTATATATTCTAAGTGGAAATCAAATCCTTTCAGATATCAGGGGGAAAAAGCGATTTTGCATAGTCCTTCCTGAAACTTGTGACACAATGACTGCAATTTGTTCACCACATGCAGTTTTGCATACAGAATAAGTATGTTAAAAGAATTTTGAGCGCCCTGATTGTAAGTAGCAAGCAAAATAGAATGAATGAGAAGTCAGATTCTACGGCAATATTCTCATGTATTACACCTATATGCAGTTAGGGAGAATTGTATAATTGAAATTAAGCGATCTGAAGAAAGGAAGAAAAGAACTGTTGGAAAGCTTTTATGTGCCAGCCTGACAGCTGAGCTTGGACAATGAAAACTTAATATCAGAAAGCAAATTCTCAGAAGGAGTCAATGCCTTTTTTAAAAACAAATCAAAACAAAACCCCCAAAACTGGAGGAGAGAGATCACGAAAAATGAGCAATCAACTAGGCTGTGCAAGAGCTTCTGAAAAGCACCTAACCTGCACTGTGAAGATCTCTGAATATTGTATTATGAGCAATTCAGTCAGAAGAGCAGAAAGAAAAAAGAAAAAAAACAAACAAAACCTATACATCAATTGTCAGAATGCATGGGAGCAGAAAGGATCTGATGATCATCCTTTCCAGTTCAGCTGAAGTTTCAAGTCACACCTATTGCCCGTCATTTCTGAAGACTGAAAAACTGCGTGGAACTAATGAAGGTGAGAATTGGAAAGTAAATATTGGCATTAGAAGAGACGTAAAGAAGTTTTGGCAGGGACGCTTCTGATTTGGTGGATAACACCAAACTCAGTGGGAAGGAAGAACATACGCTAGAAACAAGGCTCAATCCCTGGCAGTAAAAACCTGAAGAAATTAACTAGTCAAAGGAGTATTTTTATTATGAGCTCAACAGAAGGTGAGTACCATGCCCCAGCACTTTGAAGTCATCTTAGTAAAATACAGTGTATTGAACAAAAAGTCTTAAAATACTACTTTTATGCCATGCTCAGTGCCCAGGAGTAAATAGCATTAATATTCCCAGGACAGTTATAAAATCCTTTCACTGCAACGTTTACTAAACTATTGACAAGCACAGATGGGAGACAGTGTGAGATCTTGCATTCCCTTGTCTTCATGTAGACTTTGAAGCACGTGAAGGAAGTTTGCTTGCTCTCCTTTCTGCACCCCCATGAGAAGCTTGGCAGGTTCTGGGTCCAAGTATAGTAGTGATTATTTAAAGTTAGTGTGGTGTGTGAAGAAAAATATGGAACAACATGTTTTGCTACACCTTGAGGTAACTGAAATGAGAACCTGTGCCATTTTGCAGGAAGTCTAAGGCAACCCTGATTCAAAAGAGGAAAAAACCCACTTTTAGGCATGCACCAAAGTATTAATTCAGCACAATACTGACACACACTGAAGCCTTTTTCTTAGTACAGGCAAAGTAAAACACAGGGTTAAAATTAGGTTTAACAAAGATACTAAATGGAAACATGAATACTCAAACAGAGCTGCGCAGGAGCGACAAACCCATTGCAAGTCAGCCTGACACACTGGGCATCACAGCACATTCTCATAAATGAGCAAGGATGTGAGGTACAATCTGCTGAGAAAATGATGTTTCTGTAGCATGTACTCAACCACTCTTTCTGGGAATGTCAGTGTTTCTCTCTCTGAATTTTCCCCATGCATCTCCCTTTATAATACAACTCCCGCAAGCAAAGGCGAAGGGCCCAAGAAAAAGAACAGGATGAGGCATCCAAAATAGCACAGCCACTACAAAGAAAAAGCCCAGAGCTACAGAGATGTTTCATGAGGCAAAGTAAAATTTACCCAGGAAATTTAGTAACAACAACAATGAACTGTTCTCTTGTTTCACGGTGTTTGTTCTTAAACACCCCTCTGCAGAAAAATAAGCAGCACACTCTCTCTTTTGATCATTCCTTTTTATATAGACTATCCATTTTTAATATGCTTCCAGAACATTTTGTGGGTTTAACTTTGTATTTGTAGTTCTTACACTCCTCAGTTGTAGGCTATGTGGAGAAATTCTTCTTTTCTTCTCTCGTTTTACATATTAGCTTCAGTTTAATATGATCATTCTGAGGAGACACTTGTAGTATTTTGGGCTGGCATAGTGGAAAATACCTTTTATGGCCTAATGCACCAATGTGTACATAACCCTTTACCCTTACGCCTCTTATTTGTTACTTTTTATAGTTATTTATGTGATTATATAATTAGCTGACCTAGTTTGTTATGTTTGTTCCATCATTTGCTCCTGGATCAGAACAAGTTCATAAATAACAGTGGAGGAAAAGAAGTGTTTGTTTCCATAGAGAGTGACTCAAAATTTCCCTTGGATAGATTTTTGTAAAGAAGGTGTAATAGGAGAAAAGAAATTCTGATATGAGATTTGGGCATGAAATATTCTTCATCTGATCGAAACTGGATATTTCCCCTCTTTCTTGGAAATTTTGACTTAAAAAGGAGAAAGTGATATTTTACTCCAAAATAATTCACACATTATTTAAGGCACTGAGGAAAGCTGGAAGCTCTTAAAAACTCACGGGACCGAGGCTCTGGTATAGCAGTTAATGAAAAGTTATAGAGAATGCCAGTGTTCACTAACAGTCATTTAGCTGGCTCCATTCATACTTTACAGCAAAAATAATTGTGATGGGAATTATACCATAGATCTGATTTTTTTTTCTTGTCATCCAGTACCCTGTTATTTTGATTATTTGCTATTTTTGCCACTAGTTATTTCTTGTGTGTCTGCTCAGCATGCAGTAATAGTTTGATCTGTAGGAACTACCACAGCATAAATGCCAACCATGAAGAAGAACCTTTAAAACGGACAATTAGAAAGTAATCTGTCCTTGAGGAAATTAGCTTCCTAATTCTCTATTAGTGGCAGATGCTACCAACTGATCTAGAAATGTTTTCATTCCTTCAGCCTAAGCAAATCATTCTACAGGCTTTCCACTGTGTTTGAAGCTAACATTATAAAATATAGCCGTTCTGGAAACAGAAGGGCTGTAAGATATAACGGGAAATTATAATTTTGCTGCATTTTTTGTATAACATTTTGTAAGATTATATTAGTGCATCCCCTGTAAGGTATTTTATACCATTGAATTTTCTTCCCATAGAAAAGAAATCACATTTTATACTCTGCAGCTTTTTAGAATAATTGCTGTGGAAGCGAATTGTTGAACTCTTACTAAAATTCTTCAGGAAGTTTATCTAAAGACCTTTTAACAGAACCCTTAAAGGACTGGAAATATTTCTGCATTGAGTGCTAAATATTCACTTTAGAAATTTCTCCTATGCAGAAAAAGTTAGTTTGCCACTCTTCTCAAAGGAAATTGATTCTTCAAGCATTAACTTGAAGCAGAGAAACAGTCATTCCCCCTCCCTTTCCAGATAATTTATCTAAGGACTGACTCATTTTCCAGCCCAACAGTTCTTTATAAAGTGCATATCAGGTTTAAGGCTTAAAAGTGTAATTCTGCTGTGTACCTATAATGGCTGGATGTAGGTAGGCAAGTTTCATAGCCAAACATCTGCCTCCTGAAAAAGCGAATGAGGTGAAATTCATTATGGTGCTACAAGGAACAAATCAAGACTGAGCACAGGGCACAGGTTTCTGTGACTTCTTCGTCCACTGGCAGGACTAACTCAAGCCACTCCTTCTGTGCATACCAACACTCTGAAGCTGGTACCTCTATCATTGTAGCCTCACTGCAGGAAAAACCCCCAGCAGTTAAAGCAAAAGAAAACCCAACATTTTAAAAATAAGTTAAGACTCTGTCCTAAGGAGAAAAAAACACCCAAATTTGTCACGTTTCATACCTTATGTCATACTTTAAAACCCCTGTTTAAAAAGACGTTGAATTATTGTGTGAGAAAAGGGTTACCTGGATTTAAATTTTCACGAGGGACTACAAGAGATATTTTCTGAAGATCTGACATGTTTACCTGTAGACAGCATATGATAGAAACATGGTAGGAGTTATAAAGAGACTGATGGGAGAACCTTCAGAAATGCATAGAAAAGCACAGAGACGCTGGAATAAATTGTTAGCCCTTGTTGACAGTATAACAGTACTGCAGAGCTACTGTGACTGCTGTGTCAGCCTGTGCTACTCCACCTTAACAAATTGTTTGAAATCTGATATATAATTAAGCTGTATTTTCATTTTAGCACCCTGGTGTCATGTACCAACCCATTATGCTTTAGGTTTGCAATAAAATATACAAACCTATTATGCATAGTATGAAGTAGAAACCAGGAATATAATTTTACTGCCTTTCTCTCTGTTTGCTCCTTATTTAGATGCTAAAGTCTTCTGACAGGCATTTGTCTTACTGTGTAAAGTATCTACTGTCTCTGGGTATTAAATCCATAGAAGACTAATGAATAAACAATAGTAATAAACAGACTTCACTTTCATTTGCCATGAGTTTATAAGTTTAGTCACAGTAAGTATAAAGTATCAGTGTAGTTTAAGATGGACTGGTTAATGGGCGAGTGATGAGATACCAAAGAATACCATTTGCATCACCCGTATATAAACAATTTGTTATGGAACACATTAAGTTATTGTTGCATTGAAGATATATTCCAAAAGCTTATCTTACCCATCATGTACCAATGGTTGTCCTACCAGAAGCCACTGATCAACATAGGAGCTTTCAGATTTGCAACATGGCACATTTTTCATCACTTCTCACTTCTAATAGAAGAGGATTTGTTTAAAAAAGACAAGGGAGATGTAAATAAAATTCCAGGCTAAATTCAGAAATCGTTGTGTCCTGCCAGTGTTTTGCAAGGCTCTGTACTTACTCGGTGACCTCTTTTGAAAGTGTCTTTATCCTAACTCGTCTCTGCGATCCTTGCGGACTGCAGCTGCTCAACTCTCCTTTAGGTATGGAGACCAAGATCTTGTTGGAGGTGCCATTTGTTGCTGCTGTGAAGGTAACATCAACCAGCAGTTGCAGGCAATTAGCAGCTATCCTCATTCATCCTGTAGTTACAGCAGCTTCTCCTCTGTGCCCTCTCAACCCTTAGGGAAAAGTGAAGTGGTTTTGATACGCATTGCCTTTTCTAATACTTTGCAGCCTCCAAGGGAAATGCAAAAACAGTCTGAGAAATAATCCTAATGAAACCAATGGCTTTAAATTCCATGGCTGTAAGTTATGATATACCTAAAGTCTTCCTGTGACTCATAATGAACTCAGGAATATAAAGTGATCTGCTAATACCCTTCAGACAAACTGAATCTTTCCAGGTATAAACAAAAGAAGTTGTACTAGACTTCATACCTAATCTGCTGCTGCTGAGCAGAGAACATTTCAATGTTTTTCAAAGAAAATACTTTTATTTACACCCATTTCAAAGACCAATTTCTTGGTTACTTGTTTTTCTGGAGATCACTCCCACTCACTACTGAAAGTCGGACAACAGGAAATGCGGAGGTATTCTCCATATCTTTTCAATTTATGCCTACCCAGTCCTACAACAAGGCTAGAATGTCATTTTATAACACTGTAATGCATCAGATACTCCTAGGTAAAAAAGTCTAACTGGAAAAGAACAACTTTCAAATACTCTGTGATTGTATACAGCTCATTTATTTCCATCAAAGCTTTTGATGCTCAGTGCTTGTGAAATTGAGTCCAAAACTTCAAACTATGGTAAGCCTAAAGGGAAAGTGTTGTGGGTCAGGGTCCCTCAAATTGTTGTTAAAGTATGTACTTAAAGTTGTCTGATAAAGGTCTGATAAAAGTCACAGAGCCCTCAATGTGCAAAGCACAATTACCTATGGCTGACCTGATGCAGCATTGAAGACAGTATTGGACTAGACCTCCAGAGATCCCTTTTGCCCCAAATTTCTGTGCTCCTACTTTCCATGTTTGTTTTATGTATATTTTTAATGTACAGATTGATATAGATTGTGGGTACAGTGAAAGGCAGATTCCTCACTGAAATGTGCCAAATAAATACCAAGAAGGGTGGAGGGTGGAAGAGTTTTCTCTCCTCTAGAAAGAGTTGTAATTAAGTGCAAGAGAAGTCTTTTAATCTAATAAAGAGACATTTTCATGCCTAAAGAATGGAAACAGCATTTATCTGAATTAGGAGAGTGGCCAGTTAAGGAGGAAATCAGAGAAAAGATTAAACCTGTTTTTCTAGAAGACTTCAATAGGACATTGGCATATGGGCTATGGTACGCAGTCCATCTAGGGAGAATCAGGAGACAGGGGTCATGTCAGATCTGAATCTGAAAATGCTTTCTTGGGGGGTGCTGTTTCCCAACAGCAACAGGCTGCTTCACTCATCAAAAGACAAAAAGCATGGACAAAGCTTAAAATCCAGACTGTGAGCATTTCAGAAGAGACAGAGCAAGTCAGGTGAATAAGGACAAGATACAGAGATTTTTTAGAAATCACATTAGCATGAATGAGTAAAGCATAGTTTTTCTTTCATTTATTCACCTACATGTCTTACAGACATTTGTAACTGTGCTATTTTGAATGAAAAGAATAAAGGCTGTATTTGCGTTTTACGTCAGTCTGGTTTAGAGATGACTTAAGGCCACAACATGAAAGCATTCCTTCTCTTGGATGGAGCATGTCTATGCACCAAAGCCTTGGGACGCTTCAATAAGAGCTCTACCTCCCAGTACATCTACTAAACCCAGAGGGTAACAGAGCTATCTGAGCTCTGTCGGAACATGTAGATCGGACACCACAACAATACAGGGAGGTGGAAGGCTTTTCTCGTGACTACAGGTGACACTGGAGTCTCTATAACATGCAGTAAGATATTGGGGTACTTTCCATGGGGCCAAAGGGAGAGTATCACACTATGCTTTCAAGGAATTGGAAGGTTCAGAGCTTTAAAGCTTTGGTCAGCCAGGCCAGGCTAGGGTGGCACAAAAGTTCTCCTATCTGGTTTATTTGCACTAGTTATCAGCACAATTTTAGTGTCACAGTTTTAGCTGCCTGATAGCTCTAGCGGATCTCTAGTTACCAGTTTAAATTTTTAGAGCATTTCTCTAAGAGGGACTCACAGAGCTATTACTTTACTACTTCCCAATAAAAATGGACAAAAATGGAGGCCTAAGAAAGTAAAATGCAAAAATAGGTACACCTTTCATTTAGCCTCTTAAACTGTGAGTCTACTGGCAGATAATCTTTCATACTATCATGCTGTAGTGCAATCAATACTAGTAAAACTGGTTTAGGAAAGCAAATTAAAGAAGTCAAAAGGAATTGAGCAAATACATCTAAGGAGCTGCGAGTTCTTCTAATTGCATGAAGGCTTCTCTTTCAGAAGGTACTGTTATTGACAGCTTTGCCAGTTGTTCCTTTCGCTGTAAGTTGGGAAAAAAAAACCTTTGCAAACTGAGGGTGTATCTGCATTGATCTCTGAGCCACCTGCAATGTCAGCTGGATGCAAGGGGGGAGAAAGGGGGAGTGAAATGAGTGTGGTGGGCAGTACTCTTCTGCAAAAGCCGTGCAGCAGCATAACTGCTAAGCACCGAGCAAGTTTTCACGGATGACACAATGTCTCTTGTACCTGCACTCATTAACATGTTTAGTGTATAAACAGGATTTTTTTTACACTATGAAAATCTTTGAAATTTTCCCAACAGTTGCTAACAATGGTTAAATATTAAAACCCTTTATTGGCTGTTTACCTGCTCTCAGCACTATCATATATACCCTCCCTGATAAATATTAGAAGACATACTGGTGTCAGACCCCATGGAAGCTTTTCTACACAAAGGTTTTTAAATTCTGAAAGATTTTAGTTCTACCAGTCTGGATTCTTTTTTTCTTCCTTACTGTAGGTATTGTCATATGTTTTCTCAGAAGTGCTTTCTGCAGTACAGACTTTGTAAGCTTATGAGAATGAGCAAATATCAAATATGAACTTCAAGGATTAGTTAACTAGGGGCTTGAAACTCATGTGCAGTATTTAAACTCAAGGAAGCCAGTATTTCAGATGAGTTCATGGCATCTCCCAAAAACCAGGAACAACTGTAACTGATGGAAACATGCTATCATCTCCTGCATTGGGCACACGCATGAAAAAATTTATAAAATAAAGCTGTGCATTATAGAATGGTGAGTCCTAACAGGTAATGAATTACAAGATAAGATCTTAATCCCACCTGAACTAAGGAAAAATACAATTTAGTTGTGCCCCCTTTATCCACCTTTGCATCTGTCCCTTTTGTTTCTCTATAGAAGGATACTCCATCTTGGTGTCTTCTCCAATTCAGTAGAATTAGATTTATGACTTGATTCAGAGGCCTTTTAAAATAATTTCTATTGCTGAGAAGATTCTCCTAAAACCATTGTCACTATTGCATGACTGGTTAGACTTTTATAGTCTTCCTTTAATTCTTGTGGGATCTCATATGGCCAAAGTCTTTAATGCACTGGGGTTAAATAGGTGTTTTTTTCTACTTCAGCCTGGGCTTTGGGCTTCCAGTCTACCATGCAGAGACTGTAATTGCAAAGTGTGGATTCTTCTACAGCTGTAACCAGTAGTAAATACAACTTCATGTAACCTTCTTAAAACAAATTATTGTTTAAAATTAGCAATATCTATACTGAGTAACAAGTGAAAATGAATGTTAAAATCATTATGCATTTATTCAATTTACTTACATGGTTAGTTAAGCCTCTTCTGTCCCAGGCTCTAAGCTGTGGAATTTGGATATCAGTCTCTTTCCTCTCCATGGCATCGTCTTCTTGATGTTGACCTTCAACTATCTGGTATTACCAAGGAAGTATATCATACATTAAACCTTTCTGGAGTTGTGACCTCCAGATCAATCTGGGAGGCTGAAGCACTCTTGGGAACTATCGAGCATACCCAAGGACAGACATAACAGAGCATCACAAATGAATGGCTCCTGCATGGTCTTCTTAGGGTGCATTTTTTGACAGCTACAACTGAGTCTACCCAACAGATGTGTTATAGGAAGCAGCAACAATTACATGCTCAAGAAAAATTCTGGACTTTCTAGGGGCAGTTCCAGCTCTTTTATCCCATTTTATTTATGAGTAGGGGATTGATTCACTAAGCTTTTCTATGAAAAATCAATTTGATATATAATACTTTCCACATATTGTATTCCAATATTTTTAGAGGAAAGCTTCATGAGTCTCTGATGCATTATTTGGCTGTCTTACATTTTATTAATATTATTACTACAGCAGTTTTAGCATCAAGAGTTTGTAGGAAATTCCCTATCAACTACTTTTAAAACACAAGAAAACCAGACTAATGGTAAGAGCCAAACTGGGCTAAAATCTTTCAGGTATGGGACGTTGGGTCAAAGACAGAATACCAGAAACTGCTGTTCCTCCAAGGGGCAGTCAAGGACTAGGAAGGTTAGCGCTGTGTGAAAGAATATGACCATTTCATTCCACTCCTGAACTCCCTTAAAAACTCTTAACAATGGGGAAACCCCCCCATTTAATTAGATGTACTCTTAGAGTTTGTTGCTGTGTTTGATCAAATACTAAGTGCAACCATATCCCTGCAGCGGTGGCCCTTGCACAATTCGTATATTTCCCTGAGATCTTCCCCACTCTCCTCCCAGATATCTTGTTTGCAGTCCCATCTTAACTTGGCCGGCTGGTCAGGGGCTATGAGTTCAAGGTGAAGTTATGCCAGCGTGTGGTCAGGTTCCAGCAGCACCGTGTTGTTCTGTGCTCTTCAGGTGTTTTTTTACAACTTGGCTGATTTGATTCAAAGAATTAACCTGCATGGAGATGACTTGAGCTAACACTGTGGGGAAGACAAGTGCTAAGTTGACCTTTGAAGTGAGACGTGCCACTCCTTAGTAAGTAAGAAGAAAAAGGCTGCTTCAGGTAGGCCAAAGAAGCCACGATTACCTCTGCACCTGCAAAGGTTGTGAGTGGCTGAGTAATCACAGCATTGCTAGAATTTCATTTTTAAGCCACCCTGTTACATAAACTACCCCCAAAAAATGCAGTGACAGGTGCTTTGCAAGAATCACATTAGCAGAGACACAGTCAATACAAATACAGTCAACAGAAGGGTTAGAATTGACCTTTGGTAGAAATAAATTGTGTGGGGGTGTCTGTGGATGCACATATGTGAGCAAACACACAGGTATAAACTTACCTATTGCACAGTGTATGTAATTTTTGCATAACCATCTCCAGCTGAAGAATTTAGTTTTCCTCACTGTAAAGACACACTGAATTGACAGAGTGTGCAGGTGTTTTGCTTCACTGGGTTAATTAGCCCTATTGGTGAGACTGTCGGGCTTTAAAAGAGCTTGTGGAAGAGAGTAGGGAGGAGAGTTGTTTAAGAAAGATGCCATGCTGGCTGAGAGGTATGGACCATGGGATTTTTGGATGGTGAGAGCTATCCATCTGGTTCATGCCTTCCCTTTCAGGAAATATACCCAGAATTGTAAGAGTCCCTAGGTGCTCATCAGTTCCAGGCTCTGATGCTCGTTGCTGCAACTACTTCCCTTGGCAGCCTATTTTATTCTCTAATAACTCTGTGAACTGAAAGGGCTCTTCCTAATCTTCAGTACATAATAAGCATGGACAAACTAGCTCAGTTAAGTAAGAGCTGGCCAGGAGCCTTGTTCATCTTTCATGCCAGGGCAAAATCTTTTGGGTTTAAAAAAGATTTAGGGAGTTCTCACCTTCTTGTATGTTACCCCTTCTTTGTGCTGCTCCTTTGGGGGTGTGCAGATGAGTAGGCTGTTCTTGTTTATGGGATACAGAACACATCATAAGGTGGGAATACATTTCTGATGTAAAGACCACTGGAAGAGACTCTCAGTTCCTTGGCTCTGGCTCTGCAGTCTGCTGACTTTACTAAAACTGTGTTGATGGGGGTGATACGAGCTTTTGCAGTCTGACAGTACATAGGATTGCAGCAACACAAACTATTCCCATAGAGGCAAGTTCCAAGAAGTCCAAGAGAACTACTAATATTAAATAATTGCATTGAGTTGCATCCCCCTTTCTAGAACTGATTTATTACACATATAAAAGTACTATGATCTTTCCTCCCATTATTTCAAAGTGAAATGCTTAAAGGGCTAATAAAATCAGTATTTAGCACACTTTTTATTTTGTAGTTCAAAACTTCAAGCTTGGCATAAAAACATTACCTCTAGGGAGTGAAAATAGCCTTACCCAGCAGCTTCAAATACAATTATCTGAGTCTTTCTTTCTTTTACTCCTTGCAAAATACCAAACTGAAGTAAAACTCCTTTTGGCTGATGGACAAAAGGAAATTACAGCTGTCTGGAGTTCAAAAGAGTTGCAATAAAACTTGAATTATGACAAAAATACACTGTTTGTTATTAAAGCCTCAACAGTTCACGAATTAAACAACTGTATGTTTCTCTGCATGTTTGATACTGCTTATGTTTTCCTGGGCACATACATTTCTGCAATATAAAGTGCATTTCCCTATCTCTGCATACAGAATTGTTATATTCACATCTCCTTATACACTTACATCATGATTTTTTGTGAGTCTATACCCATTTAGAGTAGATGAGAATGGGGTCCATTGAAATGATTCACTAGGGCAGTGGACAATGTTAAATACTTAAAACCATTCATGTATGCATGAGTAGTCACATCATTTGTTAATAATTTGCTGAACATATTGTGGGAAGAAGTTGCTTCACAGGCAGAATATACTCTGTTGACTACCCCGGGTAAAATGTAGACCAACAACACTTAAGCCACTACATACAAAGAATGAAGCAAGGATTTGCCGATGGTACTGCAATATTTACTTTTAATCGAACAAGTGCACTACGGTTTCACTTTTGAATAGGATCTTAGGAGTTGTTGTTCGCTTTTCATGCAAGGATATGTTGGCAATTATGTTCATTCCAAAAATTTCTTTCATCTTTTAAATGATTCATTATGGCCTATAAAACAAGTGGATTAAGGGGACCTAATTCCCTGTACTTTGAATTTAGCTCTTGATCACATTTTCAGCAGTTTTTAAATGGTGGAGGCTGCCCAAGCCCATGGCTGCAGTGCAGCTGCTCCAGCAGTTGTTGTGCCTTTGCTGGGCAGCGGGTTGTAGAAACTGCAGTACCAGTAACCCAGCAAACTCAGGGTGCCCTCTCCCACCTACCAGTATTGGATTTTACAAGCATATTTTCAAACAACAGTCAACAAGCAGCTATTTAACTATCTGCCCAGAGGCTAAATTGCTTTCTCTTGCCACTTCGATATCTGCAAGTTCCTCAATGTGTGAAGGACTGATATCATACCTAAAATTTTGAACTTAGAGCTCAGCATGTTTTAATTATCCCTAAGAGCACACTCTGTGCTTTGGATTCAAATGCATGTTGTGCTAATTGGCTCTTCACAGCTGGAAAAACAATATTTAGCTTAAAGAATGTCCACTAAGTGTTGCTGTCTTTTGATTTTATTGGCATTCCTCTTATCCTTGTAGTCTTGTAGGAGCATTGTATTTTGTTCTGCTGAATACAATAGTGTAGTCTCCATGTTGTTTACATGTGTCACTTTCTCTAAGGTTGTATTTTTCCTGACTATTTTTCTTTCCTCTGAAGTAAGGGTCCCAGTCTTGGAGTTTTTCTTGAAGGAGATGTCTTTTCCCAGAGCATGCGTCTGTGGTCACACTCATCACCCATCTCTGAGTCCCTGACTTTCCGCTGTATACTTTTAGGTTTAGGTTGACCAGAACCAAATGCAGTGTTCAAGATGAGAACGTGCTACTGATTCATGACCTTGCTCATTCCCATTCCTGTGTCTTATTTAACTCTTTTTGAAAAAAAAAAAAAAAAGTAAAAAAAAAGCTTTGCTGCCCCTTAAGCCTAATCCAAAGCCTACTAAATTCTTAAGGGTTCTACCCTCTCCACTTCCTCCCCACTGAAGTTTTAATTTTAAAAAAGAAAATGTTTCACACCAGAGAAACCAACACTTAATTTTTCAGTTTCATCAACTTTCTGGAGGTCTTTCTGCTTAAAAGGAAAATGCCCTAGTTTGAAACTTTGCATTATTTGTCAGATATTAAACTAATATTTGACACTTTAGTTGAAAGTGTATTTTATAAATATAAAATTTAAAAGTGTTTAGAATTATTTATTTTAAAATTCCTTGTTCTTTGTCTCACAGACAATCCTGTTTTGATGGAGGTTTTAAATAACCCCAGTTAGTTTTTTCCTATTCTTTGCTTATTTTTTTTTTACATTTCCAGTCCATGGTAGATCTTTGCATTTCACCCTTAAGGCTACTTTGTATCCTTGGTATAAAAGAAACTAGAATCTCATATCATATCAATAGTTTTTTAACAAAAGTTGCTCTTGAAGAAAAAAATCTAGGTATGTTGCAAAATTAGGCATTGTTAGCTCACTTCCATCTCACTTTAATGGGAATTAAATAACAGGGAATAACAGTATGCACTTTAATACTTAAACAAAATGCTTAAGCATCGTCTTAAGACATTCATTATTCTAGTGATCTCATCACATACTGTACTGCACACCCTCCATGCTAAAAATATATTACACTTATTCATACCAATCAATCTATGACTCTGATAGAAATTAAGTAATTTAATGTTGGAAAGCATACACACACTTTGGGGATGTTGTGGAAAATTCATGATTTTGATTTAACTGCCTTATTACTTTATTCATGTGCCAGCACAAAGATATTGACATCCAAGAAGGTTCTTTACTACTAGGGGCTGTCAAACCTTATACCCTGCCTCAGTGTGTGTGACTACAGCCTAAAGAAAGATAAAAACATCTATAATTCATTTGACCAACTATACAGATCTATTTTATGATTTTAAAAATATTAGTTCTTGATCCTGGCAGCAAAAAATTGACTTTTTGAATCATGAGAGTTGATTAGTTTTATCTTAGCACACGTGATGTATTATTAGATAAAACAGTACTCAACTTCTTAAAAAATACAGCTTCAGTGCTGAATTTTGTGGGATGACTACTTCCAGCAGGCTGCAACTCTGAGTCATCTCTCAGCTCATCCTTTAAATTATTTCTAGCAAGCTGATAGCCTGGTCTGCCCAGCCCAGCAGCAACACTTCATAAACATGTAACATTTGAACAAATTCTGGGTGAACAAATATTTTACTTTCCTCAAGTGTATTGACTCTGCTTTGGACAAGATGTTCCAAGTTGTGTCTGTTAGTCTGAGCCTTGAGGGTGTCACTTCCAGACTCATGGACCCAACTGTGAGTCAGGGTTCAACGTTGTTCTAGGCAATGAAGATCTAGTCAATACAACCAGTGGACTATGGAGAGTTGTTCACTGCATGCTGCAGCAAACACTTGTGTCTGGTCAGCTGAACAGACCTCAGCTGACTCTTTTGACCAGATCTCCATTGATTATAAGAGCTTAGATACATGGGTAACGTGGACACTTGTAAGTTTTAGATTCCTGTTTAGGTCTCTGAATCTGCAACTGAGTTCCCTCTTAATTTCCCTTTGTCGCTTCTGTCTCTTCATCTGTGAATAAAGATGCAGGTTTGTTGAGGAATGGAAACTAATCAAAAATACTGCAAGACCCATAGCTGATCCCTGTTGTTCTGTTTTTTTTTTTTTTTTTTTTTTTACAGAGTCACACACAGGTTTTTAAAGCCATTTGCTCTTTCTCAGCACCTTCCTCTCTCATTTCCTGATCCTCTGAGACTACACCTGCAGGCACTTGTGCATCTCAGCCAGATCTCTACTGCTGGGACCAGGATCTCAGGTCTCAGGTCCTAGTCTCCAAAGAAGTGGGAATGCCTGGTCCAGAGGAAGTAGCCTCCTGCAATGGCTGGCAGGATCTCAGAGCTACTACAGCACCTCTGATGGTGGGAGCCCAACAGATTTAGCCTTCTTCATGTGACCTTCACTGATTTAATTAGGCCTTTTCAAAGCCAAAAAGTCCAGCTCATCTGAGACACCGCTAAATGGTATGCATGACATTATGTTTGGCCACTTACAGCTTTCCAGTCCAAATGCCCGAATAACCTCTCTTCATCTGGGTTGACTGTAAGCAACCATCAACATTCAACCCAAACCTCAGACAATGTCTGGATATGGAGCAAGTTGCCACTAGGTACCTACAGAGCTATTTAGAAATAAAATTTTAGCATACAAAGGGGAGTATTTCTTCCAAAATGTATTGCCTTAATCGTCATTTAATTTGATAGAATAAAGAACATTGGGATAAACAAAAAAGTGGAAGAATGAGTGTGCCAGGGATAAAGAATGCTGGACACATAAATTTTCCATGAACACAACTCATCAAAAATAGAGCAATATCATAAAAGGTTTCCTACCCAAACTAGGGAAACAGCAGTATGCAGGCAGTGTTCAGTAGACTGCCTGACAGAAGTACATTACTATTTCCATGACCATGTTTCTACTAAAGATTAAATGTAACTGTTTCAAAACGTCATTAAATGCAAAGTTATTTTTTACTTTTAATGAGCCTGTTGTAGCCTCAGAGCTGAGAGAGCACATTCTTGTTAGACTTCCTCATTACATTTTCAGTAATAACTGATATTCCCAGGGCAATTTCCCCTCTGAAAACTCCTCCCAAGTCACTTGGTTCATGATGCTATTGTAAAAAGCAGACATTAGAACGCGTAAATCAGTGTCTAATCATGGCTAAAACTAACGTTAGCACAATTGGGCTGGCAGCCACAACAGAAATGTCTGGATTTGAATTAAATATTTTAGGAGACTTTATTTGGCATGTATACCATGATAGAGACATCTAGATTAAACGTCCAAAAAGTTGGGGAGGAACCACAGTTCTGTTTGATTGCCTGACTCAGACATGGGCTTTTTTTGTATATAAAATCAAGGATATCTGTTAAAGAATTTTTGCTGTAGAATTGCTGATTTTGTAACTATCTCTTTGCCTGAGGTCTGCATATTTCCAAAGCACAGCAAGTCACCGGGAACTCCAAATGTAATCGGAGAAATTAGTTGGTAGCCTTTGCTAGCAATAGTGAGGCTACTCAGGAGTCAATCTCTATATTTAGGTATTTGGACTCTAAAGTAGTTTTAGCTACTGAGTCTGTGCTTCTTACTATGATTAATAAGTTGTGTTTGCACTTTAGAGGACTAAAAATATAAGAATCTCTCTGTTTGGATAAAGCCACGGTCTGCCAGACATAGAAGCCATACCTTGAATATAACAAAAGGGAAGCCAAATTGTGCCTTTAATATTAAGAGTTCTGAACATGATGATGAAAAAGCTTTGTGCTAGTGTGCAGAGAGGAAACACAGCAAAATTAGAAGAATTCTTGGTAAAACCAGAAAGCCTTTATTAGCTCTCGGGAAATTCCTACTTTGGTTTAATGGCTGAATACTCTTAGGGGAATACATGTATTGATCCTTTTTCTAGTCTCTGCAATGTCCTCCACTGTAATTAGTTCCCATTATGTCTAACAGAATCTGAAAGGTAGATCCAAAATGGAGCTCAGAGTCTTGTATCTGAGCCATGCTATACGCTGTTAGAAAACAAAACAAAACAAACCCAAAACATGAGCAAAATTAACTTAAATGAACAGCTCTCTTGTGATTAGTTTTTTAAGTCTTTGTCATTGCATAAATCATCGTTTTGTTTAATATAATGCAATTTGTTACACATAAGTGAAAAACCTCTGAACAGTGTTGTCTTTAGCAGAGAACAGACACTGATAATGAGGCAGAAAATTATGTGAGCACCCAAAACATTGATTCATTGCTTAAGCTGTCTTTTAAACTTGCTTATGAAAGTAGTGGGTAGTCTGTAGCCAAATGCCTCATATGCCCAATCAGAATTAAGGAGGGCACTTTCCTTGCGCTGACCTTTCTTAGATCTTCTTAATACCACAAAAAATTAGAATCTGGTAGTTAAAAAAGCCCCATGTGCCTGACATGATTCCCACAGTCACACCTGTGTGATGATTTGGCAAATCTGGGGATTCGGCTGATACTATAAATCAATGCAAAAAAAATATAATGAACTTTATTAATGGATACGAATTCACCATTCTTTGACAGCTCTTGGGTTAAAAATAAATTGTAAAACCTTAATGACTGAAGAAAAACACATCAGGCACGCTGAAGCCTACAGAAAGTTTTCCTGAAAAGCCTTTCTGCAGGGTGTGGCGGCTTGGGAGCAGCAAATTCCCAGACACAGCAAAATGAAGCCATGTGTGAGTTAGGTGAAATATAAACCTGGAAAGACACAGAGTCAGCTCTGAGGTGGAGAAAGAATTAGGTGGGTATGCTTTCACAAGGAAATCTGAAGCTTGGATTTATATTTAGGGTGAAGTAAGTTAGACTGAATAGCTGACCTAAGAAGTTTTGCTATTTTGAAGCGAAGTTCTGAGCCTCAGGAGAAAGGCTCTGGGAGCTAGAGACTCAAAAGAGCGCTCCAGTGCAGTGGAGGAAGGCCCCTAGGAAATTGTGGATAGGGGCATGTGTATGTAGTGCCTATGTGTTTAAGAAGCAGCAAAACCCAGCTCAACCTGCAAGAAATTTGTGCATTTGCTTTCACTCGTGTGCCACTGAAAAAATTGGACAGGAGGGTCTGAATACCTAAGCATGGTATCCTGGCTGATTCCTTTAGCGTCCAGGGAACATAGAAAGGAGAATCTGTCAGTTTTGTGCTAGTCTCTAAAGCTGCTAGGCGTGACTGCTGGGGAGAGGTGGGGTCTGAGAGAGACCGTGTTCCCTTGAGCATCCTGCGGCTTGGGGGGCAGGNGGGGGAGCCAACCAGCAGTACCAAACCCTGGGATGGAGGATGGCATCCATCCTGCCACTGCTGCGATGTGGGGCAGAAAGCATGGGGACCTGGCACAGGGGAAATCCTGAAGAGGAAGGCCCACAAACATAGCAATGAATGTTGAAGATTCAACCATGGTCTGAGCAGTACCGGCTGCGTACCGTAGCCACATGGGAATGTGATACCGAGGGCAGCCTCAGCCCTTGCCCTTTATATCCATGGGAAAGACGCTCAAATGTACAGCTGAGAGGGCAGCCACAGCATACTGCAACAGCAGGTAAATGTAGAAGTAACCATACGGCAACTGTCTCTATGCAAGTCACATTTTCCACACTGCTGGAGATTTTAGATTCAAGACTCCCACTGACTCTAAAAGAGAAATAAATGGACCTTGTTTTGTTTTCTGCAAACACTGCATTTTCCACAGCCATTTCACTAGACAGGCCAGTGGCCTCCTTCAGGCATATATCTCTTACATAGACAGATGATTTTCCGCAAATGGGGCTGTGAGATGTGAATGGATGTAAAGTGGACCCTGGCCTTTTGCAACAACAGGTGTAACCACAGAGGTCTAGTCGGTGCCCCCTTATTAGGCTCTCAGGTAGTTTTAATGAGTATAATTAGATCCTATAATTTAGAATAGTTGCTGAACTGTGCAAGTCTACATCAACAAGAAACACCAGGTTCTGGGGTGTTTGCACTGAGTAGCCTCCTAGGAAAAAAATATTTGAGGTAATTTGCAGGGTAGGCTATTGTTCTTAGAGGAGGTCATGAGGAAGTCAATATTCCTGGTTTGGAGAAATAAGCAATAATATCCATTTCAGTAGACTTCTGAAAGAGCAGGCATGTGAACAGACTAACATTTAAAGACTTCTATGATAATTTAGAACAGGTTTTCTTGAAGTGATTTATTATTCTAATATCTTGCTAGTCACCATGCTGATATTGAGGATGCTGGAAAATATCGAACAAAAAAAATCTTATCCTACAAGTTATATCCCAGTGTATAGTCCCATTCACTTCTGTGGGAGTCTGCCTGGATGCCAAGACTCCCAGGACCTCAGGGTGTCAGTTGATGAGAAGCTCAATGTGACTCACCAATGTGTGTTTGCAGCCCAGAAAGCCAACTATATCTTGGGCTTCATTAAAGGAAGCATGGCCAGCAGGTCAAGGGAGGTGATTCTGCCCCTCTACTCCACTCTGGTGAGACCCCGCCTGGAGTACTGCATCCAGTTCTGGAGCCCTCAGCACAGGAAAGACATGGGCCTGTTGGACTGGGTCCAGAGGAGGGCCACAAAAATGATCAGAGGGATGGAACACCTCTCCTGTGAGTACAGGCTGAGAGAGCTGGGGTTCAGCCTGGAGAAGAGAAGGCTCTGGAGAGACCTTCTTGTGGCCTTTCAGTACCTAAAGGGGTCCTACAGGAAAGCTGGGGAGGGACTCTATATCAGGGAATGTAGTGATAGGATGAGGGGTAACAGTTTTAAGCTGAGAGGGTAGATTTAGATTAGATATTAGGAAGATCTTCTTTACTCTGAGGGTGGTGAGGCACCAGAACAGGTTGCCCAGGGAAGTTGTTGAGGTCCCATCCCTGGATGTGTTTAAGGCCAGGCTGGATGGGGCTTTGAGCAACCTGGTCTAGTGGGAGGTGCCCCTGCAGCAGGGGGGGTTGGAACTAGATGATCTTTAAGGTTGCTTCCAACTCAAACCATTCTATGATATGATCCACTTGCAGCTTGAATGACAGCAATAGTTTATATATGGTATATACACGCTAAATTAGGCGGATTGAGTATTTCACACTTTGCAGTTTATCTAGCAAATTTCACAGCTTTTTCTGCTCACCTAATATTTGTGAAAAGATTGTAATTTCTCAGGTTATGTCCTACTCAGATGATCATGTACGCTTTCTGCATGCAGCTCAGCAGACATGATTGGAGCTGTGTTGTTCAATTGTGCACAGCAAGATGAGAGACTACAACTATATAGTTGTTGCTCTCCGAGGCTCACATCCAGATCCCAGTGGTTCTCTTCGTAGTTTATTGAGCTGTAGTTAAAACAAAAGGGTACACTAATCTTGCAGTGAACGCTCATGGGAAAAACTTTGACTGTTTTAAAAACATGGATGGCAGTGAATTTGTTAGAATAAACTGGCATTGAAAATGAACACAAAGGTGACGTCAACATGACAGAGGGAACTCACCACAGTCACTGTGTATGTGTTCACAGTAATTCTTCCTATTGCATCCAGCTTCTGTCAAGAACCTTTTAGCTGACAACAAGGATTTATATTTAGCGCTTGAGGAGAAGAGCTGCCCTACCCTAAAATACCTTTCCCTTTTAACATGTTTTTATTTCAGAAGATAACTTCTCCTTTCTTGGCTGAATGGTAGACCTTTATTCTAAGGAAAAAGTGGCGCTGTAAATGAGCAGAAAGCATTGGTGACTGTACTGATCCTTGAGAAAACATGGACAACATACACTTGATAATGCTACAACTTTTTTTTTTTTTAATTAGACTGACATATGTGAGGATTCTCGGGAGAACAACAAGGGGAATTTATTTTTTTTTCTTTAGGAATTCAGAAATGAAACTGAATGGGCAGAGTATGTAGTAACACATCCTATTGAGCAAAATGCCTTAGAGTGTTGACAGATTGTCGGTACTAAGTTTTGCAACATTTGACTGAATTCTGCAGTGAGTTTATTAAAGTGATTTAGTGTGGTGTGAGCAAGTGCAATGTGTTCCACCCATTTTGATTAAAACAAGGCAGAGCACTGGAAAGACGCCAGGAAAAAAAATTAAGTAATCCATTCATATCTTTTTAGAAAGTTTCTACAAATACATGCCTACTTCATGAATGATGGGACATGCTGAGAAGAAAAAAAAAAATTAGTAATTGATCAGGCAGCATAAAAAACCCTCCTCCTTTGTATTTAGGAGTGCACAGTATGAGTATGTGGGAATAGCTGCTGACAAATAGTTCCCTGGGGGACTAGATACGGCATTGTTATATTAGGTCAGCTCAGCAGGGAGAGGGTTGTATGTCCATGTAAG
The DNA here is from genome assembly GCA_013398815.1 of Ibidorhyncha struthersii. Classification (NCBI taxonomy): domain Eukaryota; kingdom Metazoa; phylum Chordata; class Aves; order Charadriiformes; family Charadriidae; genus Ibidorhyncha; species Ibidorhyncha struthersii. The sequence goes on from VZSZ01007437.1 coordinate 98,667, forward strand.
GGTCTAGCAGGGCAAGCAATGGCAACCGTCTTCTTTGCCAAAACAACTCTGCTAACTTTAGCAAAGATTGCAACTTAACGGCATGAAAAATCCCCTCCAGCTGTACTAGTAAATAACAAAATGGAAAATGAAACGCTGTTAACAGCAACCTGATTCTGTTTCAGCTAACTGGATGATTTACTGGTTAGGGGTTAGAGGCTTTGTGAGTGGTTCAGCTAAGAGACCTGATGCATGAGCATCCACTCAAACCACCATGGCTGAAGTGGGCCTGTTGCAAAGAATGAGACGTTAAGAGACAATGTTCAGGCTGCAGCTATATGACAAGTGGCTTCTTAGAGCTAAATCACATACTATTAGTGCTGACCTACAGTCTTTTGCCTTGTCAGCTACTGGCAGAGTATCTTGATCTCGTTCTACCCATCTGACAAACACCCTAGCTTCCTACCCTTATTTTCCTTTGGCAACCCATGGAAACTTTGATATGTCAATAGAATATTTTGCATTGAGTGCTTAGGAGACATGAAAGTGGTTTTGTAGCTGAGCAAACAGTGCCCCACTTGGCTCAAAAGATTTCTCTGCATTGATGTTCTTGCCATTCTGACAAGAGGAAATATCATCCAGTGAGGATTTTGACACATATCACACTCAGTATACTTCTGGATGTTATCCGTTTAAGATATACAAAAGTGTATTGAAAGGATGTTTTTATTAAGTGTAGAAAATATGGTCCTGCTGCAATATTACTCTAGGCTGCAATACAGTCAAGGTTTGGATTTGTTTTTATTATTGTTTTAAACCACCACTGGTTGGAGGGAGGATTTTATGAAACTGTCAGCATCCAAAATTGTCAGGGGAGCCAGGTTCAGGGTATAATAACACCCATATATTCAAGCAGGATGCTTCAGAGGCAGGATTGCTGGCTTGAGCAACCTATTGACAAAACTCAGCTGCTGAGCCTGTCTTGATGGCCCAGGAAAAACTGTCCCTTTGGTGGGGAAATGTGAAAGTGGCAAATACTTAGCACTGGGGCCCATGTAGCGCATATTCAGACTAGAGGTGGACCCAAGCTAAATAGTCCTGATGAGAAGCAGACCTAATTTCACAGAATCACAGAATCGTCAGGGTTGGA
>VZSZ01007438.1:0-45403 GCA_013398815.1 Ibidorhyncha struthersii
TCCCTCCTGAAGAGTTTGTAGCCTTCAATTGTGGCACTCCAATTAGAGCTGATAAAATACGGTTTTAAAATATATCAGTATATAGAAGAGAAAAAATAAATCAGACTTTGTGTACAGATTTTTTTTTTCCCCCAATGCACAATTAATGTGTAGGATGGATAGGAATATTTGGAAATATATTTTCTTGCAAAATTTTGTCTTACTGATCTGGGCAATATATATGTACATCTAGTTAACACCACTGCACAATGTATTTCTAAACAAATATACTGCCCAAAAAAATGTATTCTTTTTAAAAATTGCAGTTACCTTAACTTGCAAGGAAAGTGATGACTTTTAAATGTGAATTTCAAATGAATACCTCATTTATGATGGAGATACTGTCCAGCATTCAAAGCCGGAGAAGATCCATTTTGTTACTTGTCGGAGAAAGAGTCAAAAGAAGAGTCAAATATCTAGAGATGGCAGTGAAAGTTTTGAAGTAGGAAAATATCTTTTTTTTCCAACTAAAGAATTGTGATAGGACAAAATGAAGGGATGAACTATGAAGTTTGGGAAGTTTAGTCTTTCAAAATTACCAACAATGACAGTGTTGATTGCAGGTGACAACACGATGATGAATTTTTTGTCTGTCTATGACATCATGAAGTGTGTTTCAGCTCACTAGAGAAGTATTTTTGTAACATGAGATGAAAGATACGTTTTACATGCCGTGTTATGCGCATGAGGGCATGTGAAAATACAAAGCCAACTGAAATAACGTTGGAGGAGTGTGCAGTATGCAGTTTCATCCATATTGCCTTTGAGAATAGTCCTGGAGTGAACTATCCCAGAATGAGCACCTTTGTAGAATACTAATAAGGGAAGCAGCAGCTGTGTGGATCAAAAACCTGAATGGCTTAAAAGAACTGTCTCAGCACAGAAATGAGGCAGATAAGATACTACAGCCAAGCTGATGGACTTGGTATTGCTATTTCTAGCAAGAAAGACTTGTGCTTTTTGATCTGTAAATCTCAGACAACAATCCACCATGAGATAATGCCACTGGCATAGTTAAAAAGCACCACCGTACAGATAATAGAACTGATCATTGCTTCTAACTGGACCTACCTTCAATGTAGAATTCATATATGCACGTTACTTTTCTAAGCCCCCCCTTGCCCACCTATTACGTATGGGAGTAACACATAGTGTATCTCTTCTTGAGTGAGGAAATATGGCTGTCCTCAGCTGTCCCAAGAGGCAAGGCATGGTAATCAGTTGATAAATTTTACCGCAGTGTATAAAATATGAACACATATACTTTCTGGTGTACATTCTTTATTTCTCATAAGAAGTCTGTTTTAACGTAAAAGTAGCAAAGATGATTCCATATTTTTGAGCTGTGGCCCTCAGGCAACACATGAAAACTGATCTTAAATAATTTGGCCTAACTTTCTGGCACAAATCATTAGTGTGAAATTGGCAGGCAATAAGGAATAGTAATTTGTATATTAATTTCATGTAAATTCCAATGTATACATTGAATAAATGCTGCCTTTTCTTGCAAAAGTTAAATACTTTAGACTATTGTGCACTACTCACCTACTCTTAGCCTTCAGTTAAGGGAAGTTCCCCGTTATGACATTTCTAGAAAACATAGAATAAATATGCAGCTATTTGGCTGTTGTAAAAGGAGTCATCTTACTTTCAGAAGAGACAGTATTTTTTCTAAGTATAATTTTCTATAATACCCCTTGTAAAAGGGTTATTACTCCGTGGTATAATCTAATCTTATTTATACTTTATGATATCTATAGATTCCTTTATTCATCACTATGGCATTTCAGCGTTTCCATCTATCCTATTTTCTGAAAAATAACTGTTTGCTTTTATTACATATCAGTTGATAGCACAACTTCACTGGAAGAGAGATGAGTATTTTTAAGAAATGACAGAAAAAGCCCTGGTAAATAAAAGGACTCATTTTACCCATCTCAGCCTATAAGCAATTAGTAGCATGAAGGATTTGTCTAGATATACATTTTTTAACAGTACGTAAAAGAATCAAAGGCTAACCTGTACTGTGCAGTGCAAAACATGTCTATCATACAACATTAATATCACCATCTGCAGGCCATCTTACTCTCTTATACTTTCTGCACAGCATGTCATTAAAGAGACTTACTTTCTTCTTTCATTTGCTCTTGTTTGTGACTGAAATGCCCAATATTCCTATTATCATTTATATGGAAAGGACTGTCTTTTCCTGTAGATTTCCAAGGTTTCAAATCCTCATATATCCACTGGATGTGCCTGAGAGCTGCCTTTTAAAGTGTCCTTTTGTGTATTATCTCTCTCAGCATCATTTCACCCAATTGCCCCTTTTGACTCTGAGGTGACCATAGCTGCTATTCAGACACTTTTCTACCAAGGGGAATCAGTTGCTGTATAGAGGTGACAGCCATGTATTGGAAATTTTCATATGAGTTAAATTCTTTGTAAGAATGGATTTACAGAAGTCAAATATGATTTCCTCAAAGCCCGTACAAATTCCAGACTTTCCAGCTCTACTACAAACCCTGTCCTGGTGCTGCCTGGCAGCTAGGAACCAAGACAGATGAAGAGTCCTCAGTCTGGGAAAACACAGGCTAAAGTTTCCCCAGAGTCCTTGTCAGTTGTCCTAAACATAACTTTGGACGTGCTTGAAAATTAGTTTCGTTCTATTAAATCAGTGAATTTCCATAAATTGCCTTTGGATCTCAAATGTTCGTGATCTTTAGACTATTTGGAAAAAATACTGAGTAAGAAAAGAAGTATGGATTACAGCATTCTGATTTGTATCTTCTGGCACTCAAGTGTGACATTTAGGGTGAGCAGCTTGGATGTAAATCAAAGTTAGCAAAGGGAGTCCCTTAATTTTCTGACTCCAGGTGTTCACTAGGCTGATGCTTTTAAAGTAATTCCTGTGGTCAGTGGCACCAAAAAAAGCGGTGACACTAATGTTATTATTATAATAAAGTACTTCTAAACCTTCTTCAGAACGTATGCATTTACAGGTAGATTAGGTCATTGGCATGACTTGCTACGAGTGAACAAAAAGATTCAACTTTTTCTGAGGTGCTTTAATAAGGATCTTTAAGGCTTCTGTTATCATCTTACATCCATCCAGAAAGAGGTCATGGAGTTTGCCATTCTAAACAATTTCTTGTTTAGTTCTAGGCTCTCTTTCTTTTTTCTGCTCCAGAATGTCTATATCAGCTTTATAGTTAATAAACATGATGGGTGATCTGTAGATCTGTACAAACTACTAAAACAATGACCCTTTTTAGAACCATTGAAAATAAACTGGGTTCCTTATTTTGTGTCAGCCCTAGTTGAATGAGTGGGAGGAATTCAAGACTGCAAAAATGACCCAGAAACAACAGAGTCAGAGATATACCCTAAACCACCACGGATAAAGACCTTGTTCATAAATTACCCATCAGCTGGGAAAGTCTTATTAACAGAGTGTCTTTGCACTGGTCAGTAAAGTTGACAGAGATGAATCCCAGGCATTCCCTGAATCCTGAAGTCAATACACTTATTAATCTGTAATTAGGGAAAAAAATCTGAAAATGTATATTCAGAAATTCTACTTTCATGTTAATTATCTGTTGCTTTCTGTAGCATAGACTTCTTTAATATTCTCAGAGATGCTATAAATCTTTGCTAAAGTTTAAGGTTGCCTGCTGAGCATTAGTCAAAGCTAGCACTGAAAAAGAATACCTGCTAATAATTCAAATATAATTTGAACATTAAAGCATGTTGTGGGTCAAGACTGGAGAAAAAAATTTAAAGGATAGCAACAAATATAAATTATAATTCAGCTGAGTCAACACCACCAAAACCTACAGAGTTTGAACTCCTAGGGACCTTCTTTTTCAGTACTCACAAAAAAACCCTGCTTGTGTTCTGCTACTTTGGGGAATAATTCTTAACAGAGAGCTGATTACAAGAACAATAAACAGTGGATGTATATGTAAGATGAGTTGGGAACATTGAAATCATATTAAAATGGACTTTTCCAATTTCCCATATTTATTAGATCAAAGATAAAGATCACCTTACTGCACTTTAAGTGTTTAAGTCTTCCAGATTAAAAGGGACAAAATGAGAAATCTTGGGCTGAAGGGAGACTTAACAACATATCCACATACTCTAACACACTCAGACAAATAGTTCGTCCATTGTAGACATACATTTCCCCTTCTTGTGCAAACTCGTAGGCTCACAAAAAAATGAGAAGTTCTTTTGTGGCTAGCTCTGATCAGAGAGCCTTTATTTCTTTATATGTCTTCACTGTCACATAAGGAGCTATCACCAAGAAAAGCTGTAGAGGCTCTGAATCTTCTTTGTAGACAACACCTAGTATATTTGGGGATTGCTCAATGTTGGTATTGGCTAGAAGAGCATTCTAATGATATGGTAAAGAGCCACACTGATGACCTACGGAAGGAAAATTATTTTGTTTCATCTGATATGTTTGTTTTTCTCCCGTTCTTTTCCTGTCATACACTATATTTACTCTGGCTTTTGATCATTGTACTGAAGGCTGAAATTTATCAAAGAGCATTATGTGACATATTGCAACGTAGACAGTAGTCATCGGGGTAAGTGTTGTGTGGATTATTCTGGACTGAGTATCTTACTTGTACCATATGCTCCTATGTCTTTTGATGTCTTCCAGTCTCACAGTTGTTTAATTTTTGGTTTTGCTTTCTTTCTAGCAAAACAATCTTTAGACCCACAACTTATACACTATTAGAAAAGTGGTAGGCCAAGGGGACTGACTACATGTAAAGACAGCATAGAAAATGACACTAGTATATATAGGAATAGCAAATTTTATACTTGTGTGTGCTGGAAAAGCTGTGTTAAAAACCTCACTCAAAATGCAAGCTTTAAAGATTTTTTAATTACAGCAGCATTTAGCAAGTCTAAAGGAAATGCTAGTGAAAAGAGTGATTATTTTGGGGTGTACATTTTTATACTTGCATTTTTATAAAGCTGAAACTGTGGTGTTTCACATTAGTATGCATAGCATCTCAATATTTAGATACTGGGTGTGGCTTAATTCTATATGGAAAGCCTTATGCTATTTATTGATCCTGTCAGGGTTCAAGTGAGGTGCCTGTCTTAAATTTCAATGAGTCACATTTGTTACACCCAAGCCTAGATAATGTGGTTCTGCAGGAACCAATGTCAGCAGTTCAATAAAAGCATCACATTATTATTATTATTATTATTATTATTATTATTATTATTATTATTATTATTATTATTATTATTATTATTATTATTATTATTGTNGCCAGAAACATCTATGACACAGATACCTGAGTAGAAGTTTCATCGTTTTTCTTTTCTGTAATCTAACTGTCCGGTTTGTATTGCTTTATATGTGGAAATATGAATCAAACATGGAGTCCCGTACTGGCTGCCTTGTCTCCCACATGGACATATCAGCAGTTCATAGAAGAAAGTGCCCCAGCATGAGCAGGTGCAGTAGTTGGCCAACCAACATGTGGTGGACCTGGTGAAACTTTTTCTGGGCCAGTTCCTACTTGCAGTGATAGCTTTTGAACTCCCCTGACTTTTGTGAATTTCATCAGCATTTTTGTATTTTTTTCTGTAATTGTGAATGATGATAAATCTTCATATTGCATGTAGAATTCTCATACAGAGTGAAATTAAATTCCAGAAATGACAGGAAAAGCTGATTTATGGACCATTTTTATGCCTGAGAAACTGGCAGGGCTCATTGATGAAATACATAAGTACAGCTATGTGCTGGGGTTTTTTTCTTCTTTTTTTTCTTTTTTTACTCTTTGAAGCCAAATGAAGTGAGGTGTTCAGGTATAATCTTTAAAAGTGCTTAACCAGCTTTGTATGAATGTATCAGCATGGACAGTATCGGCAGAACTGAGCTGCTTTGCCCACTCTGGGCAAAGCTGCTTTCAGTCTGGAAGCTACGTATGCATGTTAGCTGGGGCCCAGGACTATCACACAGCACATATAAACATCTCACAAATTACTTGCCTGGAACGCAGACAGAAGAGTTCGACTCTGTCTTTTGAAACATATCATCAGTCTCTCCTGTGTACTTAACCCCAAATGGGGGGGATTCATTACCCCATATATTAAGCATCTAAAATGCAATTTAGCTTTTCTATCTAGGCAATAGTAAAGGTAGCTTCTCTGGGGGATTTTTTCATTTTAAGACATATATCTAAGATATACGGTTTCTGTCTGTTCTGACCATTGAGAAAATGTATTTGAGTTGCTTGATAGTAGCTGCCTAAGATTTAGACGGTTAATGACAGATGAGCTGTACTAATGATGAGCAAACTGTTCAATTCATGTGGTGAAGGGGCAGAGACAAATCTACTAGTGCTGTGTTTTAGAATCCTTCCTTTAAGCAGACTGAGCCGCAATGTTAAAAATGTGACAAGGGTATCATTCAGTAAATCATTAAAGCATGTCAAGCATTATTAGTCCTCTTCATGACACAGTATATAACAATAAAAATGGGGAGTGGGGTGGTGATGGTGGTGTTTCTGACTATCAGTCTAAATCATTATCCAAATTCAGAGTAATTTCTCCTCAATCAAACAGGTAGACTGAAACGACTTACCTCTACCACACTCAGAGGAAATAATAAATGAAATTGTATGAAGAACTATACCATAAAAATGAAGAATTCCAGTTTGAATCTTTTGATTTCTGTGTGTCACAAATAGACATCTCCCTGGAGATTTCCTTAAAGTTGTGAATTTTTATTCTCTTTCTTTATGTGATGCATATTTTTCTACCTACTCTTAAGTAGCTTTAAAGTAAACTTACCATATCCTTAACTGTTTTTCCTCATAATTACTCAGCAGGGTCAATATTTTTAAGTATTTATGCTTCATTACATGATTTCAAGGTCAAGTACCCTTTTGGTGGAAGAAAACCCATAAATGGTTTTTCATTTCAGTTTGCTGTCATATCTTCACAAAGGGGTCAAAGTTATTGAAGTTGTTATTGAAGACAAAGAAAGCAGCATAATCTAGTGATAATAGCTAGCTTTTACATTGTAAAACTTCCATAAAAGTTCTTAGGAATAAATTTGTACTGGCAACAATATAGAAAAAAAAATAGCTTATTTGTTAAATAATAAACCATTTGTCCTCCAGAATGAAAACCCATTAGAGCCTTTTTAAACTGAACTAAACAAAGCTTTATATGTGGATTTTCCTTCCCACTATTTACCTTGTACAAGAAAGATATGAATCTGCTCCTTTTATTGTCTCAGCGAAGTACAAGCTAAAAAGTAGTATCATTTCCACAATGTCAACAGTACTAATCACCATTCCATTAGAAGGGACATGTTTTGTTATTATTATACTGGGTTTTGAGAAATTATATGTTCTTTATTTATCAATAAGAAGCACAGAAATATCCCCATCTCTCAAAGTAAGCAATCTAATATTATAGTATTTATTCTCATGCTTAAGTATTTCATTAGGTCAATGCCAATGGGCTAAATCACCTTCACTGAGAGAAAAAGGCTACAGCTGGAGTAGGGATTGAGCTCCAAAGACCTTATGAATGTTATGAAAACTTGAAATATTTTTCAGATGTCCTTTCAATACAGCTGAAAACAAACAAACAAGAAAAAACTAGCAAATGAAGGTAGTCAGCATGAAATAATTTTTCACAAATTTCTGAGAATATCTTATAAAACACCTCCAAACTGTCTCAGCATGCATTCAGTTTTAAAATGGCTGAAAGGCAGGGTAGAGGTTGCATTACAGTTGCTCTGATCATCACCTTTATAAACATTTCATTTTTATTTTCCTAGAAGAAGAAGAAAATGAATAGAGCAAAGATTTATGTCATTGAATGTCATAGCTGATTACCTCCAGAAATGAGAAGAATGCAATTTTTATGCTTTATTTAAAGCTGAGCTATTTTTCATACACAAATATAGCCAGGCCAGACAGCTTTAATTTTTAAGAATGTATGGTACACTCTGGTATAAATTTGTAAATTATGATATGTTTTTAGAATCAGTGTTTTCCTAAATAAAACATTCAGCACAATTCTAGTATGCATAATATTTCTGTTGTAATTTGCAATGATATTAAGACAATAATTTTTCTTAGTAAGATGCAGGCACTATGAACCATTTGAAAATACCATTCACTGATAATTTACTTCCAGGAATGACTTACAGTTGCTGTATGAAGCCAAAATATATTTATTATGAAATTTCAATATACTGGCCTCTTTTTCCAGCCAGTGGAATGAAGTTGCATGGAGAATGAGATGTGCAAAGAATGTGTAAAAAACCTAATGAAATTCAAGGATCATTGCTGTTAAAATGATATGTAATGGTTGTGTGTCTGGCATTCATTTTTGTATTTATTTTTGTAGGACAGATACAAATAGTCGTATTTGTGTTATACAAACTGTCTGTGCATGGTCAAAACAGGTAATGGTTCCAAAGACCTATCAATTCCCTGCCAGATGCCTACATCTATGTGCAGCGCGTGCGAACAAGATACAGAATTTTTATTGTTGATTTAGTTATCAAAATATATCTATATTATCATCAAAATATTCACAGTGAAACAGTGAATGCAACAGATATATTTTGGGAGTAAGCATAGAGAAGTATGGTTATTTGGTTTTATTTGTTTAATAGAAATTCTGATATAATGAAAAACAACTAACTCTGATTCCCCTGTCACACACAGAGGCCTCCATTTTCCAGTTTATCTTTTCTCTGAGATCTCATTAAAAGACTCATTACTTCCTATAGTCATTATATTTCCTGGCAGGAAGCAAGGAAATTCTAGTATCACCTACCACTGAGAAAAAAAGAAAGCCAAAGCAGAAAACAGAGATAATGTTATCACAAATTTTAATCTGAAAAAAATCTACTCCGCAAATCCTTAAAATCGTACTTCAAGTTAATGACGAAGTCCCCGTAACTTAAAGCTGCAATGGAGCTTTGATGTAAAAAACACTCGAGTTTGTTTTAATTATTCTAACTAGATTTTCGGCAGCCTGTGGGCTCTGGGTACTTTGCACATCTTCGTTTTCAGTAGTGAATACAGGAGCTCATTCCCCATTGCCAGGCTACAGCATCTGCCTTGGAGAAATCAATGTCAAAGTCTGTAATCTTGGAAACCAGAAGCAGGTTTCACACTGCTGTATCATAATTTTCTTCTTCTCAGTGCATTTGGTTCACCTAGGTTGAAAAGTTCATCCATCGCTGAAGACAGAACCTTGACTTGGCCAGAGTTTTGAAGCAGATTCCTCTACCCCTTTCCTTTAAAGTGAGCACACTTGAAAAACCTGCAAGAGTTTTCAGTCTCTGCAACAAGTTTATATTTGACCGAAAACTGAGAAAATGTCCCACTGGATGAAAAAGATTGAAATAAAAGTTCTTATAATCAGACATCCCACTTGTCCATGTATCCTGACAGAATGGCCTCCTTTGAATTTGGATCTCAACCATCAATTTTTGGCAGTCTGTTAAGTTACAGTCAATTTCCTCATCCCAACTGAAGTCCCTAGGAAACCTTTTTTCTGCCATCTTTGAGACCTCACTGTGTACACCAAAAAAGTCACAGTCTTTCTTCTCTGTGGTAGGATTCCTGCTTACAAACTTTGTCCCACTCTAGGAAAGTTTCTCTCTTGTGGATGATTTTTGCCTCTAAAGAAGAGAAAATCTTCTACCCTCTCCCATCAAAACTTTCCAAAAGACTGGCAGCAACTTCTGCCAACTAAACAAGCATCCTCCTTTCTGTTGTCTAGCCCTGCCTTCTTTATGTAGCAACATACAACAAAACAGTCAGCAAGCAAAGCAGACACCGTTCCTTCCAGCCTGCTTTTCCTGCCCTCAGCATCAGATTGCTCCTTCAGAGTACTTTTTTTGTCCACCACAGTGTAGCAAAACCACATCATTTAAAATATTTAAATATGCAACCAAGAAGGTTTTTCTTGGGCAAACTGGTGGGTTTTCCCAACATCTCCTACTAATAATCAGGATCCTGAAATAGTGAAATTTTGATTTTTTCACAAGAACTCGCATGATGTGAACATTCAGCTAATCAAAACGGTCACTCCATAGAGAAATAAAATGTACTTCAATATTAAATTGCATACATTTGATATGAGATGACTTGTAGTCCATCGCACAAGCCCTCATTTCACAAATTCCAGCAGACAGAAATAATTCAAACATTCCTATTTGTCACTCACACACCAGCTATTCATAAAATGTAATCTATTTAGGCAGAAGGATAGGCATTGGGTTACAATAATGGTTGCTTATTTTTAGACATCGTGCTGTATTCTTGCGACAGCCTGAAAGCTGCAGTTACCTTAATTGGATGTGATTTTTCTGGTTACTGATATTCTGAGCGGGTTGGTAGTTTCAGCATTATCTATCATGCCATACTATTGGCATGTTATAAGAAGAGCAGAACTGACATTGTTGGTAGGGTTTGAGGCAATGGTGAGCAAAAAGGTTCAAAATGAGCTACTAACACCAAAAACCACAGGTCTCAGGGGAAAGTTTAACGTCCTAAGAATTTTTATGCCTTGAGAACAGGGTCAGTTGAAAAATGTTCCTCATGAGGAATCTTCTCTTCACTAACTCTTGTATTCTCGGATTATAATGAGCACAGAATTCCTATCAAACCGAACCCAACTACTCAGGAATATAAATTCCATATTACAAGTTATTAAGGTGAAAGCACTTAACCTGGAGATAAGATCTCTGGAAAAAATAACAGTCTATTAATTCTCTAACTGGAAAGCTGCAATTTTATTGGGTACCAGTAGTTTCTGAAAGTTCTTTAACAGGTGTGCAGATACGTGTGAAGGTTTCTACTAAGCAAACTGTACAGTTATGATATTTCAGTGGTATTTTTGTATACATATATTCCTAGATAAAATCACAAAGGACTTGTTTATCTGTTTGTTTTTTTCTGTGAAAAACCACTGATATTTCTATTCAGTTCTATACTAATACACTTGATGCCTTCCTGTAATATTAATCAACAGACAGAATAGAAATCAATACAGCTCTGAAATACAGCCATGCAATACCAAAAATAAGCATGAAAAAAGACAGTCTATGTAGTGTATTTCTAAATGCTTTTGAGGATTGCGCTGGCATTGTAAAGAGCATTTTTTTTTGCCTCTGTAGGCAGCTAAGGCTATGCATTTATATGGCATGTTTGATGTTAGGTGATATATTCCCTTAACATTATTATTAAACTCTTAAGAGTGGATTCTGATCACAGATACTCTGGTGAACATCTGGCACAACTCCACAGAGGACCTTTGGAGTTATTCTAATTTATATTGGTGTCACTTGGTGTCACATTGATGAAAATTTGGTTCTATAATCCTCCCCTCCACAAGTTGTTTATGTTTGCATCTTTGTGACTAACAAGAAATTTTATGCTGATAAGTTATTTTTCCTCAATTCTGAAGTTCTCAGCAAATCTTTGACTTTGTAAGGACATATGGGAAGGCTTTGTTTATCTTAGAAAAAAGAAACTGGAGAAACCTTATAGCATAATGCAGAAGTAGAAATGATATTGTAGGGCATTTTCTGATATAATTACATAGTTTAACCGGTTAATTATAGTAGACCATAGTCCTGTTGATAGCTTCTTTGTTTTAACCAAATGCAATAAAACAAAGCCGCCTTCTGTTGAAACATGGGAAAATCTCAGGGTGCATTCTCAATAATAAAGTAAAAGGGAGTAAAGAAGGCAAGAATAAAAAGAATATGCATAGCCTACTTAGAAGTATAGCTGTTGGTTTTTAAGGTTTTATTTCTCCAGTTATTGCTTAATTTCTAGATTTTTTTTTTTTTTGTGAAGGTTACACCCCTCCACATATTACAGGCAGGCTTATATTAGCCACGCTTTCAATTAAAGTTGTAGGTTATTATTGATAACTCAGGTAGATTCTGCTTGCTTCTCTAGAATATTAAGGGTAAAAGTCTCTGTGACTGAGCAATAAGCCCCTATAATGGAAGAAGGCTCAGAGGAGATGGGCAGAGGAGATGTTCTCATGAAGCTGAGCCCAAGCAAGAAAAGCGTAGAAAGTGATCAGAGCTACTGTAGGGAAAGCCGGACTTAGCTCAGCACAAAGGGAACCAGAAGGTGACCTTTGTTTTAGACTGGTGGCTTGTATCAGTTGACTGGATCAGATAGCCATATCAATTAAGTAGATCTACCAGTTCTGTAAATGGTTTTCCCAGTGTAAATCCAAAGGTCATGAATGTCTTCTTGAACTAGCCAGAACAGCCTGGGGGAAGTGTGTACATGGCTCAGCCCAGGCCATTGTAAAAATCGAACAACCAGTAGGATGAACTTTGAAGAGAGCAACGGGCTTGAGCTGGCTTCAACTTCTTCCCAGTGGCTGGGGACACCCAGTGTCATGAGAGTGTTCATCTAGAGACCATTAACGGAAATCACATTTGTATTGCGATCCAACTGTATATTGCAATTGCTGTATTTTGCTAAGTGTACTTTGTGATTTCAGTATATTGACATGTCTCTCTGATAAGTCAAAATCCTGTGTAATGTCAAACATCTACAAGTAAGTGAACTTTGTATTAAACATTAAACCCTCATCATGTGGAATATTGAAAAAGAACCTGGTCAAATACTATTGGACTCTGACAATCTGTTGACAGAAAAATGAGAGTTTTCTGATCATTTTAATGTTCTTTCTTATATTCTGACAATTTGACTAAAAAGGTCTGTTGAATGGTAGGTTGAGTATTTTCATCTCTAGTCACCTACTAGACAAGACAGTTTCTAAATACTGTGTAAGCAAGCAATGTTACTTGCTACATGAAAGGTTAATTCGAAACTACTGTTCAGATTGGGCAAGTAAAACAGAGGATAACAAGGGTTTTTTGCTAATGTCAACAATTCAATCTTGATCTTTGCAAAACAGATAAAAAGATCTCTCTGAGCTTACAGCTCTGTCAGAACACAAATATTTTTTCCATGGAAGTATAATATTTCTTGACACTTTCAATGTGCTTTCTTATCCTAATATCTGTATCATTTTTTAAACACAAGCTAATTAATCCTCTTAACATTGCAGGGATTAAGTTCTGACCTGATATGGAGGAAACCGCACTGCTAAATCTTGCAGTTTTGCTGCAAGTTATACAATATTTGATGTGTTTAGTTACAGCTACACATATCATTGCTGTAATTTAAATTCCTAGTTATGCATAAAAGTATTTCAGTGATTTTTAAGACAGCTAATTCAGCAACTTTTTTCAAATTTTGGTATTAAGTTTTGCATTCTGTTTCCAAAAATGGCCATAAATGAATGCCTCATAAAGAAGTAGAGTAGAACAGGTATTTCTGATGTTTTCCCATTAACCTCCAAGTTTTCCATGAGCCTGCTAAATTTTCTCTACTTGCTCACCCCGTTTTCCTTCCTGTCATGCAGTAAGAGCTGTTTATCCAGTTTAGATCCCAACTAGAATTGCAAGACAATTTCTTGAATGTTTCCCTGTATGCTTCCAGAGTATCCCATATATGTCTCCTCTCTTGCTGTCCATTAAATTGTGCTTGTTTTATCCTAACCTGATGTATTTTGCATTGAAGTCTAGCTTCAGTGATAAGCTGGAGAGTGTGCTAAGTAGCTTGCCAACAGGTTCTCTATCTCATAAAACACTGATGGCACAATCCCACGGCTCACAGTGCAAGTCTTACTTTTCCAATGTTAAAAATAGTATAGAGTAACAAATAATAACATTATTCCCACTCAAAACCTGCTGGTTTGGGAAACTGATCTATTTCTGTAAGTTCAAAGGGGAGCTACTCAGGGGTTGTGTAGGACACAGGGAAGAATCCCATCAGTTGTCCTAAGATCTTTTTCTATTTTGTTTTTATATTCCACACGTTACTGCTAAATGGTTTTACTCTCTCTCTCCTTTCTCTCCTCTTGGTGAAACTACTCATGTTCTTCATATTCTAGCCTTAATATCCCGCTTTCTGCTCAAGCTTTTCTTGTATGCTTTTCTTGTTGCCTCATGAAACCCCACAGTCAGTTTTTCATAAAACTAGCTGCATGCTTCCCAATGTGGATTAAATAATCAAAGCTGCTTTTATGCCTGGCAGGTCATGGTGATTAGCATGAGACAAAAACGAAACCAAACATCCGATTCTTTTTTCTCAAATGTCATACTCTTCATGAAATTTGTTAATTAAATGAGCTTTAAAAACTAACCTGTAATAAAACAGTACATATATCTGTGATGTCACATGCTCTGTACAAAGGAGATGAAATAAAATGGTGTTTGGAGTTTTTATTTACATACATTAATCGGCTTTTCTCCATTGTTTTTCAGTAAGTGCTTGATTTATATTTAAGCAGTTTGTAGCCTGCTACAGTGAGATGCAATATTTCTGATACAATAGTGTGCATAATGTATTATTTGACAGTATGTTTACTATGATCTATGAGGAAAAGCTGTTTATTCATACAGGCACTTATAAGAAAGTCTACCATGTCTGAAATAAAAGCTAACAATAAATAATGTCACTTACGCACATGCCCCCAAAATTAAAAATAACAAGTACCTGTAATTTCAAGAAATTCAAGGTACATCAGCTATACTACAATTTAGCATAAAAGCACTTGTTTGGAAGCTAAATGATCCCTGCAGGTTTCCACTTAAAAGTTAAACTGTTACCTTCTATTTAGCAAGATGCTAAACCAACATAATAAAAAAGAGACATTTACAGAATTGTTCATTCCAGAGATCACCGTTTTGATGGGCTGTGTGGGCTGAAAGACAAACCTCTTTTAGGAAGCCAAATTATTTTCATTGTTATGTTTCCTTTCATCATCCTTCGTTACCAAAATCTCTTGTTTCAAGCCATCACATTGCTTAATATGAGAAATAATAAGCAAGATTCTATGAACCTCAGGAAATGTAAAATTAGCATAGCTTACCTATGTGAAATGACATTAGTATTTTTACATCTGAATGTACAGAAATATTATTAAATTGCTATATGGGGATTTGGGCTGATGCAAAGAACCACAGTCTCAGCCTTTGATCTCTGGTTACTGCATTGACCTGGCCACAGCTATAAACAATAGAGCACATCAAGTTTAGCTGGAAGGAACAAGCCTGGAACATGTCAGCTCAAATGTAAGGAAGTTCAAAATTAAGCTTTAAGTTATCTTTAGGCTTGAATCCTCTGCTTTGTGTGAACCCCTCAGACACTAATAAGGAGTTATACTTCAATGTTTGTGTTACTACTTCTGCTTTCTTTTATATTTACAAAGGATTATTTGAAAATATAGGTATCTTTGATTTCCTTTCATTTTCTTTAACGAGTGTTTATATACTGCATAGTTTCCTTATAATTTTTGGCTCATCTGAACATATTTTTTTCCTGTTCCAGATGCCTGAAATGCTTGTCTTTCTTCCACTAAGACTAGTTTTGAAACAAATGTATTTGTTCAGTTGTATGACAGACAGGAGAGTCCTCTTATGCACAGAAACCTGCCTTTTTAAAACTGAACTAGCAAAACTATATTGCAGGTAAAATTACCTCATCTAGCAAAAGACTGCAACTTTACCATAGGAAAGCATCTCTAACGCACAAATTTATTTGATGGAAGAGTGTGGAATGCAACTGGATTATGATGGAACTTTGGAGCTGTAGTAGTCCTCATTCATCACGCCTTGTATAGTGGTAGTGTCAGATTTTATCATGTAATCCAGTCTCAACCTGGTCAGTTCTTGCATAAGATTCTTCCAAGGAAAATGCAAGGTTGTATGGGAGCTGGTGCTGTTGATTTATCTAGATATTCTTCATTCTGAGCCATTATCAAATTTACAGACTAGCAGAGCATAAGCAACAGATTAGTGAAAAGAAATTTCTTTCAGAAATGATGGACTAGTGTTTATTGAATATAAAAAAAAAGGTCTACTAGAAAAATTTTAAGTTGTATAGTAACTTGTGTTTATTTCAGCACTGAGACAGAAACTTCTAGTGTATGGAACAAATAGCAAGAGCACCATAATTAATTATTGTAGAACATAGTTTGTTTCAAAGAGATTGTATCATAGACTCAATTCCAAAAGGGTCTCAATTTATTATATAGTTTTTTTAAATGGTAACATTACATAATTCTACCAATGTTTTCCTGATACATCGAGTAATAGCAAAGAAGTCTTTATAGTTTTGTTTTCTTATAAGTCTACAAACAGTTAAATATATTACAAAACCACTCTGTCTTCTGATATGAAGTATTTCTAAGGAGACCTGCTTTTCCAAATGTCTTAATGGACTCTTGTCAGGACTAGCAGGGTTATAGAGAACAACTTTTTTTGGCATCTTATTTCAGAGTCTTATCCCCTTGTGTACTCTATGAACTTTCTTTGCAATTGCATATTCACTAACAAGCGTATTTTATCAATACCTTGAGTTGGGAACTCTTTCCAAATAAAGTAGAATATGCTGTCAGTGACAGGGCATGGTGTTATAAAGTGCCTTAATGCCATGCCCTTCAAGATGAGAACACGAGTCTAGCCCAGCACAAGGGCAAGCTATATCAAGTTTATATAGGATTCTTGCTTTGTCAGACATAAAGAGTGCAGGGGGCAATCTAACGTAAACATGGGTTTCTTCTTACCTAACCTTAGTTATCCAAGCTCCTTGTACAATCAGTCAAGAGAGGCCTTTCTGGAAGGCAGTTCATTCCAGCCTAAGAAAACTGGTCAAGATGAAAGGAATAATGAGCTCTCTGGAGGATGCCTGCCAATCTGCACTTACAAAAGAGAACCAATAGCCCTAGCTGCTTAGCCCTGGACAGTTAACTCCTGGATATCCAAAGCCTGAAGAGGTAATTCTTTCCTGCCTCAAAAGCAGCAATATATTTTTCTCTCTTTTTAGCCCTTTTTTTTTTTTTTTAATTTCCTTTTCTAGCTCTCTTTCAAGAACAACTTTCATCCTCTGTTCAAAGTCTGACTCTTCCTTGTTGATGCACACTGCAGCTACAGCCCAGAAAGCCAGTCGTATTCTGGGCTAAACAAAAAGAAGTGTGTCCAGGAGGTTGTGGGTGGTGATTCTGCCCCTCTGCTCTGCTCTGGTGAGACCCCACCTGGAGTATTGCATCCCGCTCTGGGGCCCCCAGTACAAGACAGACACAGACCTGACAGAGCAGGTCCAGAGGAAGGCCACAAAAATGATCAGAAGGCTGGAACACCTCTCCTATGAAGGAAGGTTGAGAGAGCTGGGGAGAAGAAGTAGAGATATTATTGCTGCTCTTCAGTATATAAATGGGGCTCATAAGAAAAAAAGAGAGACACTTTTTACGAAGGCCTGTGGTGACAAGATGAGGGGCAATGGTTTTAAATTGTAAGAGGGTAGGTTTAGATTTGAAAAAAGAAAGGAGTTTTTCACAATGAGGGGGATGAGACATTGGAACAGGTTGCCCAGAGAAGTTGTGGATGCCACATCACTGGTAGCGCTCAAGGACAGGTTGGACAGGACTTTTAGCAACCTAATCTAATGAAGGTGTCTCTGCCCATGGCAGAGGTGTTTGAACCAGGTGATATTTGAAGGTCCCTTCCAACCCAAACCATTCTATGATTCTATGATTCTTCACTCTACGTTAGCTTCAATTGCCTTTTCAGTTTCCTCTCTTTTTTTTAGATTTTCTTCATTTGCACAATCACAGTCTAGGGAAACAATGAAAGAGTAACATCAAGAGATATTTTTTTCTGTCTCCATTTTTTATTTTTCCTTGCATTGTTGTTTTCACACAGAGAGGCTTTGGCTGACTCTCCCTTTTTCTGGGTGTGTTCAGTTTTGTCTGTGTCAGTATTTCCCTGTAGCATAGCAACAATCCAACCCCAGTTTGTAACTGTTTTAGCAAGGGTAGGCGCAATAGATTGTTATATACAGAAAAAAAAATAAAATCTGTGACTTTCCTTTTCAAATGCTGAGTCTCCTGTTGACTGAAAACAATGTGTCTCCCTAATTTATATTCATATATTTCCAAACCACCTTTCATATAAACTGTTTGTTTGTTTCCCTTAATTTTCAATTGTCTTTTGCCCCAAATGCAACAATCTGCCCAGCACACATTCTGACTCAGAAGGAATCCTCTTAAACATGCTCTTGAACATGCAGCAGATTCTCCAATTAGATTTCAAGCTCTAAGTCAGAATATTAATATATGCATCTATTCATGCCTTAATGAGACCTAAAACGGTGGTTTCACTAGGTTAACTAGTGATTCGCCTAGTTCATATCTCCACAGAATTTTATTAATTCATGCTTCCTTTTTTAGTGGAAAAAGTAGTGAAGTTAGATAGAGTACTCTTTGTTTCTTTAAACTGTTTTTAGAGAAGAAATATTAACATTTCAGATTTTTTTAAAAAACTATTTTCCACATAAGGTGACAGAGAATATGTTCCTTTTGCCCTATAGTTTCAATTATAACTAAATTATTTCTCAGTGTGTTCTCAGAAAACACCCGCAGCATTCATCATATTCATCAACATATTTAACATAAGACTGTAAAAAATACAAATGTCACATTGCTTCTTGTTTCTTTATTTTGAGGTGAGTTTTATAGAAACTTGTCAACACATGTCACACAAAGCATACTGCTGGCAATCATCCATAAAAGTATTATTAAATGCATATGTTGACACTGAATGTTTATAGCTTTTTATTTCTGCTCCATAACTGTTACTGAACTAAGTATAAGACAAAAAAGTCAAGACAATCTTAAAAAAACCCATAAAATAAAACAACATAAATATGTGACAACATCAAATTCTCATCCAACCATGAAATGTCCACCTAAAAATGTTATTCCCCTATAGAAATTATATTATAGTTCCAGGAAAAATGAATTAACCTAAATGTGCAAGTCACAGTACATAGGCATTTTCCTCATTTCCCATGCATTGCCTCATTCATTTGATTGCCTCCACTTCCCTGTTCTTTATTTACCATACTAATTTGGATTTATTTTTTTTTACAAGTTTTTTGGTCAGGCCTATATATTTGCCCTGAACATCTTTTTCCCCACTTTTCTTACCCTTTTTGTCTGTGCTTTATTGTTATGCATTCTATATCAGGTTGTGATTTACCTGCCTCTGCTGATGAACTCTTGCGTTGTCTTTTGAAAGGAAAACATCAAAATCATAAGCTCAAAGATCAATAGATGACTGCATGTAAGTGTCACCAGTGATTGTGACTGAGAGTGAACATTAGAGAATTATTAATTGCAGACTCTTTCCAGATCACTTATGCATTGTTCAATTATCTACATTGCCAGGGCTTGCCCTGCATTTATTTTCATGGCTTTATGAGTGTGATTATGCAACAAAAAGCCCTGCTTTTCTGAATGCAGGAAAATAAATTATTTCAAAATTTTTCCTGGCATGTTGAGATAGTTTATTCTCCTGACTCCAGAGAAGAATACAGGGGCGCCAACAGCCTTAGCCAGCAGCTGAGGACAATGCGTTTGGATCCTAGATTTGGGACCTAGAATCTGTAAAAGTCCCACCTCATGCATTTAATTCTTGGCACATCTATCTCTGTGACTGCAACATACTGAGACAAAGCTGTGGTTACCACGGAGTATCGCTGCAAGTGACAGTGTTCTGCTCATAAAATGCTAGCAGCCCAGTTGCACTCACTCTCACGCAAAACTTCACAACTCCTTACATCAACTGAAACGTTTTTATGCACAAGAGGAAAATTTTACATTCTGCATGTGTTCTTGGACATATTCTCCTGATCACATTAATCTTGGGATGCCCTAATTGTTTCAAGAAGTCTCCTCTGAACAAAACAAATCTGCAAAAGTCACTGAGCTCTAAATTGTTTTTTTTCCTACCAAATCAATGACAATGACAAAACAAAACAAAACAAACAAATCCCACTCTTTGCTGTACATACAAATTGTGCTTTATGTAAAAGGGTACTTCATGGTGTATGCTAAATGTGGGGGGACAGTTAATGTCAATATTGAATGCTACCTGTATATTGAATATTTATAAACCACCAGGCATTTCAGTCAAACAGCTGTATTTTTTTCTCTGGTCCTTTGACATGTTTTTCCTTGTTTTCCAGAGAAATTAAAAGGTTTTTGCTTTCACTGCCTTTTCTTGACAGAGATGCCACAAGGTATCTATACATCTCAAAGGCTAACACAAAATCAATCTGTGTGATTATGCAATTTAACTGCATTTGCAGTGCTAATTTATCTTCTAGCATCTGTAAATTACTTTATTATAAAAAATTCAAAGGCTTAGCTGAAAGCCAAATTAGACCTGGTAGCAACACAAATACATTATCAACAAGGGAAATCTCTAAAAGCACCAGCAGACAACAAAACATCAAGTGATGTGTAGAAAGACATAAAATGAGATATAAATTCATTAAGTGCTGACTATTGTTGTTTTATTTGAGATCTGAGTAAAAGTATATTGCTGGAAAGGTTTGCCAAGTTGCACAACAGGGAGTCAATTTGCCTTTTTCTTTTAATCTGTACTATTTGGTTACTTTATACCTATATTTGTGTTTATCAAAAAATTACAGTTTCCCAGTTAAAGTGGGAGAGGCAGGGGATCATAGAACCTTTGATAAATGAAGACAAAAATTGTCCTCACATTAGGTGAATTTGATAGCTGAAAGTCTTTCCTCCAATTATTAAATGACAAGCGCTGAATTCAATGTTAAACATTTATGCAGGACGAAAAAGCAACCTATGAATCCAAGGCTAAACATTTATGTAAAAGAGCAGCTTGGAAAAAAAATAGAAACTTAGAAGGAAAGGAATGACCTTTAAACATCAAAGGCAAATTTCTTGTCCATTAGGAGGTCAGTGTGCTAATGTAGCACAAAACTGCACTGACATGATTTCTGGTGTCACATCTGATACTGAGAGAAATCCTGTTCTCACTGAAAAATAAGCTTTATCCTGCTAAGGGGTAAAGATTTCAAAAACCTCTTTCTTTTGCCTTTACTAATACTACTTGGGTTTTACTTTTTTGCAGTTCTGGAAGAATTTGACATAAGACTTGACATTCTTAGTAAGCTGGAAGTCTGGCAAATACGAGTCTACTTAATATTTGAATATCAAACAGATAGTAAATGAAATCACAGATTCCTTTGTATGAACAATATACCAAACAAACTTAAGAAGAAAATAAGAAAAAGATATGAAGGGAAGCATGCTAGAGGAAGTAACTGGAAATGGACCTGTAACAGCAGAATGTGCTCTAATATGTCTGATGTAATATTGTCATCTCACTCACAGCAAATGGTAGATTTACCTTATGTAAACACAAACCACAAAAAATCCCAGAGATGCAGCCCTGGCCTACAAAATATCCTGAAAGACTGAATATTCTCTTTTGTAACTAAAAGGATATGATCCATTAGATGGAATTGGATGCTTTAAGCACTGAGAGAGGAGAAGAGAAAGCTAAGTGAAAAAAAGTAGAGAGAAATATCAAACAGAAACAGTAGAGAGAAGTAGCAAGCACAGTATAAAGACAGAGAGGGATATATACCAATATGAGAAGTATAATATTCAGGGAAGAGCAACTATAGGAAACTAGTTATTGTGGGAGTCCAGGAAAAGAAATAAAACTGGAAAAAAGAAATATTGTGTTGTCACTGGTGATACACAGAGACAGTGAGGGAAGAGAAACCGAAAATCAAACAAGACGGGGGATGGAATGTACGTGAAATAGAACAGTGATGGGAATAATGAAGAATAAGAAGGAAAAGAAAACAGAGGGAAAGCCTGGTGGATTTACTTTCTAATTTTTTTTACATTTCCCCAAGAAACTTTACAGCCACATGGAAGGGCATGATGGAATATTTGTTACTTAGGGGATTTAAAGGTGAACCATAAATATAAACCATAGCAGAAAAACTGTAGATGTCTTAAATAACCAGGATAACAAGGGAATTGAGAGTGTCTGTATTTTTAAAACAGACTTTTTTTTCAGTGAGTCTTGAAGTATACCTTATATAAATCTTCAATTTCTCTTTTTATGGACTGTCCTGTGTACTTTTCTCTGGAAGCGTTATACACTTACCTTGGCAGATATAGCTCCCCATGCCATTTCCCTCTCCATCAAAGAAAACATTCAGAAGGGCAAGAATCTTTTGACAGAAGGACTTCCTTAGGAGTAGAGATCTGTTCACACATACTTTGCTGCTGTATAGTCTCCAGTAGGAAAAGCAAATGGTTATAAACCCCTTGCAAAAACAGGATATTAAGAGATTTTTTTCCTTTCCCCAGATGCAGTTCAATGGTATTTGGCTTTTGGTCCAGTGCCTTGTCTTGTCAGTTCTCCCTTGTTTTTATTTTCTCTTCTCCTTCTGTCCTCAGAACATGCTTTTCCTACGTCACATCCTACTTCTTTATTGTGGGTTGTTTTGTGGCTTTTGGTATGTTTTTGTTTTTGTTATCTGCACTGTGCCTATCCTTCATAGTGCAATTGTGAAAAAGAGAAAAACACAATGTGAAACAAATGCTATGTAACAATAGCCCCAGTTAGATCAGTTATGTAAAGTGAACCAGAGGATATAAGCATATTTAGGCTAAAGGATATTTAAGCTAATGGCCCACTATTAGCATTAGTATTGTCATAAATCTCTACCAGGTCCAGACAACAGGAGGCAGCAGGACCCTGCTGTGTTGGCATGAATTCCAACGATGTTTTCTGAGACTCCTTTTATGGCTCTCCTTTTACATTGGAGCCTTTGGCTTCTTGAGAAAGGTACAATTTATTTTAGCTGCAACCAAGACACAACCCTGGAACAATTACACTTATATTATTAAAGGAAACAAGCTAGGGACCACTCTCTAGCTCTGAGAACAAGTGTCATGGCACAGCTCTTATCCAGATGGCTAAATCTCTTACCCTTCAAAACCGGGTGCCTTTAGACTGCCTTTTGGGATTGACTTGGTCAGCGCTGTCCCCTGAACTGTGCACAGGAACTGTCTGTGCAAACGGTAGCTGCCCCAGGTGACAACCACGTTAACACCCATGTTAACAAGGTAATAGTAACAATGACTGTGGCAGTGCCCATTCCCATACCCCTGTGCAGATTAATTTACTAGTACAGGCGTTGCCAATAAAGCTTTTAAGTGCTACTGTAATGCAAACAATAAAACGAAGCTGGCAGATTTCCCAGTGTTATGTTAATCTCTTTGGGTGTATTTTAACATACTACTTTTAAAATCCAATGAATGCTAAAAAAAAAGAAAAACAATAAACTATGTTCATTTTCCCATTCTGGAGAATGATAACCCTAACAGACTGAAATCTTACATTGCTTTAATTTGTCACAGCTTAAAAGGATTCAGAAAAGGTCTGCAGATGGAAACACTGGCTTGGACACCATCTGTGAGACAGATAGAGGTCTCTGTAAACACCTTACAGCAATAAAACTTGGAACCTGGGATAGATTGTGTATGAAAAATGCACACTTAAATATTTCTAGCTTTAAGGCTCAAGTTGGAGTATATCTGAGCCGCTCAAAATAATGCAAATAAAAAAGTGTTTGTGGAAGGAACTGCAGTGTCTCGTGGGCCTGTCTTTAACTAGGGATTAGTTGCTTCCACAGTCCAAAATAGGACAGTAAAGCAGACCCTGGCGCATTGCTGGATCTGAGTGATTCCTGAACACCAGAGTGGGATCTCAAGGGTAATTTTTCATGTATTGTTTGCATAGACTCCTTGCTATTCTTCTTTACCACATTGACACTGTGCTCCCTTTTCTTTTACTGAAATTCTTGTTTGTTCGCTTCTTATATAGATGCAAAGGGGAATCCCATAGAAGGGTGGTTTTTAGTGATCTCAACGTTTTAACAGGGGACTACAGCATTGTGGCAGGCTATGTAAAAAAAAATAATCCTAGATTATTTGAACCTATTCCTTGATACTATTAACAATGGCAGAAGGATTTTATGTTTGCAGAAACACAGAATAAAATGGAAACTGCAATGTCATTGCTTGTCTTCTTGCTAACTTACTCAGGAATTTGCTCTATTTATTAGACTTTTTTTATTAAGATGGTCAGTGAAAAATCTCTTCTAGATCTAAGTTTATAAATTCATATTAAGAAAGAGGCCAAACAGGCCCTCTAATTCTGACACAGCCTTCTGACTCTCAAAATTACGAAGATAATTATGTAGAGTCAAGAACCCAGTTTTAACTTTGTTTATGTAACATAGATTTTCAGTTGAAGATTGATTTTGAAAGGGGGAGGGTGGGCCAATAACATTGTTTTCTTCTAGAAGGAAATGTTAGTCAAAGACAGTTCAAAATGCCCCCAAAAACGCTTTTGGGCAGAAACCTAGGAAGTATCAGGGTTTTCTTTCCTCTAAACACAAATATGAATTTTAGACTCAGACAAGAGCATAAGCCTGAATCAAAATAACGAAATTCAGACGGGTAATAATTAAATTTGTTTTCAACTTCTTTAATATCTGTATTTTTTTGTGTAGATCGGTTTGCTTTTTTTTTTTTGCTTTTAGCTAACTGCTAAAATGTCTTTGTCTCTCAGCCATCTAGTTCAAAAATAACAAAAGCATTGAAGATAGACCTGTTCAGACTGAAGGAAATCAAGTTTTTGATATGAAAGATCTTTAAGCTTTTCTTTGACATCATCTGTGTGACAGGTGATTATTAAGGAGGAAAATATCACTATTCCACTCAGATAAAAAAATAGATGCTTTTAAAATCAAAGATAATTCATTGTTTCTGTACTATTGGTATTGCACTTTTTTTTTTTTTTGGTACAGATTTTACTCAGTAACTTACAGTCTCCAGTGCTGCAAACTCACCAGGTCATTTAGAAATTCAGTTCTGTCCTCCTGAGTTTGTTCTTTTTCATCCTGAAAGATAGCTGCAAATTTCTACTGCATAAACATCTGCAGAATCCTTCAGCGATGGCTCAGTGTGTGGAAAAGGTTGGGAAATAGGGAGGGCTATTTTGTTTATTTTCAGCTGTGGCTTCAAAAATATCCCAGGACATGGAGGCAATTTAAATGTGTTCTGGACTAAGACCCAGTTAAGAGTCTTTCTCTGAAGTCTCCAGCGCCAAGGCCAAAAGACAGAAACCACTCAGAGGCTACCAAGGGCTGCTGTGTGTGACAAACATTTTTCATAAAGAGCTTTCTGAAACCTAAAAGTGGAATATAAATCATATTAGAAAATCAGAAATAGCATTAAGAAAGATTGCTTCTGTCCTAGTTATCTGAGACAGTCCTTACTGTTTCATTTTCAAAATGTGCATTTATGGCTTGGACTGCTTCAGCTTATCCGGCTGCCTACACTTCAGGAATGGGAAAAAGCTGGGACTTTCACCTAAGGGTGTGGGACTGCCTGCCTGCTGCCTGCTCCAGATGGTGTCAACCCAATTCAGGGCAGGGTTTATCTCATAATGATGTTTGCTTCTGCTGCTGCTTTCTAACACAGCCCTTGGAGGATGTCACTTTAAGTTGGAAAAGAGAATAAAGCTGCATGGAAATGTGAGTTGTGCTATGAGGTAGAGAGGGTTTCACAGCAGCTAGGAATTTCTTTGCTTAAATATAGCTGTGCTGTGGTTTTATGGAATATTTCTTCAGACTATTAAAGTTCTTGTATTAGAGTCAGAACTGGAAATGGACCCTGTATCTCCTCATTTGGATTTAGAAAAGGATACATCCGAAGGAGCAATAAAACTCTGGCATGACCAATATGGAGAGCCTGAGACATTCTAAAGCATTTAACACTTGCCTTGATCATGGATAATGTCTCATACTTTGCAGGTTGGTTAAAGTCTTCAGAAAAAATTACTCAAAAATGATAAATAAAGAATATTCAGAATAATTGAAAGTACTTCAGGGAATTATCAGGATAGAATACCTTTGATTAAAAAAAAACTTTTGAGGCCATAAAATTAAAATTTGAATGCTAAGATTTTTCAGATTCCCACTGAAGTTAAAATCTCTGTAGTGGTGAGGACAGATGGATAATCCAGACAATTACCTAGAAATTTCACTAATAACAAAATTGTATTGTATTGGCTCTTCACAGGTCATATCCACCAATTTCAATTATGTAATTTGTTGTTCTAATTGTTGTTAGAGTTATCATATTTGTAAAGCTAAACCTGGGATTTCAATTTAAGACATACCATGAAGATTATCAGTTTCATTTGAAAAAGTTGGAGCCCAAATCCAGGATGAATTTTAGGGGATTTGTGTAATAATAAATATTATCATTGTTGAGTTTTTCAATCAAAACAAATATACATTTCTGTGCCTATTCCTTCATTTTTTGTCTGCTGAAATAACAGTCTAAATGACCAACAGACTAAATGACCAAAGTCAGAAACTTTTACAATGGAACTGCTCCCAACTGATTTAATTTAAATCCAGAATACCATCAGAAAGTCAAGCTAACTCAAGTTCTCTTGTCTGTACATGTACAGTGAACTTTGGTCACAGCTTAGCTGACTTTTGGTTTAGCCATTGTGTGTCTAAACCATGATTTATTGTTACTAGTGGGACTAAAATTTTAACCTGGCCAGAGAAGTGCACTTAACTGCACTGTGCAGTGCGTTGGTGGGCTGTTGCCCACGGCTGTTGCTAGGACTGTAAGATGCATGCACTATTTCTTTGTCATAAACAGTGATTTTAGTATTATAAAGTAATGTAACAGGTTTTCTTTCAAAGGTAGTTGTAATTATTGCAAACCCCCATGGGCACAGTTTTACAGTGGGAGGGGAGAAGTATGCTCCACATAATTCCAGACAGCAAAGCAAATATTCAGCAATGCTAGGGAGGGAAGATCATGCTTGATGTGTATTTCTGTGTTTACTCAGGCTCACTTGTTCTGTTCTATATCAATTCTGTGGTGGATTTCTGGTGTAAAATGATTTGTAGATGCTTAAAGTGTATTTGTGCAAATACTACTATCCCAAACTGATCCTTGGAGATAACGCTGAAATGCTACAATAGCTCTTATCAAATATCACTGGGAGAGAGCAAACTTCAAGATCCCAAAACAGAACTGATTATAAATATTTTATGAGATAGATGTCTAATGGATGGATCAGATTTACTGTGAACAAGAGGCCTTCATATCCCTCTTCTACTTTTTTTCTTTTTTCTTTTTCTCTACAACACAACATAGGTAATGAAAAATCAGCATGAGACCATTTGGTTTTGACAATTTCCCTCACCAGACAGATTTTACATAAACCAAGATTTTCTAGGATAAATTTATCCTTGTTTCTTAACTATTTAAACATACCGACAAAGTTGTTTGTTTATGCTTTTCAAAAGAACACTTGTATCTTATCTCTTTATAAAGCATCTATCCTATTTCTAGGGTTTTAAGTACACTAAGGGGAAATAAAAAAAAAAGTAAGAACCAGCAAGATTTTTTTCTTCTCCCTCTTTTCCTCTGCAAGAAATTACTACTGATGTTGTTAAAAAATTAAGGTTTCCTAAAGGAACGCATGAGAAACCGTAGCTTGCTTACATGGTTTGTAGTGTTCTTCAGTTCATTAGCAAGTGTTTATGAGTTCAGAAATTACACATTAACTCTTATTTCTTGGTTTTCTCATTTGTGGTATAAAAATATGTGGACATAAGTAGTGTATTATTATATTTTGCTTGATAACTAATAGAGATATTTCACCAGTTTTAGCATTTCCATGTCCAGTTTTAGATTTGTGACATAAATATGTGATCTACTACAATTACACCAAAAAATAGCAGCTATTTATAATAGCATTCATTCTGTATGAGGAGTGGGGAACACATAGCTGCTAGTGGCATATGATTCAACAGATGCATTGGCTATTGTTGTTTGTCCAGCATATGGTACTGTAGCAGATAAACTGAATAATCACTCGGAACCACTAAAGTGATTTTGCTTTGAGAATAGATGCACTTGTACTGCATTGAACAATTTGTAGTATTCTGCCCTTCAGACTGGACTGTGGTTCTTGCAGATATTGGGTTTCTATCTGCAAGAAATTTCCAAACTAACAGTTTTTCAGTAGGCAAACATTAGGTAGATGACATTAAGGATAACATTATCATTTGAGAAAAACAGGTCAAATCTTTAGGGCTATTCCCCTTTTCTGACTTAACATATACTCCTTGAGAATTCCTAGCTTTCTGAGGATGTTCCTGTGAGATTTTGAGGTTTTCTTGTATTTTATTTCTTCTATTCTGAAACAAAGGGTTCAAAAATCCAACTTCAAATAAAAGAATAAACAGTTTGCTCCAGAGTAACTTTGCTTTTCCTTTTTGACATGCAAATAACGTTACCTCTCCTAGAGCAAAGATAATCAACATAAGAAAAGATAAAACATTATATGCTCAATGAAGCATGTGACTGGGCCATAAATGTTATTTCATATTATACAGTATGAGATACATTCTTAGAATTACGAAGTGGAATAAAAAATTTATCTCACAAAAGAGAATGCATTTAAAAAAAATTCTTTGTAAACACTTTGGTTAATAAAAGAAAACTCTAGAGCTTAGCTTTTGGTAGCTGTTTCACTTTGCATACTTTGTTGAACAGAAGTTGCAATTTTCAGTGCTCTGAAGAAAGCCGGCTACTGAGAGGGAAGACAACATTGAAATTCTTCAGCGATATTTTTTGTTAAACTTCATTAAAGTGGATGAAATGAGATCAATTTCAGAAGAGTGATGGGGCAGTAATGAAGAGAGGACCAGTGCTATTGAGAGCAGCACACATTCGATGTTTTTATTCTGAGACCTGTTCCAAGGGAACATCCTTACTCGTCAGTTGCTGTTCTCTGTGTAATTATCACCTTCACTACTAAGGACAGACTGCACATCATTTAATCACTCCATCGTCAAAGTCCTTGCCTGTGATATCCAAAAGCAGGCAGGAAGGTGTTACTGAAAGGGAAAAGGACACAGGAGGATTTTTTTAATATTGTAAACCAGAGAATGAAAGCTTTTGTATTTGCTCTAAGATATGGTAAACAAACAATAGAGAAGGCAGCTAATGTCACTCAACCTTTTTGATGTAAGGCTTTCTTAAAATAAAGATTTCACACAACACTGATGCTTTTCAATTTCTCAGATAAGATTACAAAACTTTAGATTCTATTAAGCTATTAGATAATGTAGTCTGTTCATTTGTTGTTTATGGTCAGCAAGAGACAGTACTATACTGTGGCTAATGACCTGAATCAAGTGATAAAAAAGAGGGCTGACTATGTTCGTGCTTCTGATCTTGGTTAGACATGATTCCCTACCAGCCTTTTCTTTGTCTGCTTAATTGTGTTCTGTTTGGGATACGGAAAGTTTATAATACTGTTTCCTAGGGTTGTTTGTGAACTTGAAGCCTTTCAGGAATTCAGTTCTGTTCTGTATGAGTATGCTTATTATTTCAAAATTATTGCCAAGTTGAATTGTTAAACCACAGTATGTAGCACTGTATTTCTCTAACATGATCCAGCATTTGGGAATAGAAATATCAATATCAGTCATGGGTGTTGTAATAAGGCATGTTATATGGTTATTCTCTCAGACTCATAAATACCTCCTGAAACACTTCCTACACAAATATTATTCAAATAGTTCCTTTTTGGTAGCGTTCATTAAAACTTCAGTAATATTCACCAGAATGACATCATCAAAATTCCTGATCCTAAAAGTACCATGCTATGATTTTAATATAGCTGAGAGTCATATCTGTCCTTAGTCTCCTAATCTTGCCTTGCACTCTCCAGAATAGGATCCAAACAGTTTTCCTGGATCAGTTCTACCATCCTGGATGCAGTGATTTACGACACCAAACTAGGCAGATGCTTACTAGCTATGTTCTTGCTGCAAACCTCACTACTATGAGTCAATGATCCTATCTCCAAAGACCTCCCTACTCCCATATTTTCAGTCTGAAGTAACATTTTGTGCTAACTCACTCACTCCTTTTCAGTGGAATGGAACCAGGTTCTGTGCCCACATACCTTATTTTAATGTATAACATTTAATATATAACACGTTTTAATGTATAAAATGGTGTTTAACCCTGGGCTCCCCAGTACGAGAAAAATAGGGAATTATAGAAGTAAGTCCAGTGAAAGACATAAGAAACCTTTTTTACTGTGAAGGTGGTCAAACACCAGCACAGGTTGCCCAGAGAGGTTGTGGAGTCTTCCCCTGTGAAAATACTCAAGACCTGGCTGAACACAGTCCTGGGCACCCTGTTCTAGCTGACCTTGCTTGAGCAGGGGTTTGGACTAAACAATCTTCAGATGTGTCTTCCAACCTCAACTACTCTGTGAATCTATGATATCAAACTTCTTCTGTATTGCAGAACACAATACTAAACGCCATGCAGGCTGAAAAAAATCTGCACAACTTCGAATGAGTCACAATTCATTGCATTTGAGCCACTGTCGTGAAGAATTCTCCCTCCGTGTACTGCATCACTAAAGTACAGATGTTTAGTCAGTTCAGGCCAAATCTACCCATAGAAAGCACTTCTGCCTTCAGCAATATCTTCCTACCCAGTAAGATAAAAGGTCATCATGTAAATTGACTCAGAGAGTAATAAAGTTCAGAACAAATTCAATGGAAACGGTGTAGCTTCTCCAAAATCCTGTTGTGTATGAATAAGTAACTTAGAATCCAGAACAGTACTTCCTACATATTTTTCTGAAAAGCTTATACCATTTAGTGAAATTTAATATTCGTAGTTTTCCAATTTACACTAAAATTGATAGCAAGCCTTCCACTGGAAAAACTTCCAGCAGTAGAAGCTTCACTAGTCTTTCCCAATCCCCTTCTGAAAACAACAGATTTTGTAATCTGTTGGGTTTTTTGGTTTGATTTTTTGTTTTATTTGTTTATTTTTTTAAAATCTAGACTTAAGGTAAATTCTTCGTCTTGAAAAACTAATTTCTTATATGATCATCACCACTAATAGAAAAAAGGCAGAATGTCATGTCCCTATTCTCATCCTACTAAAATTTAAAAAAAAAGAAACATTAACTTTATCCCATTCAATTCTGTTTCAAAATTCTCTTAGTTTGTGGAAACAGGCAAACCCAATAAACATAAAATATTTCACAGGAAGA
The DNA here is from genome assembly GCA_013398815.1 of Ibidorhyncha struthersii. Classification (NCBI taxonomy): domain Eukaryota; kingdom Metazoa; phylum Chordata; class Aves; order Charadriiformes; family Charadriidae; genus Ibidorhyncha; species Ibidorhyncha struthersii. Next base: position 31,190 of record VZSZ01007438.1, read on the forward strand.
ATTCAGAGCCACAAGCAGGAAATCAGACCTATTGGCCTGGCTTGGTTTAGAGTATAATAGGTTTCCAAAAGCTCATGGAAGTGTGTATTTATTGCGGGTAAAATGAGTTTGCAGTCCTCTTTTTTTTTCCTCATAATATATTGCATATTAAGAACAAGCTTTTCAAAAGTGACAGTTAGGATCATTTTCAGAAACAACTGAGCATCTGCTCTCTGAAATTAGATCTTTTAATGGTGCAAAATTGATCCAACAAACTTCATAAAAGCTTTTCCAGGGGCCAGAATTTTACCCTTCGTATGTGATTTTGAGAACCAATTTACTTTGACTTGGAAGTGGTATTCAACTTCTATAAATGAGTTATTGGAGAAATTATTTCCATACTCTAGAAGCATTAAACACATACATTCTGAAAAGTAGAAAAAGTAATAATGCAATGATTAAAGAGGGGAGAAGGGAAGAAACGAAAAATATTCCTTTTTCTGAGAATATGTTCACCCCAGAAAAGAAAGTTTCAGCCTGGTCTGTGGGGAGTATTAGAAAGGATAAATATGTTGTGACATTTTCCAGTTATGTTGCTTTCTCTATCTTCGGTCTTAAATATGTAGCTGTTGCTCTCCTAATGTGACAAAATCCCATTGCTCTCAGCTTGGTAATTAAAGTGCAGTAATACTTCAGGTGATAAAAACATGAAGAGACGTGTTAATATTTGAGAGACTTTTTTTTTTTTTCCTCATTTTATTCAAAGATGGAAACAAGAATACCTAGTTAGCTTGGAAAGATACAATGATTATGGAGCAGCATGCCTATGGTAGACACATTTAAATTAAAGGTCACTGCCAAAAGAACAGTCATCTTGAATTCTATCGAACATAACAGAAAATATGTGTCAGAGTGCCTAGAAATCACATTCAGATGGTTGGCTCAGATGGTTGTTTATTTAAGAAACATAATGCATATGCATTAGGGAAGTGGGATGGCTGATATTTTTGCAGAGGAATGCATGTAATTCTCCTACCAAATATCATAGCAGTAAACAAATAAATTCTGATTTCATATTTTTTTATTACATACATATTTTTCAAATGCAATTCCTTCATTTAAGCCTGCCTGAAATATCTTAATTCATGTTTTATTGGACCTTCCCTCTCTTTCCTCCTCACAGTTGTTAGGACAATATCCACTCAGCATTCAATTTATGATTTTAAATACTGACCTTCTAGGTTTTTGATTTGTCTGTTTCTAAATCTTTATATTCAGGAAAAATCTCATTGAATTAGATCAATTTAATTTGGAATAGGATGACATGAGCAGAAGAAGTCATCAAGTCCTTTCCTCTAACATTGCAGCCAGCTGTTTGTACCAGAAAAAAATAACAGAATATTTTAATCACACACCAGAAATCTTTCAAAATCCCATAGCAAATCCAAACATGCCAATATGTGGCTAGGTAGCCACAGTTGTAGTACGCAACAGGAAGAGAAACAGATAGATTAAGGCCACTGCCAGCGTTCAGTTTTACTCGAGTGAAAACTGAGATTATCAGAGTAAATGACCAGACTGCAGAGAATGGGTGGATAACTTCCCCCAATTCCACCCAAATGGATGAAGGCCAGGAAAGAATCAAACACAGTTAAATGAAAATTACAGTCCAGAAAGTGAAATGTTAAAAATAAAGTCACGTGATCATGATGAAATTCTACTTTTGATAGATCGGTTATCAGGACATAAAATAGTTCTAGAAAAATGTTTTCAACACTAAAATTTCTTAAACCCAGAATCAAAATCCAAGCACAAAAAATAATCAACAGACAAGCAGAGGAGAAGCCAAATATAACTTAATGTCAGAATGGGCAACTTGATAAGAACAAGTACTTATCACCTATAAGACAATATCAAAGGCAAAATTTTTCATGACATGAGGTTCTTTTCAATTCATTTCCCCAAGATACAGCAAGAAAAGTAGTGGTTCATTGAATAAGCATCCAGAAACTTTTTATAATCATAGAAAAGAATAATTATCATTCATAGCTGCAAGTATTAATAATAATAATAATGTTTATTTATTTAGCAATACTCTAAATGTTATTGTTGTTTTGCAGATACATAGCATGATTGAATTTCTGTCCCAAAAAGCTTCTGAACTTCAGTTAACACTTTTCATCGCCACTAAAACTCAATGGGCAGGTAGAAAAACAGGTTTAAGTGTTATGGCTTGTTAACAAACTGCATCAAGGGGAATTGCTGTAAAGGCCACCTGCTGGTGCTTACAGTAGTCCTCTAAGAGACATTGCAGTTCAGGGTAATTCTTTCAAATTCAAAGTTGTGGACCATCTATTAAAGTACAAATGTTTGTGTTACATCACTTGCTTCAGCAATGTTTTTGCTAATGCTACACATGCACTGCCCAGACATTCATGAGTATTAGGAGGTTCACAGAACCATGGAACCATTTCGGTTGGAAAAGACCTTTCAGATCATTGACTCCAACTGTAAACGTAACACTGCCAAGTCCTCCAAGTGGTTGCAGATGTGCATTTAAAATGCAGAAAAAGAAATGTAAGCATGTGGTGAAAAAACTGATGATTAAAAATTATATTCATTCTTGCACTGTGATTGAACAAGTGCCAGAGATAAAGGTTTGTCAATGGCAAAACAACAGAAATTGTATGGGAGAGGAACATGAGACAATTAGTTAAAATTACTGCCTAAAGTGATGCTCTAGGTGAGGGTGAGACTGACCTAAGTCTTCTCACTTTGGTTTTCTGCTCTCTTTAGGTCTTGCTGATAAGGAATGCTGACTCTTACCTTGTTGTATTAAATGTCCTTTCTTAGTGCGTGTGCCCTCAGACACAGCCTGGATTACCTGTACTGTTCCCTCATTATCTGGGGAAATACAAATGAAGACACACTTCTTAAAAGAGCTTTTTGGGTGTTAGTCAGACTGTATGAATAGATATGCTGCTCATTTCTCTTGAATAAGGAAATGTTGATAAGAATAAAACATTTGTACCAGGGGCACAAAGTTTTGTTTGTCTACTTTTTCTTCTCCGTATCTGTCTCCAAAAATACTTGAGAGATTTTAACTGTGTTCAGATACCTTTTCCTTCAGATGTTACATTTGCCACCTGAATTCTTTCAGGAGTATTTTTCTTGGCTTATGTATTTTGAACTTCTAAATATCTGCAACTGTATCATTCCACCAGTGGAAAAACAAGTATCACACAGAGGTTCTATGTTAATCTGAAGAACAGATCTTCAAAAGGCAATTTAGATAGACAAGAAAACTGTCTTGGATGCAGATTAGGAACATCGACCGAAATAGCCTCATGTGAAAAGCTGCGTTCTTCAAGAAGAGTAAATGTGTTTTAAACGATAATGGACTTCAAAGTTTAAGGCTAGTAGAAGCAGTTACTAATAATATCTAGTAAAGTTACAACTAGCAACTTTAAATATTTGGGGAGCATTTAAAAAATATTTATTACATGTAACTTATCTCTCTCTGCTGTATCACTATGAAGTAACTTCCTTTTCCTCTGATTATCCTCCTCTTTAGGCATGAGTTGTCTAGACTTGTGAGGAGGGAGAGAGGACATTAATGGTTTTTATTCAGGCATCCAGTGAGGCGGCACAGAAGAGGAAATGATTATTTTTTAACTGAATGCACTGGTAGCGATGCACCCAAATGCCCCAAATTAGCTTTATTTTCAGAGTTTCTAGAGGAGCAGAATGCAGGATCCGTAGCATACATATTAACAGCACCAATTATCCATGTGACTGCTACTCTTCTTGAGCTCTGTACATTTCAGGAGATACATTTTCTTTCTTTATGCTTTCTGCTTAGAGTGTGAAGTCCAATAAAATAAACCAGAGAAATATCGCTGATATCATGGGCTTTTTTACTTCTTCCCATTGGGTCCATCAGGGTAATTAATTCCTGTGATATAATCATATATATTCTGCAAGTCATTCCTGGAGGCGGGGGCAGAAGAGGGTTTCAGGGTTTTTGTTATGCTTCATTTATATTTTTCCCAGCTTTTTCTCCTTAATTCTCATCACAAGAAGCAATAATTCCTGCTCAGACATCTTTGTGCTCTTACTTCCTTTACCCGCAGCTGCTGGTTATCTGAGTTGTATTGACAATAACTTTGCAGCATGTTGCTGACTGTTTTTTCTTCTCTCGGGCAGAAGTGCAAGCACATTTTATTTCACCATTTTTTAACAAGTCCGTAGAGACAATAAGTAATGGAGAATTTTTAAAAAATATCAATAATTAAGGAAACGTGTACCCAAGGATGTTTTGGGTTGGAAAGGTTTAGTTGTCTCCTTGGAAGGATTTTAAGTTAGGGATTAAATGGTACAATGCTGGACTGCATTTGCACTCATCTTCGATGGTCATAGCCAGCATGACATCAGACTATTTGATGTGCAATATGTTTTGAACATAAGGGGATTTTGTAAATGTTCACCTGGACTGCAGGAGCAGATTTACTTCCCTTTTGAGTTCAAACGTGGGATGGCCGTGAAGAAAAAGTCTTTGAACACTGGTCTGCCAAGGTCTTCACTGATCATAGTAGTAAAGAAAGCCCAGTTGATGGACCATCAATTTGCTTATCAGTAATACCTGGGAAACAAAGACTGCAGAAATAATTTGATTTTTGTTTTGCTCAGATAAAATGTTTTACATTTCCCTGGAGTTTCTTAGTTTGGGTCCATGACCAACTTTTAAATCTTTGAAGTGATTATTTGAAATAGTTTGATCCGTGTACATTTCTGAAAGGAAACGTTACATGTCCATTTTTTTAATCTCAAAAGCTATGTCTTTCTGTATTTATTATCCAAATATAACCAGTTACCTCAAACCATTCCTTATGAAAACATTTATTTGTTTAACTGCACTATACAAGGGTGGATGTATACCAAAATTGTCAAGCATGTATCTTAATTGATATCAAATTACTATAAATTAAAAAGCTATGTTAATTTCAGAGTAATCAAATCCTTATTTAAGACATTTAATTAAATATGTCATCAAAAATTGTTTGCTAGGAAAATCCTATTGAGACCTGCTATGATATTCTCATTATTATCCTGAGGCAGTGAGAGTTAGTTAAAATTTTGTTATAGGAATCCTGAATATCAAATAATTTTTTCATGATGCTCCACAATGTGATACATATTTTAGTCTAATCAATTACATATTTGCTTTTTAAAACCAATCATTGTATCAAGCGGCCTAAGAAATTTGGGGAAATCATCTTAAGCTGATGTTCCAGCATATGCAAAGAATCTCTTCCTTATTTCCACTTCAACTGGAGGAAAATAAAAGCTGCAGTTCATGAGGAAATTTTCATGCATCATTACTTAGTTTCAGTTTCAAACAAATGGGCACTTTTGATGCATTTGAACACTTGCAATGGAGAGATATTGCTTTGGTTTCTAACTGTCCCTCATTTTTGTAAACACTTCAATAACATTCACAATTTAATATTCCTATTATTATCATTACCCACAATGAAATTATATTATATTAAATATATTTGGCCGTTATATTAAGAATGCAGCTTGATGGACCTAATTACTTATGCACTTTTGTTCCCTAAGCTTTGTTCAGAAAGTCTTCTAGGATAGAGCAATATTTTTTCTTTATGAGTGTTTCTAAGCAGTTCTTTCAACAAAGTCACTTTCTTTTTCAACTAGCTCACTTATGTGCAAATAAAATTCTCTCTCTGAGAAATGAGTTTCAATTATAAGAACATGACTGTGATTATAACTAAGTAAAAAATAATTGTAACCATTAATTTATCTAGAATCTCTCTTATCTTCTCATAGCAGGTAATAGTTGGCTCAAGTTTCTCTGTTTGCAAAATTTTAACAGTAGTAATACCTCCAAACTGATCATGTGTTTGTTGTAGCAACACACACGTGCTCCACTGTCTGGCTCTAAAAATTTACATAATTTCTCTCAGTCGAGTTTGGTCAGACAGTTGCAATGGGAAGAATGCCAGTGGTTCAATTCTCATTCCTATAGTTAGGAGTAAGTTAGAAACACGGTGACTGGAATCTTCCCTCAGAGTCATGGGGCAGGAGAATGCGTGCAGATGTCTCTGACCTGGCTATTGTGGGAGAGGATCCAGAACCTCTGGGCTGGAGAGGACTTAAAAGCCTAGTCTTACTCCTACATTGTAATATAAAGTTGCATACCAATGCTTCATTGGTTAGAATCTGACAATGTCTCAGTTTTATCAGATAAAAGGTTTATACATAATTTATGAATTGATTACAGAACCTAGGCTCTGTCACTTTTACATAGTAAAGCCACTTTAAAGCCCAGAGTCACAGGTTTATACTCTGGAGAAAAGTAGTATTTCAGAAGCATATTTACAATTGAAATTTTGGAATAATTCCTGTCCAGCCGTTCATGTTGTTTGTCTTGTTTTGTTGCTTTCCCTCCTCACAAATACCCAGTGAAACCGATGCACTTAACTGTCAGCACTAGGTTCTGTTATAGAGAGGAGAAGTCTAAAATGGAAGAGCACAAAGCCCAAAGCCTGGACTTTTAAAGCCTCCCTTCTGCCTGGCCCAGACAAAAAGTGAGGAAAAAAAATGTCCAAAGTTGACATTTTTAGATTTGAGTTTATATATATATACATATGAATATATATACACACAACTACAAAAGCATGCCCCAAACTTACACTTTCACTTTCAGAAATTCACTATGTTTACATTTAATTTAGCATTTGGATCTCCCAGTACTGTTCTTCTTTCTTGCACACTTCTTTCCCTTTGTGAAGTGTAGTGAATCCGTTCATGGCACTTAAGATAGATGAAATCTCTCTGAAAGATGTTCATATTACCTGGCCTTGTGAGGGTCTGATTACTTTGCTATTGGACATCAATACATTTCTTTCAACTTTGCTGACATCTCATTAATCGTGAGTAAATTCATGCCAGGTCCTTGCAAGAATTGTAATTGATGCCCAGTGGCATCCAACCAGGCTCTTAAATTGTTCATCAATAAAGTAACATGTAAATTCTGTCCTTGAGGAACAATGAACCTACTTTATTTGGACCCCAACAGAGAATCCCAACATCCACTTCTGAAATCTCCACTTACTAGGTTTCTAGAAACTGCACTTTTTCTTGCTCACAGGGTGAGCAAGAAAGCATAGAAAAAGAGTAGATCAAAAGCTGAATACTGAAAGCTAAATATGAGCACAATAGTATACTGTAATATAGCCATAACACTTGATTGTCTGACCAAGAATTAACTTCAAGGAGCAAATCTCTTGAACTTTGTCTTTGCAAGAGTGTAGTGGTGGGAAGGGAAGGGAAGGGAAGGGATGTAGTCCATTCTGCTACATTTACTATTGCATTGCTATCCACATTAGTAATTTAAATTTACTTATCTACTCATAACACTCATATATATGCCCTGTTTAATTCTTGATTGCAGCTTAAAATTCTGTAATACAAATATAAAACTTTGGAATTCAGATAGCAGATAATTTTTCAAATTTTCTGTTTTAGCAAAACATATCTTTTAGGACTGTATGGAGATACTTATATTAATAATTCCAGTTATAATTTTTAAGACATAGTTTTTAGTAATGTACAATGTGCCTGATTTAAATAAGAATGACTGCATTGTATTTTGAGAAATCATGATGTAAGTGTAATTTATTACCTGCATATTTTTTCTGAAAAAGGGAAAATATATGCCATAGTATGAATAAAGATATTTAGGAGCAAGGCAACTGCTACTAAAGGAAAGCAATTATATACTTTGGATATTTTGAAAACTAACCTGTTGCTAAAGAATTTAATTCCTGTCTAAGAAAATAGTGATTAGATTTACTTACATAACCATAAATATTAACAGTTTAACTTTAATAATTTTGCCATACTGAAATTTATGAGGGTTGTTTGTTTTGCTTTGGGTTTGGGTTTTTTTCCCCCTTTTTTAATTACTACAGAATTAGAAAGCACTATTTGCAAACTGCAATTCTAATGAGCCAGACAGCTATGTTTTTAAAGACTTTACATCAACGTCTCTTTTGAATTCAGTTTTTCTGCTGACACAGCCAAGAGTTATTCTGCATAAAGTATCTCACGTTTCACACCAAAAGGGTACATGGGATTCCTTTTTAAAGTACTGTGTTTTACTTGTCTTGGAGGAAAAGTCCAGGCACTGTGACCAGATTTTTTTTTTTTTTTTATTTTTTTATTGTTAAGTCCTTATGAGAGAGAAATACCAGTCTGAGGGTTAGCATCACAAATGATGATGCTCTTAGTCCTTACATGAATAAAATGTTTAACGGAAAACTGTTAAACCAAGTGCTTACTCTTTGGAATTGATGGGCAAGACTTCTGCTGATTTCACTTCCATAAGCAGTAATACAGTAGCACAAACTACTATGCATGCACGTGTCTGTGTGTGCACCTGTGTGTACCTCTGTGTGTATGTATAATTACAGTATTGTACTACCAATTTCTGATGAGCTCCAGTTCACAATTCAACCATTGAAATGCTAAATGTAATTTGATGGGGCTTTCCCATAGTAAGTAAGGGATGACATTAAATTAACCTGTTGTTTCCAGGGTCCAAATTTAGCAAGTATATGAACACTTCCATGAATCTGTCCATAACATTAAACAGCAACATTTAGAGATGATTAAATTAGATTGTTGTGTGTATCCCATTTAGTTTATATATAATCAGTCAAACCCAATATATTTTACAGGAAAAGGTAAGAATAAAAAGAAAGAAAAAGAACAAGTCTTCAAAGGAAACAATAACTCTAAAACCACCTGAAAAAAAAAAAGAAGAAAAAAAAACCAAAAACCCCAAACCACAAAACCATACCTTCTAAGTGGCATATAACTGAGTGAAATACAATGGCTTACAACTCCTGTTGCTGGTTGCTGATTTTTTCTTCTGGGCTATAGTAGTACTCTCTGGCTTAACTTTCCCTAAGTGCAATAGTGACACAAATGAAAGGAAGAAGAACTTTTGATACTCACTTTAAACTAAGATTTATGGTTTGCTTCAGTCAAAACCATGGTCTTGGACTCTGAACAAATTGGGTTTTCCTATTCACAGGAAATTAATTATTAGGCTTTTTAAAAATCTGTGGAATTAAATAATTCACATATCTAAAAGGAATGGAAAAGTCTCCCCTCTGTAAATGGCAAACATTTGTACAGTTATTGCTGTTCATATCTTCATGGTCTCTTCAAACAAAGACAATGCAGAACAACTCAGGGCATCAGTACAGGTGGGGAAGTGATTGGCAGGGCAGCTGCCTCGCTGGAAAGGACCTGGGGATTACAGTGAATGCAGGCTGAATTTGTATTCAGCAACACACTTCCATGGCAAACAAGCAAAACCTCACACTGAGCTACAAGAGAAACAGCATGACTGGCAGATCCAGTGGAGTTATCATCCCTCTCTACTCAGGGGTTGTAAGGCTGCACATTGAATATTGAGTTTTGCATCCCCCAGAGGTCCATGGAGAAAGTGGAGAGAAGGCTCCCATACTGGTTGGGGCACTTGAGGAGCAGTTGAGGTAGCTGTGTTTGATTAGCCTGGCAATGTTGTGTCTAAGACATGATTCAATAGCAGCCTATGGTTACCTGAAGATTATTTCAGAACTGAGGCATACAGACCCTTCTCAGTTGTGCTAGACAATATAACTAGGGACAAGAGACATATTGCATCTTGGGAAGTTTAGATTGAATAGAAAGAAAATATTCTTCACTAAGAAGTTAGTGCAGGCTGTAACCAGCAGAGGTTTCTCAGAAAGGCTGTGGATCTCTGTTCCTGGAGGCTTAACATTTAGCTAGACAAAGCTATAGCTGACTGGTCTAGAACTGGAGGCAGCCCTGCACTGATCAGGAGTGTGGGCTAGAGAGTCTCCAGAGGTCCTTTCAAATCAACATTCCTACAATCTTACAGTGATCTTACTATGCAGAAAAGACTCTCAGTGTCCCATGAATCTCTAAGTCTGATTCAGCCTCATTGATTTTTTGGATCCCTTTACCACAGTCATAGAAAACTTCCTCAAATCAGAGTCCCTAAAGGAATTTCCTCTGGAAAACATCTCGTTCCGCCTAATGAATTCCACTGGCAAAGACATTGACTCTCTATACATGTACCTACTACATTATTTAATATCTTCACTTTTTTACTGACTTATTTCAAGTGTTCAACCCTCTTAGTTATTCGGTCTCCTGGCAGACTGCCTATTGCTGGTGACACAAATAGATAAGAGGTAACAATGTCTCTGAACCAGATGTTGATGTTTTTATTGAGAAAAAATTCTACCACTAACATCCTTCACCTCACAGATCACATAGTTTCTGGCCTCTTCCCTCTTCACTCTGCAAACCTGCCAAACTCTTGAACCGAGGTTCCCACAACCTTTTACTTCAGTATAAGTTTTATATATTAAATTCTGGCATAAAGAACTGTACCACAATGTACCAGATAAAAATTGTTCAATGGCCTAGAATTACGTATCCCACTGTTCTGGCTTCTTATCCCCATAAAAAAAAAAAAGTGAAAATATTTTTTTGGCATGTATATTACACCAGCAAGATTAAATGAGATTAATCACTTTATTTCTACAAACTCTTGGATAGCCTGCCAAGAAAAAAGTATTTCTCATCCATATGTGGTGGCATTATTGTGTTGCTCAATTTTGGCTCATGATCAATAGAATAATTTTTAGATATAGCTGGACTAATGCTTCCACTTACTCCAGATGCTTTTCTACTTAGATTATTCCTGAAAATACCACTAATGGGCTTTTACAAAGATTTATGCAGCCATATAATCCTTTCTATGAAGAACATTATTGCCAGTGCAAAAATGCAGTTCACCTCTAGCTAAGGCTGGAAAATTACAAAGAACTTCATATAATCTTACGTTTGGAGAAAGCACTAAGTGTACCACATTTAAAGCTATATTGGTCTCTTCTATTTAACTTAACAGAAATCTCTGATAAATTCTTATGGAGAATGTATAAGGTGACTTCTACTTATAGCAAATAAGAAATATTTGCTACCTACCGCAGAAATAATCTGTCAGAAAGTCTGTGATTGCTAGTGGAACAAAGTAATATTCATTGGGAATAAGAATACAAAGATCTGGTATTGAGAAAGTTTTGCACTTCAGTTAGGAGGTCAACATTTAAAAATACTCCATGATAATGAATACCATGGTATTCCTCAACACTTTGGGGCTGGGAGTCAGCTCTGAGATGAATAATGGATGCAGAGTGGAGTGTCCCTGTCATCTGAAGAGCACCAAGACAATGAAAACCATGTATTATTCTTACTCATCTAGCATATGAACTTACAAATTTACATGTTTATACAATTCAAAGAACACATAAGCTGTATACTGAGACTTGGATCTTGCCCCTCCAGCAAATGAGAGTATTTCTTTCATGATGGATTAATGCTTAGGGTTAAGTGCCAGCACAGTCATTGACACTTTGACATCTTCTTTTGGGTTCCAGAAAAGAAGAAGTTTCATCTGATAATCTAAAAGGATATTAGCATTTTAAAAGTTAGTGGAACAGTCAACAATTCTAGATTAAAAGTATCAAAACAGATCTCTTATGCTTAGGTTCTGGGGAACAGAAAACTCTAGCAAAACTGTCTGAATCTGAAAAACACCATAGGAAGAGTTTCAAAGGTAAGGTTGCATACGTCATCACACCATGATTCCCTTTGATGATAACAATAACTCAGATGAAGATCTTGGATCAAACTGTATAACCATCCTCACAGCTGTTAGCTGAAACAGGAAAGAACCTTCCTGAACTAATAGGTAGCAGGTGTGATGTATAGTTCGCTATTGGTAAATACTTTATTTTTGTTTGGTTGGTTTGTTTTATTTTAAATTTTAACATGGAACTGCAGTGAAAAGAGAGATCAGAATAACCATCAGAATACAATGTATCCTGTTTCCAAGACCTCAACAAGCAATGAACTCAGATATTGAACCATTCTCACACATTCATCAGCACATGAGAGTTTTAAGGTACTTAGTATGCAGAAGGTTTTATAACGAGCTGCATGGTATATTTGATTTGGTTTAGGGCTGATAACATGAGATAATAAGATAGAAAAAACACACTACAGTAGGTTTATCCCTGACACACAACTGACCATTGGAGAAGAGTTCCTGATCTTCCAGGGGTCTCTCATAATTTGTAACGGTGACCAACCTGGCCTTTTGAAACTGTGTGGTTTCATAAAAAACGACCAGGAGAAACTTGTCGTAAGTTTGGAAATATTGTTTGGAAAAATTAATATTGACCTGCAGTCCTTGGAGGAATGTTCAGTGCAACATGCTATTTTTGATATTTTGCCTCTTCTCTTTACAACTTCATTCCTTACATTCAACTTTTTGCTGTTAGGAAAATACCTGTGGATGCAGGAATACTTTTTCTTTTCACCGTTCCAAACCCCACTTTCCTCCTTCATCCCAGAAACATTCAAAAGGTGCTGCTAGTTATATTCAATAACTAGGTAAAGGCTGTGGATGTTGTTTACCTGGACTTTAGCAAAGCCTTTGACACCTTTTCCCACATCATTCTCCAGGAAAACTGACTGCTGATGGCTTGGACGGGTATATACCTCACTGGGTAAAAAAACGGCTGGATGTCCATGCCCAAAGAGTCGTGGTGAATGGGGTTAAATTCAGTTGGTGGCTGGCCATGAGTGGTGTTCCCCAGGGATTAGCATTGAGGCTGTTTCTGTTTGATATCTTTATCAATGATCTAGATGAGGGGATCAAGTGCACCCTCAGTAAGTTTGCAGACAACACCAAGTTGGGAGGTTGAGGGTTGAGGTGTTAATCTGCTTGAGGGTAGGAAGGCTCTACAGAGGGATCTGGACAGGCTGGATCAATGGGCCGAAGCCAATGTTATGAGGTTCAACAGGGCCAAGTGCCGGGTCCTGCACTTGGGTCACACCACCACCACACAGTGCTACAGGCTTGGGGAGGAATGGCTGGAAAGCTGCCTGGTGGAAAAGGACCTGGGGGTGTTGGTGGACAGCTGGCTGAATATGAGCCGGCAGTGTGCCCAGGTAGCCAAGAAGGCCAACAGCATCCTGGCTTGTGTCAGAAATAGTGNCTTGGGTCAGAAATAGTGTGGCCAACAGGACTCGGGAAGTGACTCTTCCCCTGTACTCGGCACTGGTGAGGCCCCACCTTGAGTACTGTTTTCAGTTTTGGACCCCTCACTACAAGAAAGACATTGAGCTGCTGGAGCACATCCAGAGAAGGGCAATGAAGCTGGTGAAGGTCTAAAGCACAAGTCTTATGACAAGTGGCTGAGGGAACTGGGGTTGTTTAGCCTGGAGAAAAGGAGGCTCAGGGGAGACCTTATTGGTCTCTAAAACTACCCGAAAGGAGGTTGTAGTGAGGTGGGGGTCGGTCTCTCTTCCCAGGTAAAAGGTGATAGGACTAGAGGAAATGGCCTCAAGTTGCCAGGGGATGTTTAAAATGTGTATTAGGAAAAATTTCTTCACTGAAAAGGGTGTCAAGCATTGGAACAGGCTGCCCAGGGAAGTGGTTGAGTCGCCATCCCTGGAGGTTTTTAAAAGACGTGGCGTAATATTCTGAATGCACTGGTGTTATGGTTTAAGAAAACCCACAACAATTTGTTGTTGTTTAGACAATTATTCTATCACCCAATGACCCTTCACCACCCAGGAGGGGGAATCAGGAAAAAAACAAGGAAACCCTGCAGGTTGAAATATAAACAGATTTAATAGAATAAGTTTAGATAGTTAACATTAATAACACTAAAGAACTCATATTGATCCCAATACCAATATAAAATACAAGGATTATACTTAGCCAATTCTATCTGTAGGAAGCTGTGCACTCCAAGTAGTGGACAATAAATGTTGGACACTGAGAGCGCTATGGCTTCGGGAGGAAGAAACATCTCAGGGTTCCAGTATCAGGGCAAGAAGTTCTCTGGATTGCTGCCATCAAGGGAGAGTGAGCACTTCACAACAAACTTTCTAATTTATATTGAATGTGTTGTTCATGGTATCAAATAATCCTGCTGGCCAGCTCGGGTCATGTGCCCAAGTCTCGCTCCTCCTCATCCCCGAACCTGGCAAGCTTGAAAACACTGAGGCCTTGAAACCCACAGAATCACAGAATCACAGAATAGTCAGGGTTGG
>VZSZ01007439.1:0-69920 GCA_013398815.1 Ibidorhyncha struthersii
CTGCAGGGTCACAAGTCCTGCCAGCAAACCTGCTCCAGCATATGCTCCTCTCTCCAGGGGGCCACAGGTCCTGCAAGGATCATGTTCCAGCACAGGCTCTCCATGGGGTCACAGCCTCCTTCAGGCATCCACCTGCTCTGGTGTGGGGTTCTCCGCGGGCTGCAGGTGGATATCTGCTCCACTGTTAACCTCCATGGGCTGCAGGGGGACAGCCTGTTTCACCATGGTTTTCACGAGAGGCTGCAGGGGAATCTCTGCTTCAGAGTCTGGAGCACCTCCTCTCCTCCTCCTCCACCAGCTTTGTTGTCTGCAGAGTTGTTTCTCTCACATATTTTCACTCCTCTCTTTGGCTGCAACTGCGCAGGGTTTTTTTCCCCCCTTCTTAAATATGTTATCGCTGAGGCGCTACCACTATGGCCTCGGCCTTGGCCAGCGGTGGGTCTGTCTCTGAGCCAGCTGGCATTGGCTCTACCGGACATAGGGGAAGCTTCTAGCAGCTTCTCACAGAAGCCACCAAAACCTTGCCACGCAAACCCAATACAACTTATAAGGCAAATTCACACTAAAAAGAACTCCAGCGTACTAAACTGATCCTGTTAACTCTATGCAGAGTTGACAAAGTTGAAAAGGCAGAAGGAAATCATGAGCTGTTCAGTTTCAGAATCTCTAGTCGCTGATGTCCTTTGGTTAACTCTTGAAACATCTTTTTGCTAATATTTTGGCTTCAGAATACTGGGAATTATACAGAGATGCTCCAAAAGAACGTATGTTATCTGGTGTTGGTCTGCTTTATGCCAGTATTATTTAACTGTCTCAATACAATCAAGCCAGATTGATTTGGATTCCTATTATATTTAAGAATTTATATGTCTCTTATCATTATAACATTGGGGATCTTCATTAGCAAGATACCAACTATCTTAAGAAACTTAAGCCTTTTCATTAGTTTATCAAGCCTTGAAATTACAGCAGTGCATTTTTGTATGTCTCTGCTAATGTCAGCTTAACATTTCTGGTTGCAAGACACATGGAACAAAAAAAAATTAAAGTATTATTGCTGAGAGACTGAGAAACAGCAAAGGAACTGCTCTCTGTCTCTTTTTTCTATTAATCTACATACAAAGACTTAACTATCCTGAGAGAGATCACTAGCTCCAAAAAGCAAGATTCTACCCAGTCTATCAAGCATACTGTATGAGCAAGTTAAAACTAAGGATACAAAGTTAGGATTAGCAATATCTGGCTATGTTATGTGGCTACTGTGGTTCCTATTCTAAGATGCTCAAAGGTAATAAATAATTTCCAAAAACAACGGTCACTTGCATTCTATCAATGATGGTGTGTCCCCACCTCTCAGAGATGCTCTCTCCATCCTAGTGTTTTTTCAGTCATCTTCGACCCACAGGACTTCTACAGCTGCTGTTTGAATATCAGCACAAGATCTTCCTCCTCTGTTCCCAGTCTATGGCAAATCATCATCCATATTTGTAATATTAATAAAATCCAGAAAATTGATTAAAGTTACTATATTTTGGCTTCTGGTGTATAAGGCTTAAATGTCAAACAGTAAATGAAAAACTACCCAGTAAAACAACCATAATGTTATTGGAATAAATTAAAACATGGCATTTATGAAACAGAGAACAATTGAAGCCACAAGTTGACAGTAATCTCTGCTGAAGAAACTGTTTCTTCAGATGTATGTTCTGCTGAATTTACAGTGTTCTTGGCAAGCACATTCTCGATCCAAAAACTGAGAATAAAGATCTGCTTATTCTTAATTCTAACCTATTCTCCTTTAGTCACTCGTTACCCTCATTCTTGCTGTTCACTACAGTAGCTCAAAAGTTTTGATTGCTGTAAATTTTAACACAAAAAAACAAATCTATTCATCCCTATTTCCAGCTTTATGAGCTTCATAGAGTCTACCTTTCAATTACTTACAGATGGTTCTATGCTGTAGGTCAGCAACTATGAAACACTGTTTTCAGACCACATTTTACTGGGAAGTGTTAAAACATCTCCAGGGTTTACCAAAAAATTCCCAGTATAACTGTACCTCTTCCAAGGCCTACAGGTGTCAGGACTCATGCACAAATTCAATACTGTTTTCATGGCTTACTCATATAAATATCTCAAAAACCTCAGAATTTGTATAAATAAATAAGCCAGTAACTTCCATAGCTGTTTATTAATGATTTCTCATTTCAGTGATTACTTCGTTTGGAGAATACCTATTGGTCTTTAGTGATGGGCATGAATAGCAAGGCTTTTGATTTCTCCCACTTTCCAGTGGTGGTTAGGTTCTAATTCTGTTTTGAAAAGAACAATTGTGATTGGAAATAGATTTAATTCAGTTATGAAGGGAATGTGCTGAAAACAGGCCTGCCAAGTGAACGTCGTGGTACCCCTTGTGACACATGGCTTCTTTTTCAGTCAGACTATAAACTACACATGTGACGATCTCTCATGGACAAATACATAATGTTCCATCAGTCACTGGATTTTGCTGCTAGAATGATTCAAAGTATAGTCCTTGCTTCACAAATTAAATTAGGAACAAAATGCTTTTATTTTAAAAAAAAAGAGAAAAGTCATGGAATGTTCTTCAGAACCTAACTGCAGCCCCTATAACGTGCAAAACCGTGGAAGCAAACTAACTACTCATCTACATGCTCCCATGTAAATCAGCCACTGGCCATCAGAGTTTGAGTGGTCCATTTAGGCTGTCTTGATCTGTCTGGTTCTATCTATTATACAATCAAGGTAACAAAAATATCTCTGGTCAGCAAGCAGAAGCAGGCAGCATGGAGGGGCAGCAAGTGGCACTCAGTCATGGCTTAGTTCTGTCTCCCTCCAAGAATGTATCACAGTTCTCAAAATACAATTCTACAAAAATATTGCGCAGTTGAAGGGTCAATTGTTGGTGGATTAGCACTTAATTCCCTGGAATAGTGACATGGGAATGAGCTCATTAACAACAATATTTATTCCTGGAACAGGGTATAGAGACAGCTACTCTCCCGCTGCTCAGTTTTGCTTCCCTCCTACGGTAGTTCTCCTTCCCCATACATTCGATTTCCTTAGACCGTGGTGTCATCTGGCAGTAGTTGCACCTTTAGCAGCTGTTGCTGGATGCGCCACACACAGATCCAGCCAGCACACTGTAGGCTCGTACCCTCTCCAAGGTTCAGCTGTGTTGCTTGGATAATGCACATTCCCCAGATGCTTGTTTCTTCTCTCCTCTTCCCCCACCTCCCAACCCTCCTCTGCTACATACAATGGCATTCTGGAAGGCGTTCTGTGAGCTCTTTGTAATCTCTTTAGGCAAAATTCTCCAGGTTATTTTTTTTTTTTTATTTTCCTCATCAAATTGAGCTGACCTTGGTGATTTTGTCTACATCACCACTTAAAGGTTCTTCTAAGAAATGGGAGCACAATCTACTCCACGTAACACACAGGTCAGAAAAATGAACACCTTTAAGACAATTTTTTGTTCAAATGATTTTATCAAAATTAATCTAAAATGAAAACCTGTTATGTTTTGGGCTGGACTGGCCACTGAAAGGAATGACAGATGTACTCTGCTACCTCTCCCTTCAGGGAGAGAAGGGTGAGAGAGAAAGAGACTTATGACTTTAAAAGAAACTAAACTACTTTAATGAAATATTAATAATAAAAAGAAAATATAATAATATCAAAAAAGAAAATAATGAAATATATACGATATATACGAAACCAGTATCAGGCTCCCAAGATGACAATCATATCACTGACAGGCCCTGGGAAAGTCCCAGACTGGACTCAGCAATGGATGGGAACTGGATTTTGGATATGGATTCTGGATCTGAATTCAGGAACACATGGATCGGGATCAAAGGCAGACAAACAGACAGAGTCCTGCTCAGATGCCGGCTATTGAAGAAAGAGACCTGACCCTTTGATCCCTCAGCTTTTATCCTAAGCATGGTGCAAATGGGATGGAATACCCTGTTGGTCAGTTTTGGGTCACCTGTCCTGTCCACTCCTCCCTGCAGGTGCAACCCCTCTACATTTTTCCACTTCCGACTCTCCAATGGGGTATGGAACAAAGTTAGCTGACCTTGGTTGTTTTAAGTATAAGCAGGAGCCTCTCTGCATACTATTCCTTGGCATTAACTATAAACATCAGGTCTTATCTCTGCTAGAAGCAGATACTGCCTGAAAAAATATGCTGTTATTTTCAGAGAGTTCAGTTAGTTGGAAGAGGCTTAGCTGCAAAGTAAAATTACTGAACAGAAAATTGGTTCTATTTTACCTCAAACCAGGACATCTTCTAGCAGCTATGTTTCTGTTTTCTATAAACTGCTCTCAATAGTTGGCAAATAGGGTTTAGGAGGGGTATTCCCACCAAAAACTCATACAATTACAAAACCTTATGACCTACGTTTCCTTAGGTGTCATTTGTAGTCTCAATATGTCATCTTCTCTCATACTAAGCACCTTTTTTAAACCAAATTCCTGCATCCTCTGCCTTGAAAAACCAAGCTGTTTTGATAAAAAAATCATAAATGTAAAAAAAATAAAAGGACAAATCCTGCAGCAATTTTTCAGGTATTCATTTGTGTGATCAATTTTGGCTCTTCCCTCTCTGCTGGCACATACTCACCACCACCTATACAAGGAAGAAAAGGTTTCCAGGATTTACTCTCCTTAGTTTTGTGTGTGGATGAGGAAAATGACGTGTTGAAAAGGGCATCTTTAAACTCTCAGAAGAGGTCACAGGTAGGCAGTTGAACGCAGTATGTTTCAAGCATGTATGTTAAGCAGCTCGCCTTGGGAAGTTATTTGATGTTGTACTACCAAGAGGAAGGAATGAATAACTGAGTAAGATTTGAACTCTGGAAAATGTTGAATGCAACTCAATGGAGTTCAAAAAGGTAGGTAGAAGGTAGCTCTATTTTTAAACAATCTGTGACTCTAAAATCAGACAAATATATAGCCTATTGTCCTGGTTCCAGCGAGGATAGGGTTAATTTTCACAAGCTATTTCACAGCTATTTGAAAAGCCTCATCATCTTGGCTAAAAGTGAGGCTGGCCATTTAATATTTCCTCTCTTCTCACTTCTCTCACAACACAAAAAGCTCTGAGAGCTGCCTATTTCCTCTTCCTGTTATTAAGAGATGGATTTTCCTCTCTTTAGTGTGCAGCCCATATGAGGGGCAGACATGTTGTGCTCTTCTGTCCTTCAAACTCTGCTTCCCACTTACTTATCCCATGTAAGAAATACTATGATGTTTGCAAATTGATACTTCAGTAGAATAGCTCATTTTTGACTACCTAGCTTAACTAACATTCCTATTGCATTTGCTTAACTTAGACCATTTCTTCCTGCTTGACTGCTGTCTTTATAAGCTGTTAGTGATGAACCATGAGTTGGACTATATGATCCCAAAGGTCCCTTCCAACTTCAGCTATCCTGAAAACATCAATAAATTCCACACCTTGAAAAAACGTGCCTATAATCATCTTATTAAACTCTAAAATATGGAAAAATGGCATAATTAACAAGTCCCTGTATTACTTCTGTGTTACAGAAACTAGTTGAATTTTAGTTGAAACTAAAATTCTAAATAAAGAAGTCTGGTAAGCATCTCATTTGAATGGTTACTGAACACACCAAGGGATGGCTTATTTCGTTTAACTTAAATTTCCCCTGTTCCCATGGAAGCCTATATCTCCTCTCCATTTTTTTTGCTTGAGGAAACAGAAAATCAAAGGTGGATTATGACTGAATCAAACTAGCTTACTCTTCTATCCCTAGGAAAATGTAATTATACATTTCCTCTATATATGAATTTTGCAGCAGCCAAGCTATACTTGACCATTTGACAAAAACTTTTCTCAGTATGAAGCATGGTGCTCTTGTTCTCCTAGAGTTTAGTAATCCTATCTTTCCTGTATAACAATTGTGCAGCCAAATTTTATGCTCATAAAAAAAATGTCCAAAAATGCAAGCAGCTTCACAGTGTGAGCAAATAGTAAAAGAATATTTTTTTCCTACAGTATAGTAAATAATCTGGATTTTTTTACACCATTAAAAATCCATTTATTAAGTGTTTATTCTCTCTAAAGCTGAACATCCAGCTAAAGTTTTACTTTGCAGATTCACAGTCTGATTGTACTACCTGGGACTACTGTGCCAATTTCATTGTATGCACATCCACCCTGAACTCCATCCTCAGCCTCTTATAAAAGTCAGTTATATGTTTGCAGCACCAAAACATGGTGTTTACTTGTATCCCATATCAAGAAGACACAGCTCAAGTCTACGTAAACAAACATGGAATCTCTGTTTCTACGGGTGGCTGGATTGCCCTTAAAGCCAATTGTGTTACTGAGGGCTAGAGATACGGAGATTGAGAAAGATAGTTTCTGGTTTTTCTCTGCCATTAATTATACTTGCCAGGCAGACTTCATTGCCTTACAGCAAGAAGTTTAGAATGTTCCTTTCTGGGGTTCCAAGAATTATGTTTTTCAAAAATCTGTTTTTCAAAAATCTAGTTTATTGGAATGTGCTGGATAGATTTCCTTGATCCTTCAAGAGCAGACAGCCACCACACACTATGAAAGAAGAGAAAAACTCTCTTCTAACCAGGACTCTTCACGTTCTTCTTGCAGATTTCCTGCTTTAACAGACACTTAATTTACATATATTTTATAAACACTGTATGGTGGCCTTGCAGAGTCTGCTTAGCATAAATAGATGACTGTCTCATGTCTAAAAAACTATAAATGCATGTCATAGGAGAAAAGGACTGCATGGATTCATGCCAGTGAAAAAAAGAATGTTTAGTTGAGCCGCATAATGTGAAGCTATAACATTTTTTTCGTTTAATAACACTTCCCCTTCCTTCAGGTGTATGTGTGCAACTAGAGGCAGATAAATCCCTTTGTCTAAGATACTTCTACATCACTTTGCATCAGTACCTTAGGTCTGTGCTCAAATGGCACCTGAGAGTATTTTTCATGTGAAACTATGGTTCTTTTTTTCTTTTTCAACACTTGAACAAAAGGAAATATTTCTTTTCCTCCAAGTACATTCAACGTTCACTGTTCTATTAAGGTCCAATCTGTCGTGTGTTTCAAAGCTGCATTTGAAACTTGTGAATTGGCCATGCAACCATGTGAAGGACTGTTTCCTGACGGTGGGAAAGAGACTAAAAGAATGACAGCTCTCAAGATTTAAGTGGTGCTGCAGGGTATTAAGCTCCATAGGAAAGTCTGAAAATGTCAGAAGTGTCAGGTACTTTATATTCATGGACAATTTCACAAAGGAGTTGATCGTGCTGTCTTTATGTTATGAAAGGCAATAGGAATGACATGGTTACCAGCTTAAAGACTTTGTAGAACTGGGCCATGTTGACTGCTTGAGAGCTCTTTGTATTGAAGTGTTTCAAGGCAAACATTCTTGTAGGTATTTGCTATTAAATTGTTTAATAAAAACCACAATGAGCTTTTAGTCAGTCCCCGTAATGTTCTCAAAATACTAAAAATTTGCATGAAAGCCTTGGGGCAAAATGCTGAGCTGATACAAGTTAAAACATCTATTGCAGGATTTAACCCTGGGTAGTTAACTAGAGTTGGCGTAACAGAAGGAAACAGATCTACCTCTCAGCTATATAAACCTGTGGCAAGGAAATAACTACTGAGCTTCTCTTCTTTATAATATATTTCCTAAAATCATATGCAGTATTTTGTTTGATTAAAATGAAAAGAAAGCTGTATACCAACACAGAATATTACAGGTGGGTTTCCAGCATCTTTTTCTTTTCAATACCTGTTTGCAACTCTTGCATGTCATATGAAGAAACGTGCAGATTATTAAAATCTACAAGTTATTCCACGATGGGGCTCATTCATTATCTCTAAGTGAAGCTGCCCCACAGTGTGTGAAACACCTAACACACCACACCAGCAACTCTCGGTGTTACATCATCGAATGAGTTTGTTTTTTTCCCTGTGCAATTAGCCTTCCCCTAAATGGAACAGTTTCAAGTAAAAGAGCTGAGAGACCCTGTCCACATACAACTTTGTCCTCTAACTTGGCAATGAGGAGTATGAATCATCCCAAGAAATTGAGGGATTTCAGACTGGGCTTTAGAGTGATCAGAACTGACCTAAGAGGTTGTATTTTTCTCCCCTGCTGTGTTTTATTTGGGGATAAGCATTATATGCTTATCTGACAGAATGCCTCTCTTCTCTGCAGGGTCTGGAGAAACGTACATAAATCTACCCCACACAGTGGTCTAAGACATCTAAGAGTTCCTCTGCCAGCTCTCCGAGCTCACAGACACAAGCCAGCTGTGGCCTGGAAGCTATAGATCCATTTTAGCATGGCCCTGTGCCCAAACTAAAACATCTTGCCTCAGCAGAGCTGTGTTAATGCCTAGATGGCTTCTGGCTTGCGGCTGGTAAGCATGGCCAGTTGCAGTATGGGCAGCACAAGATGACTTTGCCTGTGTGTTTCCTTGAGACGTGCCTCTGTTTATAAGTCCCTCAATTTTTTAGGCTAATGGAGTTAGTACCGGTTCTGTCAAGATTCAACAGTGTTGTACATGCCAAACAATAGATAGGCAGACAGCCCTGGGAATTGTCTGCTGAAAACTCTAACACCTAGAGAAGTATAGTTGTCCCCAGGCATAGGAAAGGTTTTGGGTGCCAGGTAAGGGCTTAGGACAAGAGCATCTTTGCCCCCTTCGTGCATCTAGTCCATAGTCTTGTGAAGCAGCTGAATAACCTTAGATTAAAGACACATTAATGCATTATAACCCTGAATAACATTTAGACTAAATATTCTGTTTATACAGTGTGTAAACTAGTCTATGCTGCTCAGCTTAATTAGGATATTAATGATGCAAATTTAGAGAAAATGTCAAATTGTTAGACAAAACAAGAACTGGTTTATTTCCACCCAGTTTGTGCACAACTACTGCATATACTTCAGAGACTACATATGGTAAAAATGCTCTTGGTTTTCAGAATCTTCCCAGACAAGACAAACTGATGTTTCCAATACACAGACTGAATAATTCTGCATACAGAGTAAGTTGGGGGGGAGATTTATTGCTTTTGACTTTAAAAAAATTACATTAAGCCAACACGCTACCCTAGTCAAATGACTGACAATAATTAAATGTGTAATTTTCTGTCTGGGACAGTTCTACTGAGTATTCTGGGATTTTAATTGCAAGTTTCAGGTCCAAATCCATCGGTGTCCAGACTAAGTAGTAGTTCATTTGTTCATAATTTAGGTGGATGAATGAAAACAAAGAACAATGCCTACAAATACTTGAATAATAGTGTAATTGCTTAGTAGATCACAGGCATTTCATATGGGTCTTAGATTACTGCTGAAATGTTATTTACCTATACAGAGGTGTGCAGCCCTGATATATATTATGAATGCAATCAAACACTCTCATTTGGTACATTATATTAACCAGATAGTAATGAAATAAATCACAGAAGTATACTATTTTATTTAGTAGCAACAGTGTAGCATGATTAAAGTTTGGATGGATATCAGAAAATCTCAGATGTCTGAGTAGACAGCGTGAGTAATCTAAGCTGTGCACATGCCATTCTTATTAAAAACAGACTTCTTACTAAAAAAACAGACTAATTGCTACTACACCATGATTGATATATTAGCTATTGCTGTCATTATCACTTTGCTATTTTGAATAAACTCTAAGGATGTCGTTGCAAGGAATTCAGACACTTTATATCTCATGTATGATGAGGTATACAGATCAGATGGGTCAGAATGGTAATACATTTTAAAACAGACATTTTAAAATGTCTGTGCATGCTCAAGCACTACTTGGGTAACACCATAAATGTCTGAAAATTCACTGATTAGGTTACTCAGTGGAGTTCATTGATCTTTGTCCATAATGTTCTATATTCCTATGTCTGATAAATAGTCATATGCATATAAGCAGCATAGATACAGTGTAGGTTTTCAACAGATGTTTATCTTTGTTTTAGTCTATTTTCTAATCCAAGACAAGTTGTGTTTTTCCTTACATTACCAAGTGAGAAGAAAATATTACCTTTTGTAAGCATTTGTTCATTCCTTGAGGTCAAAGTGATTAAAAATATAAGTTAAATGTCAAAACAGGACTAGTCAGCTGACGATGACCAAACTTTCTGTGCAAAGGAATTTTGATAAATTTCCAAAAAATTGTTGCTACTGAATATGGATTCTTTAATACTAGGCAGGATCATTTAACCACAGCAATATATGTAGACACCTGAGATTCCAGTTCTATACACGTGCAAAACCAATAAAAACATAAAACTCTGTATTACTCTACTAGTAACCTGCCAAATATGAAATATTATTTCTGTTTATAAAATGATTTTGAGTAAATTGAGAATAAATATACTTATTTTTAGCTATGCAACATAATTTCATTAGAACTTGACAAGCTGCAATCAATACAGCGGGCCAAAACTGATCTTGGTTATGTGAAGATATTCAAGTCATATCACTCAACTAAATCTATGTAATTGAATCAGATTTTAATCCAAACTTGGTACCGCTAACAAGGAAGTGTTTTAACAATAGGAGGATTAGTAACATTTTAGACTCCCACAGGTATCTGATATGCATTGGGCTAGCAAATATGAGAGGACCTATAAGGACCTATATGTTTCTGGATTTGGGCCCAGGTAGGATAACCAAGGGCATCTAGAAAGATGTGAGATTCCTGTCTCTGAGTCACCTCATTCATGGTCTGGAAGAGGAATCATGCATCATATACACCACTGTAGAAACCACTATATCTCAGTATTTGAGAGATTGCTCCAAATACTTATATAGTACTGATGAAGTAAAATTTAAAAAGCTAGTTATAACATGCCAGTTGCTTTTAAGTTACAACTGTAGGTTTGGTAAAATGTTATTTGAAAACAAATGGAGGAAATACAGACAAAAGCTGTAGGAATTCTTCTTTACTTCAGCAGAAATAAAAATTCATGCAATCCCTGCAAGAGCTCATTTTAAGCATTTTTGTTTTCTTCTTTCCTCATACATGGAAGTGCATGAATATTTTGCTGCCTCTGATCATACACATGAAAACACATTTTAATCGGGAAAATTTTGTTTGTAATTAGATTAACTCCAGCTTTGCCACTGCTTGTTTTTGAGTCTCTGTCACAATCTCAACTCAGGTATTAGTTTTTATTTTATTTTAATAATCCTTAATGATAGGTGTGCTCCAAGTAATACAAACACATTATTCTGTGACTTTATTTGCTGTCAGCTTTCTAACCAGCTGGTGTCCTTCCATCAACATGTACCCAAACATAATAATATACCTTAATTTCCACTGGCATTTTACCACTTCTATGCCACTGTCATATTTCTTTCATATTAGTGGTCAAGTTTCTGGAGTACAGATTGTTTTATTCTAGCCAAATAAGCTTAATACAATATAAACATTTGTGGATACAAATACAGTTCCAACATTTTATCAAGCTGGCCAAAAACTACTCACATATTTGTTCCCAGGGATTTAACTACTGGACTTTGAAACAGTAAAAGAATTGAGTCAATCGGCAGTCTAAGAAGGTAAATATGACAATGACTTTGCAGGAGATCAGCAGCAGAAAATAAACTGCTACTCATACTCAGGAACATAACCCCAGCTCATCCCTCAAAGTGTTCAAGGCCAGGCTGGATGGGGATTTTGAGCAACCTGGTCTAGTGAAGGGTGTCCCTGCCCTTGGCAAGGGGGTTGGAACTAGATGATCTCTAAGGTCCCTTCCAAGCTAAACTGTCCTATGGTTCTGTGTGAGGTCATCTAGAGAACAAACAAGATTATTGAGCAATGAATATCTTAAAAACAGATTCCTACTGAACCACAGAAAGCATTTCTGTCTTACTGTTTCTTATTTTCCCTTGCTATTATGAGCTTAAAAGGATACATTTTTAAAGATACAAATACAGAGATATTTTAAGTTTTTATTCCACTGTTGAGCACTGTATAGACGATGGTTGTGAGCCTAGAACAAAAGCAGTGATTACAACTCTGGGCAAAGCACGGGCGATATTACAGAACTGAAACCAAACAAAGTGTTCCAAGGAGAGAAACAAGGTCCTGGAGCAGTGAACGGGAGTTTCTCCTTCCTGCCATTACTTCCTGAATTGCCTTTATGGGTTTGCATTTTGGGCAGGGAAGAAAGAGTGACCAGGATATCTTGGGAAAGTGCTGTGATCTCATCAGCCTGCCCCTAGGCAAGGGAATGCAAGTGCCATTGCTCCTTAGCTCCAATTTCTGCTGCAGATTGGGAAGAGGGACCAGAGGAGATTGGGGGAGGGATTGGGAAGAGGACTTGGGCCAAGGAAGAGAGCAGGGCATTTGCCTCCAGACCTCTGTGAGGACAGCTGAGGAATGAGTCCAGTGTGTGCAAAAGCTTAACCTTATCTGTCTTCTACATTTCTTATGTAATCAAACTGAGCTCTGCAAAAGCATGTGCAATCTTGACTGTCTTATTAACCAAAATAAAGAGAGACATTGCTTGCCAATTTTTTCCCCAATTCTCTCAGCTCAACTCTGCACCATCTGTCTTTAAATCATAAATATACTAATAACATTTATCCTTTCAAGTTCTAATCGCCTAGGCTCGCTGATCTCTGTGTTATCTTTGATTATTTTTTGACATTGTGTGTCACCCACTCATCAGCTGCTGTTGTTGAACTATCACACAGAAAATAAAGACATTTAAATGAAATTAATGCACATTCCATTGGATCCCTTATAAACTCACATACAGACATTTTTGTACATACATTGTATTGATACCACACTATTGTGAATAGCTTTCAGATCATAGACTCATACCCAGTTCAAGTCCACTGCACAGACCAGGTGCAGCAAACAGAGATAAGCTCTGCAAGATTTTGTTGGTGATGGGAGTTTCTTAGAGTAGAATCTAATTCAGAAGCAATGGCTTTTAGGTCATGGTATCCATTTTTTGATAGCAGGAGTGTTCCTTACAATATATTTTTCTAAGTATTTGTTCAATTAACATTTAAATTTTCAAGCAGTAAGGCTTCCACTGTATTCTTCAGGGAATTATTCTCCAGAAATCTCTACTAAATGAAAATTTGAATGAACTCGGTTCATGATTTTCCTTTAGTTTTTATGTTTTTCGTCATTCCCCTATTTGAAACAAAAGTTCCTCATACAAATGCCAAAAAATTTAGGAGGCAGCTGTATCATGCAATGGTTTTAACACTATATCATATTTAAAACACTTCAGCGTCTACTGTAGCTCCAAGCCAGCTTCTGAAGAGAGAAGCAAAGCAGGAAAAATAAGAGGCTGAGGAATGCCACACAGAGAAAATCATCTTGGCCTCTTTATACCTTCCTGTCAATACTTCTAGGGTCAGATGTGGCATATGACTCTTCCTGGAAGGTTTGCTTCTGACACGGTAATATTTCCTGTGCAGATATGTGTATAGGGATATACACATCTGCATAAGACAGGAGAAACAAAGTAGACATCCTAAAGTAGAAAGGATACAGAACAAGCAGAGAAACTGGGAAGCTGAAAAAAGACTGAAATAAAAGGCCAGGAAAAAGGATGGCCTTAGCAGAACGTACTCAAATATTTATATTCACTCCTTGTGGAAAAACATGCATGTTGCATACTCCTTATTCACAGTGAAGCAAGTGTGTCTTTTTCAGCATATGTGCCCACTTACCATCTCTATGATACTGTAAGCAAAAAGCTAGCTACATAAAAACAGAGAAGGAAGACTAAATTCAGTGTAATTCTCTCCATACTTTTCAAGCAATACTCCTTTCACCTAGTAAGGTTGCAATTTCAGCTGTCTTCCCCAGCCCCTAAGATTGCTTTTGGTGCCAAATATAGCTTATTCTGCAAAGAGCACAACCAAAGCTGCTGTCATATATTCTTCTACTGTTCTTCACAGTTAGTGTTTTCAAATTGTTTTTGAAATTTTCATAAGAAAAATCCCACATCAGCCACATACAAGAACACATTTAGAAGATCGTGTTATATGAACTTGTGACACGATATTAAAGACAACAAATGAAGAAAAGCACTGATGCGTAAATATCCATAAAAGAGGTGGAAAAATGAAAAATAGACTGTTGTCTCATATGCGTGATCATTTGGTCAGATTAGCTGTATTTGTTTTGAATGATATTTTATGCCTTTTGAATGTTTTAAAAAGAGGATCTTTTTCCCTGAAAGGCAATTAAAAAGCTTGGGTTTATTATATTTGAAAATATTACTGTTATCTTATTTTCATCTTATTAACTTATTCCATGCCCAAAGGTTTATTGTGGTATAATTAATCCCCTGAGAAATAAGTAAAGCCTACAGCACTTAGGCAGATTTCAGATTTATATCCTTGCCAAAGTAATTATAATGATATTAATTCAAAACCTGGTTTCCATGCCTGAATTAAAAGCGAAGACAACTAATGGTTTGTGGTTCAAATCAGTTTTGAGATATACACATTATGTTTTGCATCAAAGTCTACATTTTTTTCCTCTGTACAAAATTTAAAATTGTGTATCGATATATTATTTTCTTATAGTTCAGTTTAATTCTGAAAGCAATGGAACCAGATTCAAAACTATTTATCCTCTACATTAAAAAAAACCAACTTTTAAAGATCTTGAAATTTTAACTACTGTTTCACAGACCTTGCTTTTCAGTTTCAGTTTTTCCTGTTTTCAGCAGCTAATTAAGGCCTGCCTGATCTGGGCCTCCCTGACCTGGCCAGAACAGGCTTTCACATGGCTTTCAGGAAAGGTCTGATTTGACAAAGTCCTACACATGGCTTGGGAAAGTGCTGACCCAACACAAAACTTCTTTCCTCACCAGAGACTATTCCAAACTTGATATTTGAGATTCAGGTCTACACTTTTGAAATTTGTCAGAGAAAATGTTCCTTCCACCAGATAATAATCTTCTTTAAAAACTTCACAGAAGACCAGAGGTCTTTGCAAACAAAGGTGGCATTATCAGCTCTGCAAATCTCTTTCCACCACATAAAATAGTTATGACAATAGCATGGAAGTTTTTCCTTCTATATAATTTTTGGCCTACACAGATTTCTCTTGAGATTTACCATATTGTTAACAGTATTGAAAAGAAATTCTGTGTCAGTTCTAAAATACAGTGTCAACTGAAAGGTTAAAGTTATGTGATTTCTTCTTCTGCCAAGTAATTGAAACAAAGCTCAGATACCAGGAGCTCAAATAAAGCTCAAGTACCTGGAGTGGCAAACCAACCTTTTTAGATATAGGAATAGGGGTTTCTCGTTCAGTAGAGATGTGTTGTTGAGGGCACTGTTTGCCAGTGACAACTTATGTTCTTTCCTCTTCTTCCCTTTCCTCCCTCGTGCAGTGTGACATGGGGGATGGCTCAATTGTGTGAGAGGAGCAATTGCATGGCTCCATGGCCACCCATCCATACAGTGGCACACAGTTCTGCGGAAAGTGGGAGCTTCAGACAGTCTCCATCCTGGGAGCTGGAGTTCAAGTGTTTCATACCTCTATCTGAGCAGGGTTCAATCTCAATTTCCAGTGAAGCATCATGCTTTTCCACCTCACTGACCCACTGAAATTCATCGCAGAACGCCATATGTGCAAAGTTTAAATAAATGTGTTTGGTTTATCCCTGAACTATTTAATTTACATATTTTTAAAAACACATTTTTACTATAGGAGTTTCTAAACTTTTCCCGAATATGATTTTTCAAAATGTTATCTGAGTAAAAATTCAAGTAGTATGAGTCATTACTGCTCAGTAGCAAATTTCCTGATGCCTCTCAAGTGAAGTCATTGAGACACACAAGCAGTTTCCTTCGTAACTTTAGGCAGAGAATGTAATAATCCAGTCTCCTCACACTTCTTTCACAGCAAATGGAGAGAAACTGTGCTCTAAAACAACATTCAGTGGAACTTACCTTTCTCCTTTTACCACCAAGAGAACCTAAGGCAGGTATTAAAGGTTAGGAAGTAGAAAAACTCCCCACAGCCTTCCTACAAACCAGTGGTAAAGCTAAGCGCTGAAGAACCGGCTTTCATTAAAAAATAAGCAAACGCAAACAAACAGCAACCCTACACACACACACACACACACTGAGGTGGGTGACTTGGGCACCTCCTTGCCATTGCAACTCACAGAGTCACAGAATCACAGAATCATCAGGGTTGGAAGGGACCTCTGGAGATCATCTAGTCCAACCCCCCCGCCAGAGCAGGGTCACCTACAACAGGTTGCACAGGACAGCGTCCGGGCGGGTTTTGAATGTCTCCACAGTGGGAGACCCCACAACCTCTCTGGGCAGCCTGTTCCAGTGCTCCACCACCCTCAAAGTAAAGAAGTTCCTCCTCATGTTAAGATGGAACTTCCTATGTTCAAGCTTGTGCCCATTACCCCTCGTCCTATCAATGGGCACCACTGAAAAAAGACTGCTCCCATCCCTCTGCCATCCTCCCTTCAAGTATTTGAAAGCAGCAAGCCCTTTCCTGGAGTCAGATTTTGCCATCAGCCTATTCCTTTCCATTACAAAGCACAAGGCATAAGAAAAAGATGCAATTTTATCAAGCTCCAGTAGATAAATATGCTTTATCTTACACAAAAGCCCCCCAAAAAATCTGTATTACCACTTTAATTTTTCGTACTAGATTTGAATTCACACCTATTGCTCACAAGGACCCTTCAGTATGGGTAGCTTGCTTTCTATATCTGAAGTTATTTCACTACACAACAAACTCAAATAGGTCCCCAGGATACAGAAAGGTAACTATGAGAATGGGCAACAGTCCAGGCAGTTACATTGGGTAGACAACAGAGGTTAGTCCTTCCTTAAATGATAATTTCATATACAAGGTACAGCAAAGCCTAGAAACAAAAGCATGGTCCAGGGAGGTGGGAGAGATTCCTTCAGGTCTGTTGTGCAGACCAGCTCTGTGTCTGAACTACAGGCATAAAGCATTCATGGAGCAGTAGTATTATTGCTTGCTACAGGTATTACATTAGGATTTGGGCCTTTTCCAGGCTTAGCAGATTCATTATAAATACTGTGTGGTTTAGTTCATGGGACAGATGCTATAGGGTCTTGGTGGATATGGAAATACTGAGGTGAGATTTTTATGTACCTCAGAAATATACTAATTTCCAGGGCTGGCAGCAGCCAAAAAGTGACTTTGAGGATCTAAGGATCAAATATAAGCCCCTAAGTCCTCATTATCTCTGCATTTCCATTTCTTAGAGGTATAATACAGTTAACACAGATTTTCTACCTCCCAAATTTAATTGTGAGGATGAATAAATTTAGAACTGGGAAATACTCAGATGCCACAGTAAAAAATAAATGTTTCAATGTACGGCAAATAGATTCAGTTTTGTCTTCTCCATTTAATTTGATTTATAATGAATAAGCACCTTGAGTAAGAAAGCTGGATTGTTCACACGAAAAATATTAACTGCATTTCTGTGTGAGTAGCTGGACTTTCTGCCAGGAAACACTATACAAAGTGATACCTGCAAGATGAAAACTAAGTATAGCGATTTACATATAACAATGTAAAAATCACAGAAATATTAGCTGGAATGAAATTCTGTGGGTCTAGTCCAATCTCTCACAGCTGGGCTATTGCCAACACTAAATCAGGTATGCAAATATAGAGGTCAGATCTAGACCATGGAGACTTGTATACATATGCATACACATTTGTACATATACCTGCAAGATTACTGATGGATAGGTATACAGAAAACAAGTAGAGGACAAAGGAGTAGAATATGGGGAGTGCTTAGGATACAAAGCGAACCTGCAGGCCCAGGTAGTCTGGAAGGCTATTGCTGCAGTGAGATGGCATGACTGTTTTTTCGGCTACTTCCCATGCAGCTCCCATGTGGACAAGGTGCTGGCCCAGGAAGGGGAAACATCCCTCGGTGCTGCAGAGGGACATTTCTGCAGCCTCATCATAAGCTGAGATGGGCTGGGGTGGCAGGACAGGACGTCCTGCTCATGGCCTTGACAGTTGCTGTTGCCAGCCAGTCCTCAGCACTCCCCTTGCTTTGTCTGTAGGTTCAGGTGGCTCTCACATCAACCCCCTCACCACCTGTGAAAACGAGCCCTCCCTCATGGCGCCGTCAGCAGCTTCTCACCTTGTCTGTCACGGCCAGTATTTTCTCATGTCCTGTTCTATTGGCTTTGCTTCTATCAACCTGGCCGCTGCCCTGCAGCCCCAATACAGCAGTTTGGAAGAGGCTGTAGTAATGTTCTGGTTGAAAGAGATCCCACAAACTTTTACATGAACTAACCACGGCAGATTGTCACAATTTCAATAAGACCAAATGTGACCAAGGTTGTTTTCAGTGTCCTCACTTAAAACTCATGAAAGCTGGAAAACTCAGGTGCTTGCCTTCAGGAGACAGTAAAGTCAATTGTTTGGTTGAGGAAGCCCAAACCAAACTTCTCATTTTATATACATCTTTATTTTTTTTTTAATTAAGTTATACAAAAAAAAAGATGGAGACTAATGAATGCTGTGAAAGAAAGAAATACTAAATTTCAGACAGTCACAAGAACGATTATGTACATCTTCTGGTGGTAAAAACAGGAATAAAACCCACAAACAGCATTTACTTTTAAGCTACTCCATCCTTAAGGAATAATTGACCTTCTGGTGTGGACAGACTTACCCAGACCAGCTGGGCTTGGAGATTCCAGACTAAAAAGGCATCAAGACGCACCATGCAATTTTTTTTTGGCTGCTAGAAAAATCAAATTTTGTGTAATTCTGTGAGCTTTACTTACCCACTTAGCCCAAGCAGCTACCCGCTACTATTTATTTCCATTTTACCAATTAACCTAGAACGCTTTGATTGTTAGTGCCAACTCTAATTTAGCAAAGTGTTGCGTTTTGCCAATATCATTATGTGTCAGCCATAAATTTTTCGCTTAGCAGTTTTGCCTGGGCACAGCTAGTGATCCTTTTTCTGAGTTGTTCACCCAAAAGTCTATGTTGAGAGTTCCTCTTTACCAGAAATAGTGAAACTATCTTCTGTTTTACAGCCTGGCCTCCCAGGTGGGTTCAGCAAGTTCCTCTGCTCCTCTTTCCCCCTCCTTAGTCTCTTTCCTGTCCCAAACAATTTCTGCTTGCCCCATCTCCCACCCCACTGGCAATGCACTCTTTCCCCACATTCGTCCCTTCCTCACCTGTTTGAAAGCTGCTGTTCTATTCAGAAAACAACAAAACAAAACAAAATAAAGCAAACCAAAACCCAAAGAAATCCCATGAATAGCGAAATGGAACATGCCTTACACATACATCCACTGTATCAAATGGCAGCATTAGCATAACCTTTGCTTACAAATGGAAGCAATTTGCTACATTGCTCCCTATTTTACAACATTTGATATTGTCCCCCAATTCCTTCACTTAGGAGGGAGCACTTTCACAGCAACCCACAAAATCCTCTATCCTCCTTCCTCCTCCCTTTTTATCTTCCTCTTGACACCAGTAATTTCTCATCTCTTTTTACACATCAACACCAGGACTTATCTATCTGACTTCATCAGTTTGAGAGAAAAGCATTTTCATTACAAATTCCTTACATATCAATGGAAAGAACAAGCTTCTCCAGTTAGAGTTTGATTGCAGATTTTGGTCTCATGTGGACCCACGGAATGTTTCCCCCTCTCTCCCTTCTTTTACTATGCAGGGAAATCAGACAAAGTTACTCTTAATTCAGATGGGATGCATTCAGCCCTAAACACATGACCAAATCCCAGGAGTAAACCCAACAACTCCAGCAATGCTGCTGCTTAGAGAATGTTTATGAGTATCTAGGTGTATAGAATTTGAAGTATTGCTTTTCAGGATAGAAATGTAAACAAAAGAAGCACTGCTCAAATTATTTTTCCAGCCTTGCTAATTGATTTTGGGCAAAGCAGCCAGTGACAAAAGTAACAAAGTGCTGTCAGAACTAACAGCTTTCTCAAGATGGGCAACAAGTTAGGTGACACTACTGAAAGTTTAACCTAAACCATCTAGGGACTTTGGAAACAGTACTTTTACTGTCTTGCAAATTGTCATGAATTATTCAACAAGTAAGATGTAAGAGAACAAGAAAGAGCACTCGGATTGCATAAGCTTTTTATTTCTGCAGCCCACAGCACAGAAAATAAAAGTTGTGATTTCAAAAATTGCCTATAGCTAGAGAACTATCAAACAGATAAAATAAAGAATACAGAGTAGTATAAATATAAGAAACAAATGCTACCACTTCTTTTTCCACAAGAATACAAAGGATTTTCCAGAAAATCACAAAGAATTTGCTTCCTTTTTAGCACTCACAGCATGAACTACACTGGCAATAATTTCTAGGTACACTGGCAGATTAAAGAGATTTTCAGACCATGTTCAGGTACCTTTTTGATGCTGAACAGTAACTCTCCTACACAGATATAGGACTCAGCTCTCCTATACTTAAAGATATCTGGAGACAAAGTCTCAGGGTGTTAAGTTCTGTCTACTGCAAAAGTTAATTTCCTAAACTTCCTTACCATTATCGAAGTAAACTCTAATCTTTCCATCTCTGCTAAGATATAGAAGAAAAGTACTCTGAGCTGACCAGATAGATCCAGATTACTTTGAAAGACAAGTCATGCCTGATGACAGAATTTTATTTGGAAATAGCAGCTGGAACATTTAGCATTGCCTGATCACACCAGAAGAAGAAAATCCTTCCTGTAAAAATAAGGAGGTATACCTAAGCAAACATAGGACTTCAGTTTATGTATTATACATTCTTTCTAGCAGCTCGCTAGCATTTCATTTCTCTATTCCAATGAAGTAAACAATTTATATCATATGAACTGTTGGTAGCAAAAGGACAGCGATGACCCTTACATGAGACTGTCACTGCACAGTGTGCTCAGAGAGTTCTGGTTGACAATAGCACACAACAAGACACAAGTAAAACAGAAAAACACACCTTCCAAAAGACATGTATGGAACCACTCATATATCACACATAAGGTTGTTTAATGATTTGCTAAAATCCACACTATGCTATTGTTTTCAGACTGTCTACCTGTTCTTGCAGTTTTCTGGTGTCAGAATATCCTTCATAAGGCAATGCAGTCAACCCTGATGATCCAGAGCACTGGAGTAATCTGTGTAACTGAAGTAATTGGTTTTCAAATCACATCTGTGCTAAAGAATAGAGCATTTTCTTCAGTGATGATCTATATAATTTCCCTTAAGATCAAAGGGTCAATATATCTGTTGCTATTGCAGAAGAGGTCTGGCACAGTGAACATTGTGGATAAGTGCTGCTGAGTGCCAGATGGCATAAACATAATGCTAATGTGATCATCTTCTGCACACAACCGTAGCTTCACATTCTTTGAAGACACACACCACTGATGTGAATTAGTGCAAATCTGCCCCCTGCAGTCACAAGGCTCTTGCAAACATGGCCTTCATGTCTCTCCTCATGTTTTATATCAGCTGATCCTTGTCATGATTCAGATATACAAAGGATATATGGTGCAGATCGCTGGCATGCAGGGACTCAGATTTGGCCAAATGGGAAGCAGGCCATGCAAGACACGGAGAGAAGGTCACTTTCATCACAAGCCAAGACTGTGGGAACTGTTCTAGACATTAGCAGACCTTTATGTAGAAGTAGTTCAGCATGGAAGAAGATGCATAGCCTATTCCACGACAGCCAAAGTAAACAGTGCTA
This sequence comes from Ibidorhyncha struthersii, assembly GCA_013398815.1. Lineage (NCBI taxonomy): Eukaryota > Metazoa > Chordata > Aves > Charadriiformes > Charadriidae > Ibidorhyncha > Ibidorhyncha struthersii. The sequence continues at coordinate 21,806 of VZSZ01007439.1, forward strand.
GCAGGACTCCCTTATTTCTCTATTTTTGTACTAGACATCAGAAACACCTGCCCATGGGTTGGTGACATATATGAATTCAGTGCATAAAATACCACCTTGCTATCCATTGGCAATACTTTAATGTTGCCAGTGATCCTTTCAGTGACAGGTTAGGCCAAAGACAGTTACGTATTTCTTTTTTAGGTATGCTATATTAGGAGAAGGCAGGCAGAGAAAAAAAAAATAACCAGAAAACTCTTTTCAAATAACAGAAGACTTTGTATTTTACAAAATTATTGGGTCGGAGTTTTTAATCATAGCCTGATTTTCATCCTCAGACAATTTAATATCAAAGTACAGCAAGAATTCCTGACTGTTTTGTAGTTTGGATCACTCCAGAGAGACACTGGCTTGTCCATTTCTCTCTCCATAGCAATTGTGCAGGGCTCACAGGGCGGCTCATAGTCAGCCACAAAAAACCCACATCAAGTATAACATCAGAATAATGTTGGGAAAGCATGGAAGTGTTTTAAATATTTTTAAATAAAAAAGAAACATTCGCTGTGTTCTGTCAACTTCAGAAAAAGTTAAGTTACACAGAACAGTTGTTTCCTCTGTCTGATCTCCCGTCACATACACAGCCACTAAAAGGGAAAGCCAAAACTATATGATGTGTCATTACCTATTAACTCAGTCATATAACAGGGACATTTGTCTTGTTTGTGTCTGTTCTGTGCCTAGCACAAAGTTTTCAAGGAAGACCCTTAACTTTAATAGTTTAGGGAACAGGGGAGGATAAATGTTAATCAAAACAGTTTTTATCCTTTACCTTGGAATAATGAAGGATTTTCTGACAGAAGTGCGTTTGCATCTGACATTTCAGATACATCAAGCTTATTTGTATGGTATTAATGCAGTATCAATAAAACTGCATTTTCTTGTGGAAAAAGGGAAGCCTATCATGTTTTACAGGACTAATTAATTACAGAGTATAGCCATTGCCAATCTCCTCCTGAAGTCCTATTTAGAAAGAAACAGGCAGCATGAAAAGCATAGGGTTTAAGGCCAGAAAGGATCATCAGATTATCCAACTTTTTTGTGTTGCTGGCCAAGACATCTTAATATGCTTAGCTCTTTACTAAGCCTAATAACTTACGAATTAACGTAGTACACTTTTTTAGAAAAAGTTCCATTTTCAATTCTTTCCTGATTTTTCCAGAGAATCCAACATACCTCAATAGATTAACTTTTTGAACAGATGATTAGTGATTTAGGGCCATTCCAAATTTGAATCTGCACACCAGCTTCCAGCTTTTGGTCTTTATTGTACCTCTCCATACAAATTTATGAAGTCCCTTTGTGCCTTTCCCTTGGGAAAGTAATTAAACATGGAAATCTATTCATTACTTGGTAGCCTTTAAAAAAAAACCCTAGGCAGACTGAGCTCTTTAATTCTGTCATTCTAACATATACTTTCCAACTCTCATACATTTGTATTCCTTCCCTGCTCTCTCTCTCCACTTATGCAACAAATCTCCATATCTCAGAACTGTACAGATAAGAAACAGATATGGTGCTATAAAGATAAGATAAACACTGTGACGCAACATATTACAAAGGCAGTGCCACTTTTGTCTCTCAGTAAAAAGCTTCTTAGCGCACCTTATGTGAACCCAGGACTCTTCCCAGAGTTTTCAGGATGTAATCCTTTATTCTGTATATACACTCTGTATTCCGTATTTCTAGATGTGTAGCCTCAGTTTGGCCAATAATAAAGCAATATTAAAGTGATATTAAAGCAGGCTTATCTTATAAATCAGTCTAGTCATCAAATAAGCTATATGATTACCATATTTTTGTGATTACTTAACATGACTGTTACCAGCAATAACTTCATACTTCCAAATCATAAATAAAAAATATTTAATAGGCTTTAAAAGCATTAATTTCTGTGTAGCCCCTTTTCAACAACTCTCCCAATTAATAACAAGTTGCCATTGACAATTCCTTTAAGGTCATTCTGTTAGCTATTTGTAACCTGTCTAGATATGCCTTTGGACTCTACACTGACAAAATACAGAATATATAGAACACAGAAGAACAAATATCAGCAAGATTGTGGAAATGATAAAGTTTATTAAAATGAGAAAAGAGCACATACTGCCTTCTTCAAAAACAGCTTGAATTCAGACAATCTAGCACATAAAATGTATATGGATAAATGTGTCTAGAATTTGGGGAAAAAAACCAAAACAGTAAGATTCTGTACTTCATGGTGTGCCCCTAATATAGACATTTTCAGTTAGGATCTCATAGCCTTTGAGGTAATGAAGTGAATAGACATGCTCTCCTCCCACTTCTAATCTGGTTTTCCAGACTGGCAGCCTATTAATACAAACTGCACTTCTTTACTTATTCACATCCCCGAGTTTGCATTGGGAGACAGTAAAAAGGTAGAGAGCATATATTTTTTAGCAAAGACTAAAGAAACAGCCAAAGAAACACAGTGCAACCTGATACCAGAATGCACTTTCCAAGACATGTGGTGGGATTGGAATATCTCAGTTAAAGCTGTGATGTTACAGATTTTATTGCACCTAGGCAAGTCTCATAATTTTCTCCCTGTTCTCCAGGTCCCTTCTTTCCTATGATTAGATGCCAGAAGGTTAAATAAATTAATCTAACTTTTATCAGTGAGGGAGAGTGCTAAATCTTGTAGAGAGTGAGTCAAGTCTCAAGGTGACCTCCAAGTATTTTTGTTACCATTGCATTTTCTTTAGTTAACAAGTGACTGGAATTCTATTTAGGAATGACAGATTTAGCATAAACCCAGCTTCTTCTAGAGGAAGTTTTGACTAGATCTCATCTTCCTTGAGACATTTTGCAAATATCATGTTGCAAGCTATAATTAGACCTTATGTTGATTTAAAAATAAAAATTCCACATGGTGAAAATATTATCGTACATGTGCCTCCTCTGGCTCAAAGCTAGCAATCATCATGATGGAGTAGACATAAGTTATGAGATTTCCATGGAGGCAAGAATACTGGACCAGTGAGAGAATGTTATAATCCAGCTGTAGCAATAACTCCAAGTAGCTTTCAGACACTGAAGTCTTAATAAACTTAAACACTTGTGTAAGCCAGATTTATTGAAGCAGCTTCACACATTGTTGTTCTGGTTTAGGTTTTTTCTATTCTGGGCAGAGCACCAACTGGAAAGATGCCTCGAAATATGCACTCCCTAGTCCACCAGAAAGTCTACTGAAAACATTACATACCTTTTCCTCTGCTCTTCCCTGTCCACCCGCTGCATGTATGACCAACGTTAAATAATAACATAGTTCACTATTTTATGCTGGAAAAGTTAAAATTAAAACAACCAAAAGGATTGTGTTTTATTCACCGAAATAGGATGCATGTTACCAAACTTACATCTGAGACAGCAGGTTTCTGACAGCTCACGTGGGCTTGCCTTGAATATCTGGAAAAGCTTTTATAGTCCTGTTTATTTCCTGTTTTAATTTGGAGAGAGATAAGTATGCTCGAAATTTTGTATCTGCATACTTCATAATACATTTTGTCACTCACTCATGCCATCTTGCCTTCTTTTTGGTTTAATATAATTTGCCCTGTATTTCTCCCTCCAGAGCTCTAGGATGGCTTCTATTTAGATTTTACATTTTAGTCATCTCCAGGGGTTTTTTTCATTTCCATGATCACTTGTTCTGACCAGAATATAAGTTTCTTTCCTCATCTCTGACTTACTCTGAGAAGTTTTTCCATTGGCAACTGCATTTCATTTCTGTTTACAAATTCGAAGACATATAACTAATTTGGGGAGTTGTAAGCATCTTTCCCTCCTTTCAAACATAAACCAGTCTGGAATTCAACTCTATTCTTACCAATAATAATTTACACGTATGTAAACAAAGCTTACTTCTCTTTCAAAGCACATTAGTCTTCACCATACTGTGAGGTCTCCAGGATCTCTTGAGTCCAGGGAGATTCTAGCTCAGTTCTAGCCTAATAAACTAGAAGCCATGCCTGAAATACACTGCTTTGTCTCATGCTAATAAGACTCTGATTTCCTTGCTTCTTTTCCAAAAATCAGCATTGTGATTAAAAGATAGAGTGTGACTCAATCAGTGCTTCTTGTTATTATTCAAAGTGGATCATAATTAAAATGGAAAAGAAAATTCTCTCAGATTGTTACTGTTAGTGATGCCTTCAGGTCTTAATGAAAAACGACTAGAAAAATCTTTCAATCCAAAGCCTTCTTTGAGCAAAGCAGTGACAATGACTCTGCCACTCTCCATTACATTTGCATCGAGCCTGAAGAACTGCTATCCATCCCGGCCAGAGGATATCACACAGTGAAGGACAAGTTGGTTCCCTCAGCGGTCTGGCACTCAGTTTGGTGTCACCCTTCAGCCATGAGCCTGTGTATGGATTAACTGCAAGAATTCAAGCAATATGACAGTTACACGTTTTGCTTGGGAAAATGCAGTATAATTCCACAAACTTACGAAGTCCAGTCTCACCAAGAATAGTCCAGCCGCATATAAACTTAAAAGCACATTCCTGTTATTCAGGTGGCAACTAAATATTAGCCAGTGATATAACTACTGTGTCAGTCTGCTATGTACCCTGGGTGTGTGCATGATTGGGCATGTTCAGACCTCTAGTGTTCAGAACCAGTGTTTCTATGCTTTGTGCCTGGTTTTCACCTGTAAATACACTGTGAGCCTGCTTAATATGCTGTGGCAGCTGCAGAATTCACGTAAGAAAGGTGTAAATTAATTTCCGAGTACGAAACGGTGAGAGAACTCTTCAAGAGCAGCTGAAGTTTAAGACCCTTTTTCCCCTCTCTTGCAAACATCAGTGTCTGATGTCAGTACTTTCATTATTGCCTTTCTTTGTGGCATAGGAATGGGACAGACCTCTTGAAACACAAAATTTAGCTAGAATATAGTTATTTAGCTATAGCAAAAGTATCTTATGATGTTTTCATTCATAAATATGTTGAGTCTCACCATAAAAATGTTAAAATCTGCCATTAGAAGGCTGTTTCAGAATCTGCCAGTTTAGATTAATTAGGGTGTAAACATCATCCTGAAGCTTGTCCATAGCCAAGTCCTATAGAGTAAATCACCATACCGACTTTTCAGACAGTGAATTATGCCAAGGAGATTTAGACTATATGGGAACTGCAACAAAGATGTTGAGATCATGTGTGATATGATGACAACTACGAGATGTTTTCAAAAGCGAAAGTCTAGTCTGCTAAACTCACTGCTCTGTCCTTGAAATGTCTTCACCCCCTTAGTCCAGAAAACCCCAACAGTTAATATAACTTGCTTGGACCTGCAGGTTCAGCTGTACAATGCTATCCATAAATTAAATAAGTCCTGAAGGACTGTAGAATTAAAGTACATGGAATTATTGGTTATTTTTGACTGCATATTTTAAAACATCAATGCTAAAATAAAATTCTCCTATCAATAGAAGAAAAGGTGTTCAGAGGATTAAGAACTTCTGTGTGGCTAAAAGGCCACTATATAGAACTATAGCTGAGAAAGGAAAATAAGAGCTTTGGAGTATTAAAACTGTTTAAGAGAGTGATTATTGAAGAGCTTCCTCTTATAGAACTTATTTAGCTGCTGTTCTGCATCTTTAAGAAAACAGACAAATTCAGTCCAACTCAATAGTTCAAAATTTACAACACTATGAAGTGATTAGTATGAACACAAGTAGAGATTAATAAGGAACACAGTCCAAAGCCCTCCAGAGAAGATACAACCATTTTAGTTACAATGGACTCCTTTTTCATCCCAGTTACACTGAATGGCAAGGGGCAGTTTGGTTCTGTTTTTATTAAAAAGAGATATACAACCCCAAACTTCTCATGAAGTATCCAATAGTCTTGGTGAAAACCTCAGGAAGCTAATTGTGATTTCCTCTAGCTGTCTAGTGTAATTGGCTCCAATGTCTCATCCCCAGAACCTGCTAAAAGAGTACTCGGGACATACTTGCATACTCGCATGTTCAAGCATTTTGTATTTCACAGGCTACAATATAGAAAGCAAGATGACTGGCAATCATGGAAAAGGACTTGAACCTCTTAATCTAGACTGTTTTTACCCAGAAGACTTCTTTGAATGGGTCACACTTTTCTATGCCAGTCTGGCCCATTTAAAAATAAATAGGGTACTTAGCAATATATTTTCAAAATGTTTCCTCTTAAACACCTGCATAATTCATTTTCAAACATCCCTGGCCACATTGGAAAAAGTGAGCAAACTCAGATGTTATTGTACAATTGTGTATACTTAATTCCAAATGCATTCTTACATCAAATATTTGGGTATAAGAAATACCCATTCTCTCTGCCTTTCACTATGAATTGATTTGTTGGGAAGTAGGACAAATTGTGATTCCCATACAAGGTGCTAAATAGTTCAAGTTCACAGAAGTTTAGAGATACAAAAACTCTAAGCAGCATTTTCATATAGCACATTGACTTCCATCATCCACTACATAAGGAGACAAAAATAATCTACTCAAAGTGCTCTCGTGAGAGCACTATAACATAAGTTTATTGCGTCCAATGAAAGATAAGGACATCATTAAAGACGAAGCAATAATGGCTCCTGGTTGGAAAACAATATCAAATAAAACCATAGAATGAACTTACAAATCAAGAGACAATAATTACATCAGTGCATTGATTAAAAAGATAAAGGTAGAAGTTATAGATTGTAAAGATCAACAGAGTAAGATATAATGTACACATATATAAACCAGTAGGTTGTTTGGTAAATGTTTATATATGTAGCAGATGGGAGGAATGATGAAGACACTTTCATTTGAAAATATTCCTAAGTATACACTACCCTCAAGACTGAGTCAGCTTATATAACCTTATTTGCTCAGTGGGGATTTTACTTTGAAGTGAAGAGAAATTCTCTCCCTGTGAAAGCTCTCCTATGCACTTCTGGGTATCTTTTTAGTATTTGGAAACAAGGTATTCAGCTGTGCTTAGCAGAGCTATTTGGGAAAAGCAGACAGCTAGCAGATTAAAAAAAAAAAAAAATCCCTGAAATAAGCTGTTTCATTTTTTAATTACAGTGTTATAAAACAGATATTGCTAATTTTGCTGCTAAAGCACAGTTTAGATGGAAATGATAAAATATAGGAACAGGGATAGTTTCAGTTTTACTGTGACTGGAAACATTCTTGACTGTGAAGTACTGCTGATGGATCCAGACAGAGAGATAGCTGTGTCTGTATATCAGACAGACAGAAGGTCTGAGACAGGGTTAACTTTCAGAAAAATTTTACAGCTTTAGGTTTGCAATGATTATATACAACTGACAGAGCTACAAAATGGCAGCCAGCCCAGCCTTATGAGGTGCAGTAAAAGTTTTATCCCTCTATTTGCCTGCTCCAAATCTTTTGTTTCTTTTGCATCACAAGTGTTCAACAAAATGTTTCAATCCTCCAATTAAAAAAAAAAAATCAAAGTAAAAGAAACTTTGCTATTAGGCACTGCCATGGTAGAAAGTTCCACCGGACACATATATCAGCTTGCTTATGAGTCTCCAGGGCCATTTCTTGAGAACTTGCAGCTTTACGGTTTTAAACTGTAGGGACACAAACTCTTGACTGCGCAAATAGCAGTTGATAATTTAAATGAAGGAAGATGAGACGTGAAAAAGTGATCACAGTAGGAACCCAGTGAATCATAATGGTTATTATTTTCTTTTTAAAACTAATATCTCATTCCATGTTGAAAGGTCAGTTTCTGAGCCTTACAAAGTTTTTATACCATCACTTATTACCTATGCGGGTCTAGAGCTGGGGTTTTTTTTGTTTTTTAGAAAAGCTTCCAAGAATCCCCTCTCTGATCAGAGCCCTCATCATGGGAAGAGTTCCTTATAAAATTATGCTTGGCAGTCTTGCCCTCTGCTGTCAAATCTCACTTTGAGTGATGCCTTTAGACAGCTCACAACGCAGCCATTATCCACCTCACCGGTCACAAGGTCATTGTTTCCATGCACGCTGACTCACACTGTTTTACTCTATGGGTTTAAGCTCTTTGAGATGAGAATAGTGTGTTTGTCCTGCATTTGCATAGCATCCAAAACACAGCCTAGGACCCCTTCTACAGTGTTGTGATAAAAAAATATGATAGTCTCAGCAATAAAGAGAGAAAATTGAACCTTGCTTTATAGTCTCCATTCACCCAGATCAGGTTAAATTGCTGGTGGCCTTGTGAAGCCCTCTGCAATATGCCAGAGGAATGATACCATTTGCCTACAGTGGTTTTCTTTACAAATTCAGAAGTCTGGAGCAATGAAGTTGTTTGGGAAAGGTGATCACCCAACAGAAGTGAAAGATGGCGATGAGGCACTACTGTAGCTGCTGTCCTGATCCCTACCCAATATTGTCTCAGGATAGAAATTAGACAGAAGCTTTTAAATATGCAAGGACAACATGGTTACGCGACAAGCCATAAGCAGACCTTATTTCTGAAGCTAAAATATTTAATCATATGGAAAAAATTAAAGGAAAGTCGGGGGAGAAAACAATCACATGTGAAAGTATTTTAACTCAGAAAAAAACACAGCTTACTTTAAAAGCATATGATCTCCTCTCAGCTTCTATGGCACTGGGTTCTTTACTGTGTTTCCAAATAACTACCCCCTAGACTTGATTCCTAAAATGTAGGCCCATTAACAAATTCTGGAACATAAGGGATACATGGTATGTTTCAGATTAAATAGTAAAGTCACTATGCTATGCTACTTTGTGATTTTTATACTAATGTTAGTAGCTTTGCATCTAAAAAATATGAGGAAGAACCGTGACAGAAGAACATGTAGAGGAAGGGTGCAGAAAAGCTGGTTTTAATTCCAGCCATTCAGAGCATACTGAGCTCCAAAAAGTCTCTCGGGCTAAATAGAAAGAAGGAATCCATGCCACAGCTGTTTCAAAGAATAACTTGCCTCCAGAAAAAAAAACCCTAAGCCATACAACTTCTGGGAAATTAGAAGAACTGAGGCTTTTTTAGCCTCTTACTCATTTCACACACTTTTTTTTTCTTCACCAACATTTTAACTTGCCATACTAATCTGTGCTTAGTGTCTTCATACCATCTGTGAATCTTCTCAAAGACAGCGAATTGACCAGTTATCTAGTCAACAAGAAGAGGATGCCTTTATTCTTACAAAGTAAGGTGAAGCTCTTGATTTAGCACATTAGATTTGAGCTCCAAAATTACATTTAATAACTCAAATTAGTTTTTTGCATTGGCATTCACATTTCACAAAAAGTCATTGTCAGAAAAAACTATTATTTTTTTTTGCTTCTCCTTCCTCTCATTGTTTTCAGTCCTTTGAGCAGAGAAAGGAGGGACTTTAAAAAAAAAAAGAAAAAATCAGAGCAGGAATACAAAAACAGGACTGAAGACAGAAGCTTTTCTCAGAGCCTCTGATCTCTATTCTGGGCCTCATCCTTTCTCCTCTGGCTGCAGCGCTTCCGTTTTGGCCAATTATCCTCCTATGAAATATGTTGCTCACAGAGAAACAAGGTTATCCATCTCTCCATTCAGCCACTAGGATTTCCCATATGCTACTCTATCTTCAGTAAGATTACTTCCTCCAACATGGATCAGGATGAGGCTTGAAAACTGCTCTTATCAAAAGAACATGATGGCAAAAATTTGAGAAACGACTGTGTTAAGCATAAATACAAATGGCACAGGACAACTTTCTAGCCAGGACTACAGAGGGAGGAACTACTTCAACAGCTGTGACTAAGGAGCTGCTTAGAAACAGCTGCTGTAGTGTATTTTTGCCCAGACAGAACGTGATAGTACCTGCAGGAGCTGTGAGCTGGGCTGACTGGTGCACGATAGGACACCGCACGACTTTGGTGATGAAACACACTGAACAGTGGAGAAAGAAGAAACAAAACCCCTTTGGATAATAAGGCAGCTGTTGGCTATTTGCCAAGGAATCCCAGGGCAGAGTTTCCCTGCTATTCTGTGGAGGGAAAAGCGCTGGCCGTAGAAGTTAAGGGGCTCATGAAGCCCACACTGAAGGAAATGATAGAGAAAACGTCTAATCTGAGGGGATTAGTTTGAATGGCCAGTTAATCACAAAAATTGTGATTTGGGCACAGTAATCAACGTGTGTTGTCAATTACTCTAGGCCTGACCATAAAAGCCTCACTTCATACTAGGCTCTTTGCAAACAATCATATAAGCTTGCAATAAAAGAGCTGAGACAAACGCGCAGCAAATGTTACCATCACAATCTGATTTTAAAGAAGAAAGATGCAGCAATTGTGCTTTGGATTCTTCCCAAATAGTTAAGCTTGATGTGTCACCAGCCAAATTAATTCATAATACCCTTCGTTTTATGATACTTTAAAATATTTTCTCGTCTACTGGGGTATTTCATTACCCTCACTTCATCCCCACAGAAGGTTTCTGTTGTTGACAGAGGGAGCATGATGCATTTTTGTTTGCACTTCATTCACCTGAAGAATAAATATCTGAATCAAATTTACCACTTGAAAATGAAATGCTGTAAGAAACTAAACCCACAAGTTTGAAGTTCTCAGTGGAAAATTATTTCAAGTTCACCAGATAAATTAAATTTATATATTAAATAAGGAACCTCTTAATAAATTTAAATAACCCCTCCTGGAAAATAGTTTATTTTTATGTTCTTTATTCCACCAAAACTGCATTGCAGTTTTCCAGTCTTTATATTTACATTATTTGCAACTCTTGCCATAAGTGCCAGTACAAATGTAACTGATGAAAATCCAGAATAGTCATACAAATGTTCCTGAAAGCAAGGTGCATTTCTGAGCAATTTTTTTTTTCTGATGCGCAATAATATATATGTATATATTAACAAAGCTTCATAATATAAAATATCTTCCATGGCAAGTAAAACTTTCCCACTTAGAGCTTACTCAGATTTCAGTTACATAGACTTCTGCATTTCAAGTTAGTGCAAATAATGAAAGTAAGAGCCTGAGCAGAATGATGTAAATACAATGGAACAGGAGAAACAGCAAAATTTTACGAACTCCCTGCATATGGTTAAAACATTTAATCAGTATATCATTAGTATTCTTTATATACAATGTATTTAAATAATTGGCTTGTCTGAACTATAGGCAACAAATTTACAAATTAAAATAAAATAATGTTTCACACAAATATGGAATGTCCAAAAAATATATGAAAATAAAATGCATCTAGTAACAAAACGTTGTAAATCAAAAAAAAAAAAAAAAAAGGAAAAAGATGTCTCTTCTCTGTCTTGGAAGATTTCAAGGCACTTTCTTGGCAAATCAGAATTCTCTCCTTAGTAGAAAGTCTGCAAGAGAAAAGGACGTGCCGTTTTATAACCAGTTTCAAAACACAGAGGCAGACCGCTTAGTATCATTCTGTTTATAAATCACAGTTTCCAGTGGATTGCAGAAATCTTAAGATTAACTCCAGAATGCCAGTGGGTCTTGCCCTCCCGTGAACACTAATAACGGTTATGCCGTGGCAAATCCTCAGCGTTGATGCTAAGAAGTTTAACACACAGCGGTCCACGCTGCTGCGCCTTACAAGGAAGTTCCCTGTGCACAGAGCCATGTGCCTTTCCATATTCTGGGTTTCATCAAAATGCTTTACTTCCATTTGCAAGGATCTGAATTAGAAAACCCTAAAAAAAAAAAAAAAATCCCCAAACGCTGAAAGCCGTAACGGCGAGTAACCGCTACGAAGGGCGCGGGTTGAGCCCCAGCGCCGGCGCCGCGCCCGCGGCGGCCCTCTCCATGGTGCTGAAACGGCCCGCTGCCGCTCCAGCCAGAGCTACCCACTCCCGGGGGAAGATCGGCTCTTCCCAGGCAAAACTTCCCCTTTCTGACAGGACAAGACCGCGTCTCCTTTTTGCACTTACAGGAGAGGGAGGAAAATATTCGCATAATAGCACTGCAGTTCTTTTTTTTTTTTTTTTTTTTTTCGGGGAAAACGAAGCTTTTNGAAGCCTATTTTAGGGCATGCAGGAGAAATGCTTAAAAATAGTAGTCAGTTCTTCGAGTCGGAGAGCCTCCTTCTTCGAGGCAACCGAGAATCTCCAAGATTCTCTCAGATGTTAAAGCAAAAGCAAATTCCCTTACAGTAAACAGGAACTATAACTCTGTCCTCTCTAAGCTAGCGTGAGGGTGGTGAGGAAAACAGATCCTCTATGCCAAAAGGAGGAGTATAAGCAATCACAGAATCATGGTAGAAATGCAGTGCTATTGAGGGATGAACATACATTAACACCTGTGCTGCTCTGCCTATTTGGAGGCAAGAGAGGGAGGGACTCCTGCCACCCTTCATCCTTCTCAGGAAGATGTTTCCATTCCAACAAGATATTGGATATGAGTAAACATGAAGACCTGAGCCTGTCTTATCTCTAGTGGAAACTAGCCACTCTGTCTACTTAGTGGAGGAACAGAGTGAGGGAGCACAGAGGCAGCTAGGAAACACTCAGATCATAGGTCTACTTTTTCCTATTTTTAACAAAGTAGAGACAAAGTCACCTTAGATACAACTTTAAGCAAATACAGTGCACATGAGCTGCAAACGTTGCTTACCATTTAAACCCTCCCTTCCCCACGTGTCATCTCTTTGAGTGTATTTTTGGCAGGCAAATCAGAACACCTGGATTTGCAAATCATAGAAACTTTTAGTCCTTTTGTATTTTAAAGATGGAAATAGGATGAGACAGATGCTTCTGTACTGTGGATATGAAGGCAGATCTTTGACTCATCCTCTTGAAAGAAAAGGAAAAACAGTATTGGAACACCCAGAAATCTTTCGGGAAGCCCTGAGCTATCAACCCAGAGGTTTAAAGGGCTACAGATGAGGGGAAAACACAGACTAAATAGGTGAAAGTGCATAAAATGAGATAGTGCTGGGGTGTTTTAGAAAGCTGAGATTTGGAAGAGAACACTAACAAACAAACAGAAACACCTCAAAAAACATTTATTAAAAAAAGGGCATTCAGAAAAGGATTCCTGTCCTTAATCCTGAAAAAGACATCCAGGCAAAGTAATAGATCCCTAGTCAGTCTCTGGTTCAGTGCCCCTGATACATTCACAACCATCTGCAAGACCTGGAAGGCGAGGAGAGGAGAGGAGANGAAAAGAAAAGAAAAGAAAAGAAAAGAAAAGAAAAGAAAAGAAAAGAAAAGAAAAGAAAAGAAAAGAAAAGAAAAGAAAAGAAAAGAAAAGAAAAGAAAAGAAAAGAAAAGAAAAGAAAAGAAAAGAAAAGAAAAGAAAAGAAAAGAAAAGAAAAGAAAAGAAAAGAAAAGAAAAGAAAAGAAAAGAAAAGAAAAGAAAAGAAAAGAAAAGAAAAGAAAAGAAAAGAAAAGAAAAGAAAAGAAAAGAAAAGAAAAGAAAAGAAAAGAAAAGAAAAGAAAAGAAAAGAAAAGAAAAGAAAAGAAAAGAAAAGAAAAGAAAAGAAAAGAAAAGAAAAGAAAAGAAAAGAAAAGAAAAGAAAAGAAAAGAAAAGAAAAGAAAAGAAAAGAAAAGAAAAGAAAAGAAAAGAAAAGAAAAGAAAAGAAAAGAAAAGAAAAGAAAAGAAAAGAAAAGAAAAGAAAAGAAAAGAAAAGAAAAGAAAAGAAAAGAAAAGAAAAGAAAAGAAAAGAAAAGAAAAGAAAAGAAAAGAAAAGAAAAGAAAAGAAAAGAAAAGAAAAGAAAAGAAAAGAAAAGAGAAAAGAGAAAAGAGAAAAGATGTCATTTCTTCTCAGCACTGAAATATTGCCATATTCTCACAGCCACCAAAATGAATCCCACCTCCACTTGGAAATCAAATGAGCTAACACTGACTCATATCCTACTCTTCCTTTCTTTTTCTTGATTAGTGTGAATTGAAGTCTTGATGCAGGAAGAAGTGACATACACAACTCCCCCAAACTCCAAGTTTGCAGTATGTGTCAGGAGAAGGTGGTGAAAGGAAACGATCTTTGAAGAAATTTAAATAAATTAAATTCACTGATTTTACATATTTTATTGGTCAATAATAACCAGTGCAGGTTTTCAAATTACTGCTGGAAGTGTAACCATCTTATTGATACTGAGTCATCTGGAGAAAACAGCTCACTTGAAGATGTTCCTTTTATCAGTAACAATACTGTTTAATTAACACATTTAACATGTTATTCATAAACAAGAATGGACTGGTTCCTTCCACAGCCTGTTACTTGAAGCCTTTAGCTTTGTCACATCTTTATGTTCAGTTTACTTCCAACACCATGAAGTGGTATTAACTTTGGAGAAATTCTTAGGAGACAATTTTGGAATGAAAAGTGGTCCCAAAGATAAATAAAGTGATAGGTTATGTATGAAGATTGCATTGGTAGACCTGAGACCGAGACATTCTGCTTCTTCCATGGATTGATAACAAAGCTTTCTTACTGAAAGGCCTGAAATATATGTGTTGATGAAGTCCTCATGATTTTTTCTCTTTCACCAACCAGACCAAAATTTTGAACAGTAAGAGGTGACCCAGAGCTTAATTATGGACTATTATGCCACAAGTGACTGGTAGGAAATTACAGTGGGTCCTTTATCAGGGGTATCTGTGTTTCTATGTGTTCCCATGAGGAACCACTTGGTCCTTATAGCAATGCTGGCGCTGCATGTTGAGGCACTCTGTTAATACCACATTTCTATATGCACGTCTGATAACAAGTGTGAAGTAAATCACTAGACCATTCAACAAGTAAGAAAATTAGTGGGAAAAATGATACTTACATAGCAAACATCCTAGGACTGTGTACACAAAGGGCTCATTGCTAATCTTGTTAGCAACCTTGCACACCTTTTATAATCTATAAAACAAAATCACCCACAGCAATAATGAATCTCAGTTGCCAGACACCCTCAAAAAAACTGCATAAAATTAAACATAGAATTTGTACTAGAATTTCAGACCTTCTATATGATGAAACCATTCTCTGGTGGAAATTAATGAAATTATGTGTGCAAGATGCAAAAATATCCTACACAGGGCCATAGTGGAAATGTAAGTGATAGCTGCAATTAATTTTCTACCAGATAGTTTCCTCCTAAGATGCAGAAGACCAGATTCAACTCCCAGCTTTACCTGAAGGAATTTAACTCATTAACTGGGAGGCTATTCTAACCAGCAGACTATAAGGTAGTTTGAGGTCAGTCTCTTTCAAACTTTTTCATTGTTCCACTTAGTATTAACATGGATAGGAATCCATGTTTTCCATGTTCAAGTAAATCTCCTAATCATCAGACTACAGCTACTAGTGTCCTACTTGCTATCTACCTCTCTGGTGTCCTTGGTTCAAATGACCATTTGGTTCAAGTGGTCCCTGAGCTACTGCCACCCTTTCTGATGCAAAGATCTAACTATTTCATAACAAAATACTTAGATGCAATTTTCTTCTCTTTCTTGATAAATATTTTAATAAAACTTAATCAAAATTGTGCCAAACAGCAAGAGACTGAATGCTAACCCGGGTTCAGTGCTTCACAGAATGTTTGTACAGAATATAATTGTCAGTAGAAGTAACTCATCCTAAGACATCCTATGGTGGCTAAGGTGTCCCTGAAAGAAAATATCAAACTCCTCTAAAAAAGTAGGAAAAGTATCAAGACTATGATCAGCCTTGATAGCTATTCTAAACCCTTAGCACTGGATAAGCTGAAGACAGTTCTGAGGATTTAACTCTCCCTTTTAGATCAACAGAAAATTTCCATTTGAATGGAAGTCATTGTCTGCTTTGGGTTTGGCTGACAAAAAGGAGAAAAAACCCCAACCCTGCTTTGGTTTTAATTGCATTTTTTATTTTATGTTATGTCTTGATTGTTGAACTTAAAAATCAGTTCTTCACAGGGTCCTAACTATATTCGTTTTCACTTTAGAGAAAAGCTATTTAATTAGAAGAGAAATATTGTGACTGTGTTTCTTCATAAATAAAGTGAAGCACTTAGGCAATACAGGGGAGTCCAAACAATACCCATATACTGTGGAACCACGTATTCAAGGTAGGCAATATGCAACACGCATGGTATTTTTGTTACACAGCATGTAATAGATAAGATATCTAGCCTACCTATATGTCTACTTACAAAGCTATCTGTATAGCTTTTGAGGATCAGCCATGGATTTCTACATTCCAACTTCTTCTCAGTGTAAGGGTGGATGGAGGTGAGAACTGCTCCATCCCCTTTCAAAATTCAGATCCTCTGAGGCAATGAGCTTTGGTGAAAGACCATCTCAGCTGCTCATAAAAAGTGCTTACCATCTTTCTAAGTGATGCAGACAAGAAGTGTCATTATTTTTTCATGTTAAATCCTGAAAAATTTCCAAAGCACCCTTGTCCATACAGTGTGCTTACGCATCACTAATGAGATTCACCTTTTCTAATTAAATGGTATTGCTTATTTTCCACTCCCTTTATTTGAATTTTCCATTGTGCTAGAGAATACTGAAGTAACTTCTTTTTAAGGGAATTCCATTTTGTTTGGGTTTTTTGTTTGGTTGGTTTTGTTTCTTTTATCCATTTTTATAACATCTTAGGACAGTTTTATTTTTCAATCTCTGACAAAATTAGATTCAGGCTGTGTTAAAGCAAAACTTCTGTGGATGTCATACTGGAATATCGTTTGATAAGAACTGTATGTATCAGTAACAGAAATGATGAAATAATTGGGGTTTTTTTGTTCTTTAACATGAGCATATATTAGAAAATTATTACAAACTGAAATATACTCAAAACCAAGACATAACCATACTATTGAGGGTTAAGAGAAGGTAGGGAATTGTTCAGACTTCATCTTATTGCACAAGTTACTGAGTAGAGCTAAAGGGAGCAGGAAGAAGAATATAGCTTCATATCTGCACTCTGCATAGGCACACCTGACTTTGTTCAAAGTGTCGTTTTCACTTCATTTATGTCAGTCTCACTTTGAAGGAACTCCATTATAGGCAGCTGAGTGCAAGTGCATTAATAGAAATTTTTTGTGTATTAGAAAACCTTGGGTATATTCTGTACTATAGTGCTAAAGTAAAGAGCAACAGTTACAAAAGGACCAGCACAGCAAACACTCAGTAGGAAAAGCAGGTTTCTTTTAAAGAAGTGTCTCAGCTAGTGTTTTAAAGTACATTAATTACTACTTACAAGCTGGCGTTGAGCAGTCCCTTGTGTTGTGATACAGTCGATGAAAATGCTTGCTACACTCTGATGAAAATGTGACTGGCCCTGTTTGAGAATAAACAGGAGTTAACCAGAAGCTTTCAATGTCACTGCTTTGCAGCTTCAATGAATGACATCAACACATAGAATTTCTAGGTGTTTTGACAAATTTACATTTAGTCTTTTACTATACCTGAAACAATTATGATGCAACACAAGTGTAACAAATCTACTGAAGTAACAGAAAGAAATACTATTGCTAGCTACACCGTTATGCTCATGATCTGAATAACAGAAAAAAGGCCCTTGGAAATGATGGACTGGCTTAGCCTTGAAATTCCAATAATTCAAAATTAACAGTAAAATTTCTTACATGGTGAAAAATAGAATGGTGCAACTACAACGGAATTGCATTTGCTCAGTAGTCAGTATGCTAATGTAGAAGGAATAATGTAGATGGAATGCAGACATTATTTCTAAAGATAAATAAAAGCAACATTTTAAGCAAGTATGAGTTTCTAAGCCCTGGAAAGATGAAGTAGCTTCATGTACTAATGCTTCTAATTTGCACATAGATGGTTTATGAAGTTCTTAATATACAACGTGGGTGTTGAGGAAAAAAAAATACAGCTGAATAGCATCTAGGAACCTGATCTCCTGTTAAAGTTAAAGTAGTCCTAGCAAGAAAGGGTGCAGACATGCAGAGACAAGCATGCATTTCAACATCTGAGTGAGACAAATCCCTGTGTGCCCAGGGTGTAGCATGATGTGTCTCTGTTCTTCCAGCCTGTGCTCCCTTCTCTGGATATCGGTGTCATCTGCCCACATTAATATTTGATAAGAATATACAGCTACTGCTCTCCCAAACATGGCTCAAAGGTAACAAGTTGTCAAAAAGCCCTGCCATAATTGCTGATGGCCCAGGGAAGTTGTTACTGATGGCATCCGAGTTGAAAAGCAGAGCAAAGATGTGGTATTTGCACCATGTAACCTGCTTAGAAATACTACCACTGACAACTGGGGATGAGTTCCCTGTGATTTGGACAGAAAACACCGACATAAATTAACACTAACTAAACAAGACTAAATTTAACTTGCATCCTCTAAATTCGGCACAAATATGAACCATGAATAATAGCTTGTTTCAAGCAATGCTACAACAGGATCCATATGAAGCACACTGCGTTGACTAACTTTCCTGTCAGAGGAAGACAGCAAGCATTTCAGGGCAAATATTATTTATTTCACCACTTGAAAGGTGGTTTATCAGCCTGGTAAAACAAAACAAGCCAATTCTCTCTGGATAGTGGAGCCAAACTACCACAAGCTTGAGAGGTTTCCTCTCTCTGACAGTGAACACACTTGCGCATTAGATATGTTTTAAAGTAATATGTGGATTTCATGAGGCTTTTTAGCCACAAATAAGCTTTACAACAAACTGACAAAGCAGCCTTTGCAACTTTGAACTGGAAGATTGTTGCCATTTTTTATCTAAATGAGCAATTAGGCTCAAGAGAAAGTATGTTATTTGAAATTATCCAAGATATATGGAGATAACATCAGCTTTTGTCACTAAATAAATTCCATGTCCCTTCAAAATAATATATGGCTTTCTAGCTCTCTTCCCTCCCATCAAAAATAGGCTGTTAATTTTGTTTGTGCCTTTCAGAGCCCTCTGTGTCAGCTGGCTTTTCATGCTGAATTGATAGATAGCTTTATGACTCACAAGATTATTTATGATTTTTCCTTTAGTTGAGGACTGTTACATATGGTTCTTATTTGGCTTTAAAATGTGTCTACTATTCTGGGTATACTAGAAATGTACAATAATTTTCTTAACCCTGAAACTGTAAAGATAATGGACTGTAAAGATAATGTTTTCCCCTTTTTTTTTTCACAACTTGATTAGTTTAGAATGTTCTAACTCTTGAACTGATATGGACTGTATCTGAACAGTTTACTTCAGTAAGGTTGATAGAAAAAGGATTATGATTTGAACAGAATCAAGAAAAACAAAGTTAGGCTGCATTTTAAGAAAACACCTAATAAAGCTGTGGAAAAGAAAAAAACAGGCAGAAACCCCTCCCACTGAAGATCTTCAGAGCATAATTTGCAAAAAAAAAAAAAAAAGAAAAAGATGTAGGCAGAAATTCTGAGCCAACAAAGAAATAAACTTCAAGAATTTTGGAATTAACTTGCTTTCCTTATTCATTCCATCTAATGTTAGTCAAATCATTTCAGCAATTTTGATGGCAACTGCTCATGCAGAAAAATGCTATTGATGAATGGCTCCAGAAACAGGCCTTCAAGTATTTTTTGCTCTTTTTCTTTTCTATGATTTAGTGTTCTCAAAATATCTTCTGTAAAACTCATGGTTGTTTTTCACTGTTTTTTTTGAGTAATGAAACTTGTTCTGTATTCATTATTTAGCTTGCCCAGATTCCTATGTTGAGCTTTTTATGGCAGCCGAGCAGTTTCCAAAGTTGAAAAGGAAAAGGAAATGGATTAAGTATTAATATAAGCAAATCTTTCTCGTCTGTCCTCCCCAGGATAGGAATTTTCAGTAATCCTGTGCTACATAGGATAGCATAGTGGGAATCTCTACGTTTTTTTTTCATTTCTTTCTCATATGGACTGAAAATAGCAAGGTTCATAATTACTCTCGTTTACTGTAAGAGTGAAGGGCCAGCTGGGTGTGGCATGTTTCCTGTAGATGCTGTTAGGCTGCGGTTAGCAGTCGGCAGAAAGATCCTAAAAGTTCTGCTTATCCCAAAGTTCTGAGGACACCTCCCCCACACAAAAGAGACGACTTCTTTCCTTTCTTGCCAGGGACTGGCTGAAATTTCCAGCAAAGAGGAAATGCATAATTATTTCCAATTCCCTTTTTCATGCTCCGACCGCAAACTATTTCTCTAGTTTTTAGTTTCACTAATCCAAATAACGTTGAAAATCACCACCAGATTTGCAGTGACATACTCTGAGACCTTCACTTTTCTGAATTACAGAATATTTGGAACCAGAGTAAAGAATCAGTGCAAGCATCTTGCTGTTCGCTTTTTTTGCTTATATTCAAAGGGTACAATATTCTTCCAGTTACAAGAGTCCCAAAGGTAAGTGCACAATACAACTCCATCTCAGTTTTCAAGTACAAGTACTTGACTGTAATCATATTAAACTTGCATATTTGAAATAGCAAATGATTTTTCTGAATCATCTACACTGTTTAATCCTTCCCTGTTCTATTTGTTTGCCTTGTTAAAATAAGCATCCAGACGTATACATCATGAGATAGAAGACAAAAATGTGTTTCCCTGATACAGTGAAAACTTATGGCCACATAAGATCCATTTCTGAAAGATACATGCAGTCCAATGAAAAGTTTTAAAATTAGTGCACCTGAAAGTAAATATGGTAGGACTGACAAAAAATACGGAAATATGGAAATATGGAAAATGGAAATATAGAAACATGGAAAAAGCACATATATTTAAAATTAAAAATGTACTGAGTTCTCTCATTAGAATATTACTTGCCAGAGATAGCAGATAGGTGCTTACACCTATCTCATTTTAACACCATACTGCAGATTGTTTGCATGTAGATACACAATGCAGTATCTATAGCATACAGGCATGTATACATTCAGTACCTACAACTATTAAACTCGTGGTGTAGCTGCAAATCAACAAGCAACAATAGGATGATAAAAATGAAACAAAAGGTTTTAAATAATGAATGTTTTAACTGAGTATGTTTTGAAAGTTATTTTAGGCTAGATTATTCAAAGAGCAACTCAAACCTAAACGTAATTGGAGTTCTGTAAAAACTTCTAGTCCTAAACAATGCAAATTTAACTTCACAAATACTAAACTTGGTGAAGAACCTCAAAAAAGCTAATGGTGTGAATCTTGTGGCTACTTAGAATATGCATACGTAGGTAAATTAAGAGCAAGCAGCTGCCTTACCTGTAAAATGTTTTATGAATTTGTCTTTTAGACTGGAATCTCTTGGAAAAATTTCTGAGAAGAGAAGAAAAAAAAAAGTATGCAATATAGGAATTACAATAAAAGCTCTGAAAGCATAATATGCATAATGTCTATTATAAAGAGACCCAATAGCTTCCCAAATTAACTATGAAATCAATTTTCATAGTTTTGTGTGTGTGTCTGTATAAACAAATTGTGAAATGTTTCCATTAATTCACAGATGAATACCCAATGACCATCCTACAACACACTCTACCAGATTTTCTGACAATCATTTCTACACATCTTAGGTCTGATCTGAGCTATAATTTTATAAATATTTATATAAATAATATAAATAACTTATCATGTTACGACAAGTATCTGAGTACCTGCACAAAATATGTAAAATACCTAGATAATTGCAAACTAAATACCATATGTTGGGTTTTGAAATAACAGGTACCTGAAAAGTCTCCTACAGATCATCTAAGATAGATATGGGCCATGCATATTTTCATTGCACTATTAGTCAAAAAATAGTACTCCTCTCATGTGAAAATTGCTGTGGATTTTAAAATATTCCATTTCCATATATGGTAATTTTTCCAACAAGTATGAGGGAAAATACAAGTCTCAAAACAGGCAAAGGAATCAAGAAGAATAGAAATTGGAGCTAACACAAAAACTCACTTCCTTTTTTCAGTGGGATGCTGCCTCTAGCTTACAGCATAAACTTTTGATGCAAGTAAATATTCTCAGAACTAGTACATCTCCCCTTAACCTCATAAATTTCCCACTGAAAAACTGTATTAAAAATTCTTGGGTAACTGCAGTTATTATTGTAGACAGGGACTGTATATAACAGTTGCATGTTATGTTAAATTCAGAAGAAATGCTCTTCTTAGCGTTAATACAAGGAATATGATTAACTCGCAGCATTAGGACCTGCAGCTAAACATAATTTTTTACTAAAAATATTTCCTTACCGCTAATGTAATTATGAATCTTTGTCTTTTCCTACATTTTTTTTCAGTTCCCCCTCTGAATTAACATTTAGCTCAGAAAAGAGTGAGCTTCCTTTCATACTATAGGAAGATGGTTATCTGTCCACATAAATGCTTACCAGTGGCTTTAGGCAGTTTCTCAGAGGTGACATGAGTGTATTTTGAGGCTGGGATTTTAAGCTAAAATGCCCAAGTCTTACTGCAACTGAGCAAGGTAAGGGGACCTAATTTACTTGAAATTCCTCAAAAATCTCAGTTTTAACTTGCTTCCTTATTGCAAATAAAATACCACCCCTTCGCCATTAAACTTAGAATTGTACTGACACGAAACGTCAGGTAGTTTGTAATTACACAGAATGAAGCATGTGAAAAGCCAAAATAGTGAAACAACCTGTACACGTTTTGAATGAGATGCCTCAGATGGACCCGTACTGATGAATAACCAAAGCCTGGTGGAGGCTGGGCTACGAAGAGGTCATTCTTGCTCTGACCAAGAACATTTAGACCCGGACTATAGACTTTCAAAGTCTATAGAATTTGCTATGGGAACAGTAGCTGCCTTTTGCCCCATAAAATTCTTTAGGAAAAGTCCGTAATACAGTATACAGCCAAACCCCCGCCCCTAAATGCACAGACAGTAAAACAGGATAGCAGATTTGATGCTGAGGCAAGGAGTTAGGCATTGCAAGCACAAAATTGCAGCTGTAGCTGCATTGGTAAGCCTGAGAAGAGCTTCCAGGGTCTGCTTCCCACGAGCAACCTGCGTCGACCCAAGGTTCACACCGGCCCAGCTATGCCTGTCCCAGTACGGAAAACTAGGTCAGCTCTGCGTTGGAAAGCGGCTGAGTGATATTGACTGCGAGCCGGCTCCTCCCCTGCTGCGGCTGCCGTCCCTCCAGGCAGCAATCAGCTTTTCAACGTGTGCCCATGTTCCAGCTTTCTTCAAGTGTTCGTTTTCTTAATAGTACAGTCCATTTGCTTGGTAAAACACAATCGGTGAGCCCCTAGCCCACCACAAAGACAACCTAAGCTCATTTGTATGAAAATCATGGGCAGCGCCGGTTACTGGAACAATTCTGGCCACTGGCTCAAACAGCAGGGGCAACTCCGCCTGAACTGTGAATTGCCCAACACAAGCACAGTAATTTTCTTCCGCCTTCCAGCAGCACAGCCAATCCCTCCTATCTGTACACAACTGTGAGGCTGATGTCTCAAAGGACTTAATATTTTCATCAAATTAATGAGCATCTTTTTTTGAACAGAGTATGTATCACTGACTCCTGACCACACCACACTGCAGCAAGAAGCAGGATCTCAAGTCCGTACAGGATGATTTTATAAAGCAGCGAAAAATCATGATGACAAAACCTCTACACTAGCTCTTCTTGGCTTCTAACAAGCTCTTATTTACTCCAGTCATATTTCATATGGTTTCTAGCACCTATTAAGACACGTAAATTAATATCCATTCTCACAATGTAAGCTCACATCCTCACAATGCAAGTTAAATTCCTTTGACGTATTGATTTCACAAAGAAAAAGCAGACATTTGAATATAAGATAGATTGGCAAAGCATTACTAAAATCAAAACACTGGAAACTCACACTGGGCAAAAATACAAAAGACAAAGGAAAATTAAAGAATATAATGCTTTAAGTGTGAAACCCACATGAACAGGAAATATTGAGTGGAGAGAGTGTATTCAATCCATTCTTGCCTCAAGACCACGTTACACAATCTAGTAAAATACAGCCAGTATGTATCCCATGTGATATAGTAACTGATTATTTTTAAGCAGCTGGGAGAACATTTGGACTGTGGCATTCTTGTGCCCGGGCTTACAAAACCTGCACTGCTTCCCAGAGAGAGTACATCTGAGTTATAAGGCACTTGTGCTATTGACCCTGGCTTCATCATGGGTATAAACTCAGTTTATAATTATAGATAATCTTAATTCAAGGGTTTCTGTCTTATTTACATTAGAACCTCTATGTGTGTCCTTAGATAATTACTCATCTGGGGCAAAATGCTGCCCATCCTACACCCCTTCCACAGACAGCAATGGCCATGGACAACTATTCTATTATGCTAGGACAGATCTGCTACTGGATCTGCTGTCAAAAATGCTAGGAACATTTATGGCAAAAATCTAGGGAGGGTTTTCCAGCTCTGCTTCACAGACAGAACGTTTAAGTTTATACTGCAAATTTGGTTCTACACCATGAATACTGTTAATTTTCTCAATCTGAGTTGTGACACCTCACAGAAGGTCTCAGGAATTCAGGTAAAAGGTGACTGGATCTGCCAGAGTTTTATACCAAGCTGGGATAAATGGGATGATGGTGAGAGCTGGCAAGGTCTCAGGTAAGAAGCAGTGAGCAACAGCTGCTCCAGCTCCCCAGACTTTCATTTTGTTGTAAACTTTCCAAAGTTGATTTAAATCACTGTTGTTAAGCTAATTCCCTAGAAAATTATTCTGTGCACTTTTCAGTTGTTATTCAGCACCTGGTAGCTGATGTGAATGATTAATTTTTTCACTAATTTGGACACGATTACAGACAGATAGAAGACTAAATAAGCCGCAGCCCTCGGCTCAGGCACACGCTGAACCTGAAATATAAGACATAGTTTCTTCACCTTGGATGAGGCTTTTCAACTTTCTGTGCCTTCGGTCTCTCTGTTTTGTCTGTTCAGACTGCAAAGCTGTGACAGCAGGTGCTGATTTTTTACCATGTGTCTGTACTGTCTCCAGTACCATGCCACCGTAATCGTGCCTGGAAAATTCATGTTCTGCTGTAGTATAAATACCAAGAAGAGCTGTGCTCGCAGCACTGAAATAAGCCAAATCCACACAGCAGTTTGTTGGCTTGGGGCATGAAAACTCCACATCCTATCACCTTGGCAGAAAAAATCGAGATCTCAATTTGTTTGTGCACCCAATAGGCAGCCTTTGCTTATTTTTTGGTTATTTAGAGAAGCAGCGTGATTCAGATAGCAAAAATTACTCCAGATCTTGGCCTAGTCTGGGTCTACACCAAGGGTATCTACAGTGTCTCAGTGCAGGCTGTACTGTAGGCAAACGCAGAAAATGTGAAGTAGCAGAGCTCAGGCTCTGCTTTGTTGGCCAAGTCACTTAATTTTTCTATGTAAGAAAAAAAGTCTTCATCAACAATCATAATCTTCACTTTTTGTAAGAATATTGATGCATTAAAAAAAAACCCAAACAATAAAATCCAAAGCAATTTTTCCTGAATTACTAAAAAAAAAAAAAAAAAAAGAAAAAAAATCAACTCTTAAACCATTATTCATGGAAAACTTCTCCATAGCACGTAAATGTTTCAGGAAAAGGTAAGCATATCCAACAGATCATAAAACCAGAAATTATGTTAGCTGTTACTATACCTTTGTCTGCCACCTAAATGATATTTGTCAGATTTACATGCAGGTGCTACAGTGCTCACCACAAAATACTTCAATCACAGTATATAAAGCTTGGCATCTTTAGCCGGGTTTAATAATTATCTGTTTTCCAGAATATCCATTGTTAATTCAGAATATCCACTGTTATTTTGTACAACATTCCTTGAAATGACATGTCACATGATGGAATAAAAGGCATCTCTTGGTTTTATGTTGTTCTGCACTTCAAGAAGTTACTTAACAGAGTTAGGCAGTTCAAATGATTATAACCTCACAGAATATTTTTTTACAATGTAATACATAGTCCAAGATACAGTCAATAGCAATGGTAATACATCTTACTATATCATATAATGGTTGTATGACCCCGATCTGTTTTTTATTCATTCCGGTAAAGCCATTTTGAATGAATGTAATTGTTCTTCAGAAAGGGCAATGCTTTAGAATTACCCTTCCTTCTTTGCTCTCTATTTTTATTCCTAGTAATATTCTTTTTTAACTTTATAAGCCTTTTCAGGTCAAATCTGTTTTAATACAAAGCAATGCATTGCAGGATGTCTTGCATTACCAACCTTTTAATCAATTTTTCCTAGTCTAATAGAGATTAACCTCAATTTTGCACAACTGTCACACACACAATCTTATGAAAAACTTAATTCCCACATATTTTGTTTAAAGTTATTTTATAACTATGGCATTTAGAAAACAAATGTTTTATTGTGTATTTTCTTCTTTCTGTCTGTAAAATGGCAGAAGAAAACTGTCAGCAGTGAGATGCAGCTGACTTCTATTATAAACCCCTTCTATTATAAACAGATGCAGGCTTCTAAAAACATTGTTTTGGCATGAAAATAGCATGTGATTATTTTATTTTTTTAAAAAGATCATTTCATGTTATGAACCTGCTTACAACACAGTATGTGTTAATAAAGTTTTAATTAAAATTGACATTTAGATGGACAAGAGCTGTCTCCAAACTTCAACTTAAACAAAGGCTGTATTCGTTCATAGTAGAGGAATAGGTCTTGCCGTGGTTGAAATATCATGCTTCTACAAATATTGGAACACTGTCAGCAAAACTACCTCAAGTACTTGTTAAAATAGACAAGCCCCATTTATTTGGATGGAGCTTTTCTCTACTTGAAACTCCCCACAGTGCCTTAAGATGGTAATCCTCGTCTACTGTGACAATACTACAAGATGAGACAGTAGCAGGTTTGCATACATTCAGCAATGTCAAGATGGATTTAGTTTATGGAAAAATAGAATGTACGGTGATAAAAGTGATAGTAAAATCTTTCAAGTGCAAATCCATAAGGGAATTGATAAGGTGTCAGAAGAGCTTAGGCAACAGAGATGAAACTAGGCAGCAACAAGAGAAAAATACCCAAGTAAAGCCTTATACTAGAAATATCAGTGATCAGAATGACATCACAATGCCACGATGAAATTATCCTCAGCATGATTGTCTTAAAAATACATTAAATCTTTACAAAGCAGTGCTTTAAAAAAAAAAAAAAAACACAAAAGATATTCAGAAACCTTAATGACCCAAACCATCCTTCCTCTGCATGCCTTAACTTACATATGTAATAATTTCTACAAATGTTAGGAAGAGACATACAGCCTCAGTTAAAAACAAACAAACAAACACAGTTTTTCTCAAAATATACAATTAAAATACAAAACAATACAAAGATAAGGCATCCTAGTGGAGTAAAAAAAGTAAGCATTCATTTTGATGAGTACATTGTGATGTTCAATAAAGCATAGATGTTTGTCTACAGTGTCACACATGGGAATCACGTGGTAAAATATCCTGGGAATAAACGGAGCATGAACCATGCACCTAGAGATCTGATCCAGGTATTCCTGCTAGACATAGACAGAAATATGCAGTCACCACTGTGGGCAGCTGTCACAGGGAGTCAATCCCACTCCCCGGCTAGGGCATTTGCCACACCGCGGTTTCATGGTGCTCGGGAGAACAGCTCCTAACACAGCCCTCAGCAGTAGATGATGTTAAGCAGAGTTGAATCAGTTAACATATACTTCTTTCTTCAGTACCCTGACCAATTAAAAAGTCTTAATTTCCTGCTTTCATTATTATACTTTGGCTGTGACCAGATTGCACAAAACTCTTACTTCTGGGCCCATGGCTGGAAAAAGTTCTCAGATGCAAAACTGAGGATTCCCAGAAGTTTTGGCTATGCTGGAAAGGCTATTTTTTTTTATGCTGCCATTCCATTGCTATCCGAACAGTATTAATTTTTGTTCTGCAAATGAAAGCCATATTAATATAGATTTAAATATTTCTCTGGATCCTCATGTGGTGTCTGATACAGCAGAGAAAGAGAGTATGCAGTTCCTTGTTGAAAATGTGTGATATTTGTATTCCCTTCTCAGGGACTAGCAGTTGATTCTGGGGTCTGCTCAAGAGCACTCAAAATCCTTAGGACAAATTTGTGGTTGTGTTACAATTCAGTTCACAGACTGATATTTTTAATGCATTTTCTGTTGCAGTTTCCCATAGGGAGCCAAGAAAAAACATTGCTTTGTGCAACAGAGAGCAACTCCTTCCATCACTAACAATCATAAATCATTAAACATTTTCTATTATTTGTGTTAGAAATAACTGCCAGATGAGAAAATATCTACTTAAATGATGTAATTTAATTCTCTTAGCCTCCTCATCTGTGGTTTCTACCACATGAACTGTATTTCTGCTTTTGTTTTGTTCTTATTTCTCCAGTTTTCCACAATTAAAAGCTTTATAATAATTTCTAATTGTCTTAGTAATTTGTTTGCTTACACACACACACACCCTGCTTTCCCCCAGTATATCTGCAATTCATTCCTTTAGACAAGGGAAAATATCTATTTCTGTGTGCAGTATTCTGAGATGTCAACGTGTTACTACTTCTGTTAAGTAACACGCACAGTTCCAACTTACTGAATACTTTTATTTTGAGACTTTGATGTGTACGTACTAAGTTCCACGGGGCATAGATGGAAAATGAGTCAATGCTCCAGACAGACGCATTCCTTTCTGTATATAATACCACTGTTTGAAATTCAAAACTTACTAGATTCTTCCTAGTGTTGTGTAATGAAGATTACAATAAATAAGCAAAATCTTTCGCATTGTCTACCACTGTCTGCTCTAGCAGGTGAAAAATTATCTGGTATCCTCATATTTTCTGGGGGAAAAAAGCCTCAAATAAACCCCCATATCAACACTGCTTGGATTCACAGAGATGAGACCCTCTGCTCAAGAGAAAATCCTGAATTAATCTACAACTGAATACCACTGCCATCTACTGAATGTAGAATATGCTGAACGTACTCGTGCATACCATTCTGATGTGAGCAGAGTTTACTAGGCTTCCCATTTACTCCATCTAACGGGAGCTCTTTCAGTTCTCACAATACAAAGCGTACTCTAGAGCTTAAGGGTTACAAATAGAGTGCAATTAAGAATTCATAATGAATGACTTGGTCAATTTATCTTCTGCTTCTCCAAGAGCAGACATAAACAGTATTCTAATCTCTCTGGATTTATTTGCTTTCTTTGGTATTTCAACTTTATTTGTAGAGAATATTTGGAACGCACATTGTGATATATGATTGTACCTCATTAGGCAAGTCCTAAAATGCTAGTTCTGCTCCCATGTCAAATAAATGCTTCTGTGCTTATTTACTTGTCCAGGTTTTAAATGGTGCTTCTAAGGATACTTAAACTAGTGACTGAGCATTTACTTCCCCTGATATTCATTCCAGTAATATTTTTCTGATGTGAGCATGGCAAATAACACTCCTTTTAAATGCTGAGTAATTGATACAGCCTCAAATTCTCCCAACTTTAGTTATGAATACGATAAGTTACATATATGAAATTAAAAGTCTTTATTCTGTAACATTCATCAGGAACTTGAGCAATAAAGTGGGCTGTGACATCAGTCAGTTTAGAAGTACAATGATACGATTGCAAAGAGAAAGCCTAACGGGGTCCGCTTTCATTACAGCTGATGAAGTTTCCCATGTCAGTCACCACTGGCAAGAGCACTACATTAAAAAAAAATTAGTGTAATTCTTAAATGTGCTAAAGATAGGTATTAAAGGAAGCACCAGCTTCTAAAATCTCACTCTGGCATTTAGACACAATTTCTAGGGGTTTTCCTCTCTTCCCTCTGCCAATCCATCACATGTAGTGCCAACCGTTCATTCTTATCACAGAGTCTCTACTCACCTATGTCACATCTCTCTTACTCAGCCTTGTAAGCCTTATCTACATCAGTTGCTCCCTTAAACCCAGGACTATTAATATTCACAGGGCATTCACAGGAGGGTAACTGCAATCTATTTGGTTCTACCAAAATCGCAATATTGCAAATACTGAACATTTTAAAAAATGCAAAGTATAGTTCGAAGGGATTCCTAAAACTGATGATAAAAACAGATAAGGACAACTTCTACCAACCATAGTAAAGTGAGAAAATGAACACATTAGAAAATATATAAAGAGCAAAGGCATACTGCTTTCCTAATTCAACATGCCTTGTTTTTGTCTGTAGAACTATACATTTATACGTCTTCATAACACTTGTTTGATGGATTGATATCTGTGCACTACAGTTTGGCACAGGTTTGAAGTATTTCAAATTTCTAGTGCTTCACCCTTTGTTTGGAATAGAATCTTTTTTAATATTTCTTAAAATAGTCTTGAAATAGTTTGAAGTGCTGCCTTTTTATAGTGATCAGGGTCAAATTCCAGTCTCACTGATGGCTGCATAGTCCCCCTCACTCATCGAAACCCCATCAATGTAACTGCAAGGGAATTATGGAAGGGTTTTTGGACCCAATTATTTTTCAGATGTATTGTTATTACAGACATCTTCAGGTGGGTACCAAGAAAACAGATGACTAACTTCAGACACCTGATTTCAGTTGGATGTATAACCATTATTTAAGCGATGAGGCAGTAAGCTTTAGCAACACTGTTATAACTAGTATGGAAGATTCTGTACATACTGCAATATAATATACATACTAACATAAAAAAGCAAGGCTAATGTGCCTTCGACCTTTCTTCAAGAAGAAAGGGATATTTATTTCACTCTGCTAGCTGATAAATGGACAAGTCTTACATGAGCTAAGCAAATTCCAGTTCTATGACAAGGTTATGAGCAAGATTCTAGGACACGTTGCCTGAAATAGCAGATGGCTGGGTTTAACAAATCCAATAGGTTCCAGCCATATGACTCTAAGTGTGAAATACTAGCTTTAATTCAACAAAGAACTATCTCAGTTGTGTTCTACGTGCTATTATCCCCATCGAGTCATGGCCTATGAGCACCTAATTTCTAATTTCCAGGAGGAGTTTCTCCTGCAATCCCTACTGCTCCTGCTCCCATAGAGTCCTTCTGATTAAATGCGGTCTTACCTAACGACTATGCAAGCTTGTAAATATATGACGATGAGCCATACAAAACATGCTCTTTTACCCTGAGAAGAAATACATTTGTTTGCTATAGTGTTTTATTGCTAACTCGCTCACTCTTTGTTTGATGCAAATCATTAAATGGAGTTAGTTTCTGAAATAATTCAATTTATTTATACTACATTACAAAGGAGTATACAGGATTAGAAATTAAATGTCTTATGGTCCTTGCCACATTTTTAGCACAGGGTAAATCGATAAGTAACATCCTACTGATTCAGCTAGGTTTTATGAAAAGAATGCCCATTATCTAGCTCCTTTTTGGATGTTTCAGGCCATCAAACACTGCTGTTTTCATGAAAGCAATTAAACTTCGGTGTACATTGTGAGACAGATAACTTGTAAAGCAGTCCACTTTTTTTCAAGTTTCTCTTCCCAAAACGCCAGAACCACAGTTGTGATGTGGCCTCAGAAGGTCTTATATGCTCATTTGTATTCTAAATTTGTATTCTAAATTTGTGCTCATTTGTATTCTAAATTTTCTTCATTGCTGCAGTTTTCTCTCTGTTCATCTCTGGTAGAAAGTGAATGAAAGTGAAGTTTGCCCTCTTGTTAAGAAAGTGAGACCTTTAGTCCCATAATCCTTGTACCCTTCTACTGGATCTCACAGGACTTAATGAAGACAGAGTGCCCAGGTCAACGGTCCTGTGCTATTACAGCCAGTATCACGGCACTCTTGCCAACACAGTCCCTTCCAAGCACAACCTGTGGGAGACCTCCCTTCTGTCACGCAAGTGAAGGAAGGTGAAGTGACACAAAGTCCTCTGAGACAAGCTTTCGGGTTTTTATGCTTCAGGTGAAATCAGTCCTTCAACATAAACTTTCACAAAATCAAAAGAGTAAGAGCAAACAAAGCAGATACATACTAATTTCACTTAGTTTGCTCTTTTTCATTTTATGGTGCTGCTACTTGGGAAGGATACAGAAGTTTTTTCCTTTATAACCCAACTTTCTGACTTGAACTTATAGGACCATCTCTGAGACACCACAACTGCTCATGTTGTCTGTTTCCGACTCCCTGTGATCCACATTACCGTATCATACAAAAGTGAAAGCACCTGTGAGAGTACAATGGAGGAGGCTGGAAAACACATCCAGAAGTAAGAGAACAAAAGTAGGAGAAACAGGCATGGAAGCATTTGATGTTCATCTTGTATCACCTGGAGCACCTACATGGGATACAAGGCACAGGAGAAGGACACGTGCTTAATAATTTCTACCTTCACCCATACTTTGGTCAATTCTCAGAAGCTATGGAGGAAAGCTATTTTGAAGTAAGTCCCTCCAGTAGTCTTAGCAGCAGGAAAGGTTGACTTGCAGTCATGGGACTGTGACAAAGACCTGTTCACATCCGCAGGAAGGACCCAGCCAGCCGCTGTCCCCACTCTTCCCTGCCCATGCCCTACTCTTGCCCAGCCACTGCACTTTGCCTTCTCCCCTCCTTTGTGCTTCACTTGGCCTCCTTGCCTTGGCTGGTGTCCGCTGAGCTGTGAGTGGGAACAGAGTGACAGGAATAGTTAGCAGTGATCGTTGCTATGAAGACAACTAATGGCACGAACAGTAATTCCAGGGAGGCCTTCCTACCCCAGCAGAGCAATGACTATTTACAGCCTGAAAGGGGCTGCCAGCCTCCAGTTCAACACCCTCTTAAGGGCAACAGATTATCCCTAGAGTTGGCTCCTCCAAGCCTGGGCACTGAGCTGTGGGAAGGACATAACCTGAGGCTCGAGGGAGCTAACTCACTTGAGCTACAGAAGCTTTTAATCATGTCTGAAGTGTCAGGATAGGCAGACTGGAAATGGGGAGGATAGTTTTGCCTGCTGTGAATTATGCGGGTTTTTCAACACTGGTAATATTATGTTCCTCCCCTCCCCCTCAAACTTTGATTTTTCTTTGCTTAACTCATCATTTGTGAAGGGAAAGTAATTGCTTGCTAAGTGCTCAGAAACTGTACTTTCATTTCTCAGAAAAAGAAATCACAGCGCGTTGCTGCTTAAAGGACTGCAATAATGGTATTATCATTATCATGAGCTTGGAGAGGCTGAACCCTGTCTGGCCAGGGGACAGAGACGCTTGCCACCCTCTGATGCCCTCTGTGGTGTGAATGCAGAAACCAGCACCTAAAAACTGCCCTACCTGAATCAGAATATTTCCCACAGTATCTTCCAAGTATGTCCAGAAATATGATACTAAGTAATTTCTCTATGCTCCGTTCATTTATAATGTCATCAGTTACATGCTGTACCAACAGACATTCATCATCCAGCCAGAATCTGTAGAAATACATGTCAGTCTGCAAATTGGCTGTAGATCTTTCCAAACATTTTTCTTTCTGTCACCTGTCTACCAATATTTCACTCTGTCAGTAAAACTATGTGAAGGCTCTTAGCCAGGTAAGGGAAATGTACATTCACTTGCACATGTGAAGCCTTCTCCAAAAATCTTTCCCTTCTTCCTGAATGTAAGATTGTCAGTCACCTCCAGGTAATTTAATTTTGGTTATAATTAAACAATCCTTTCAAGTTTTCAGCTGCCACTGCCCTTCTTCTGATAGTTTCCTCACTTCTGCAAAGCCTTCATGATTAAACATGGAGTTTTTTTATTTAATAGAGAATTTTAAAATGCTAAAGCAAACATGCTAGTGTAACAAGAGAAAAAAAAAGTTTTACTTCCTTTTATTCATAAAGGTAACAAACACCTCTTATATGTTCACTATGGAAGAAAAAAATAAATTTTCACTATAAAGTTATAAGGCTTTCAGAACTACAGTTTCTCAAGGGGATATTTATAAGCTAATGTCTTTGAGTTGTGGCATAGGTCTAATTCTGAGACTGTCAGAGCTGTAATCTGAGACTGCATTAAAAGGAGCAAAATATATGTGTGTCTCAATGTATCTCTTTGAAGTTGGCTACTGTCAGAAACCAACGTCTGAACCTGGAGTTCCAATTTCCATGGTTAGAGTCACAGAAGCCACTGCTTGAATGTCAAATGTTGAAATAAAAACCAACAGCAACTAAGGAAACTCATTCTGTTTAGAGTCTTAGCTTATGTCTACAGTAATAAAACACAAAGCATTTGTGTACTAGCAACTCTCCAGATTCCCAACTGGTATAAGAAATGATTCTAGGAGCTGTCATACTCTCATGTAACACAGTTTTGAGGGCTGAAAGACACTGGAAGGAGAGTATGGCCTGATTCTGTTCTCCTTGATTTCAACAGAAGCAAAAACAGGTCCTCAATCTGTGTGTAATTCACATGATCTACTTAGCTAAACAATTAAGTCACAGCTCTGACATCTGATATTTATTTTAAGTTCTTTGAGCCAGATTCTCTTCTCTGAGCCAACCCTTTTTTCTGTTCTGGTGGCACAAAGGCTATAACAACTGTGGATTTTCCCAGCTGGAGATTCTCCCAGCATGAATAAGTCCTTACCTGTCTGGTAAAACCAGCTTTCATGTTATTTCCTCCTCCTTTGCACCCTCTGAACTTTCACCATATTCTTATGCGAAAGAGTGAAAAGGCCAGGCTACAGCCCTCATACTGTGCTTCAAATATTCTTAGCTTGCGTACTTGCCTCCTCAAATTAAATCTATCAGGTTAATTTTAAATAATCCAGAGGCTATTGTAGCTAAAGGAAAAACACAGTCTGCTGTGATGCTCCCTCTGCGGCATTTCAGAAGACACATAATTGAGGATCTCTCCAAGGCATGTTACCAATGAGACATCTCAAAAGCTCTGAACCCTTAAACTATAGGTCACTCCTATCTGTGCAGGCCATGCTTAAGAATTTAATCATATTGCAAGGTCATCCTTAAAGAAAAGACCCTAAATCCAAGCAAGCCAACTTTTTAAGCCCCCCTCTCCACCCCGAGAGAGCAGAGGCTGCATTAAAGGGTACCCCGAAGACAGGTTCAACTGGAAAAAACACACTTTGATCAGAGTGCTTGTCGACCATTGCCTGAGTGGGGAACTTTGTGCTTAACGGCTGCTCCTTTTTACATTATTTTAGGTGAGGTACCCAATGAAAAGATCTTTAAATGAGACTAGTTTAATGGAGATGAAAAATATCAGGATGTAGTTTATCAGTGCTCTTATTTGAGTTTATTTTAGGCAACGTCCCACTGTGGAACCGATCTACTAGGAAACATGAATCCTCACAGAGGGACCGCTCCATAAATATACTGCAGGAAGCAGTGGAACAATGCTAAGCCACTGTGAAAACAGCACCAATTACTCAAACTTCATCCACCTCTTTGAATATGTTTAGGTTGTCAAGGAATTAGTCAAGGATCTGACTCCAGTCTCGAGATGCACACACATCCTAATCCCTTCTGCCTGTGTGTGTGTTTCGTTACCTGAAATCTGGAGCTCCCAGAAGAGAAAGCTCAAGTATATTTTGATACATAGCGTAAGCCCAAGCTCTTACCCAGCAGCGTGCAGTGGCCTGAGTGCTGCGAACAGATATTTTCACATTATGGTGTAGACTCTGCCTCGGACAGCTGAAGAGGCATTGAGTTCAAAAGCAATGGGAAGGAGGAAGCGAGCAGATCCACCAAATAGGAAAAAAAGTAGGGGAGTAAGCATGGAAAGTGTGTCTAGACTAAGGAGAAACTAAACTTCTACTTGGGCATCCCACTTCTTTCGTAGTATCCCTTTTAGCTACAATACAGTTGTGCCCCACTGCTGGGCAGAAACCTATTTGAAGGTGTGAGCTTCAGTAAACACAACGTTCATTAAATAGCTGCCTACCACATTTGACTTCCAGACATGCATTGGGATACAATGGCCCAGCAAAGTAGGCTCACAGCTTCGTGTACCAAGATTTTGGGCCATGCAAATGCGTCAACTTGGGAGGTAAACAACATCAAAGAGAGTAACATTCAGAATGCATTGGCCCTTTCTGATTCAATGCTTTCTAATCAGCCACTTTCCAATAATTTATTAAGACTTGAACAAAGAGGTTGAAACATTGGCTTATCCTAGGGCTTTAGCCAAGCATAATGAAATTATAACAGGATAAATTTACAAGGCTGAATATCTTGAACTGAGCTATAATGATGTTTATTAATAATTCTTCAATAGCTGCTCAGAAAGCATATTTGTATTAGTTAATCCTTGCCTGTGGAGACCTTTATATTTGTTTGGCAAAAGAACATTAAGAAGCATGGATTTTTTTATTTTCCTCTCTGTAAATCCCTGTTTCCATGAGAAAATGCTGTGGGATCAAGAAATAAGTGAAATGTAGTGTATACGATTACTTTTCTGCTATTACTATTAGTGATCATTCTAGAAAACAGAAGTGGAATGGATATAGATCTAGATTAACATATTCTGACAAGTTTTACATCTGAAAAATAAATGTAAAAAAGAATTTAGTAACTATATTTTGCACTGCAAGCCTCTTGAACAGCACCACACACTTACAGATAAGCCCTATAGGCATAATTTAAAAGCACCCTTTTTTCTTCTTCTCCTCTGTCAGAGATGTGCACGTGGAAAACACTGAAATACATTTCTATTTTGAAAAGTAAATGAAAAAATCTCAAAACAATTACAGATCTGATGTATTAGTTTATGCAAAAGAGCTCCCTTTTTTTCAAAGAGATTCTAAGAAACAGGTTAGCATCTCCCTTGAGCAATTCAAATGGGAAAATGTATGGCATTACGAAACCCTCGCTATTTTGAATACTAAGCTCTGATTATGCCCTTCACTCTTTTGAAGAGGAAAGACTTATTACAATACTAATTGTTCATTAAACTATAAAAGGATAATTTACTGGAAATAATGAGACATATAGGTAAGACTGGTCAAACTATGCAAGGTGTTAATTTACTGAAGCTATCTTTTCCTATTCATAATTTTTTTTCTGTAGCAGATAACAATTTCCATTCATTCATCTATCAGCTACTTGAAATCACTAAAATATCAAGGCAGATATTTCAGCTGAATCCAGAGACTCCAAATTATGCCTGGAAAGTATTGGAGAGCTCTTGACTGAAGGCAGAACCACTCTCAGAATGAGATATAAAGACTACACATTGATAAATATGAAGAGGAAATTCACGTCTTGCAATTCTGCAGCACTCTGTGCAAGTATTCTGTTTTAGCTATCATGGCTGCTAATAAATGTAGATTCTAGAATATTTGCATAAATTAAACACAAGAACAGCTGCAATACATCAAAAGCAATATATGAACTAGTTGAATCATCTGAATGAAAGCTGATGACATGTGCTTAACTGCATACAAGCCAAACTCTGCACTGACAAACAGGCGAACTCTATCGGTGTGAAAGGAAACAGAATTGAGTTTGCCAGAGCTTAATTAGACCCTGATCTTTTTGAAATATGAATAGGCTCCAGGTTGATTGCTGTGCAAATGGCAATGTTTAACTTTACATTTTCTGTGCTTATTTTAGAAATGTTTCTATTTCTTTCTGAATTAGAACAGATTCAGAGCTATCATAATAGATTAATAATCCACAGTTTCTCCCTTATAAGTACTTTATTCTCAACTGCTATCTTAAAGGTGTTCCCAGTGAACATATGCCATGTTTATACTCAGGCTAAGGTCATTTTACCTTATCACAGTTACATAAGGAGACATCTTATAAATGATAACTGGGATCAAAATATTTTATTTGAGTGTTACATATAAATGCATCAAACGTAGTGAGCTATTTAGACATACTGATATCGAAGGTCTTATCTTTGAGGATCATAAGCAGGTGTAAAATACATGCAAACCATACATTTCAGTGGGCCAAAATGTGCTGAGCAGAAAGTGTTGGCATTAAATAAAAACCAGAAAACACTTTCCATATCCTGGGACTGAGCAAGTTTAATGTTTCTCTGTTTTTTAACGCTGCTCTCACTATTACAATATTCTGGTACTCTGAGATGGAGAGTGCAACTGCAGAGAAAAGGAACTGTTACCCTCAATATTCAAGAGTTTTTCTAACTATTCTAAAATGATACTTACGTTGTTAATATTATTTAATCTCCAGATTTACTCCTTGTTATGGTCCTTGCTCTGACAGGAAAGGAAGAGCTATCGCAGACAAAAGTAAAGAAGGTGAAGCAAGGCTTTTCTGGAGGTGCTGCTCAGTTCTGGGTCAGTGGAATTCAGTATAAATATGCTGTTTGGCTCTGTTTTAAGGATTTTGAAAGCCCTGACTGCAGCTTAGATAAGGGATCTCCTACAGTTCCATGCAGCTGAATCACATATATGTATGTGATTCACACAGAGTGACTCCACCATGCAGGGGATGTATAGTTACCGTGTTCACGAGCAGTACAGCTGGGTGTTAAATTTGCTGTACCTGTGCAGATCTTATCCACACAAATGATGTATTTTGTAGTAATCCCTTTTCTGAAAGT
This sequence comes from Ibidorhyncha struthersii, assembly GCA_013398815.1. Classification (NCBI taxonomy): domain Eukaryota; kingdom Metazoa; phylum Chordata; class Aves; order Charadriiformes; family Charadriidae; genus Ibidorhyncha; species Ibidorhyncha struthersii. The sequence goes on from VZSZ01007439.1 coordinate 60,294, forward strand.
CTAAAAATTGCCTGACGTCTGGAAAAGCAGCTTGTTACTGAATAAAGGGGAGAAATCTGTGTATGTTAAATTTATATGCAAACTTGTGATTTGATCATATAATAATGGGAAGCACAAGTTATGTGGGGCATCTTGCTAAATTATTACTGACCAACAGGTCCATTCAAACATTAGGCCCACAGCACAAAATGAAAGGGATTAGCCTGCTCTAGATTGTCTTCTGACCCAGAAGATTTACCCAGAGACCACAAGAAATCCTCATATTGGTACGTTTTGGCCATAAGCCTTTGTCCATTGCGTAGAAGATGAGTTCTGAAAATACTTTTCCTAAATTTCCTAAATCAAAATTTCAGTGACAAAATAGAAGTCTCTCACGTGTTAGGCATGCTATGCCATTAACAGACAAAGAAGTAATTACTCTATCACAATTGCAGTAATAACACACCAGCTATCTCCTCAGCTATTTTAATCCAATGGGATTTAAGGGTTTTACTAATTTAGTGCATATATCCAGTACTGCCACATATACTGATGAGGATGCATTTCCTAACATTTCATTTCAAAGGTTGCTTCTACTGAAACACATCACATACAGCTTGACATCATAAACAGTAAGGGTTAAGGAAAAAAGCTGTCTGACTGTTTTCCAGTGGGTTTTATTTTGCTTTTCACTTTTATTTTACAGGCTGACGTAAAAAGGAGAACATAATTTAAGTAGCAAAGCCTTAATTAGATTTGTGCCATGTTACTCCTGAAGTTGTCCAAAATCTGCAAAGAAGCATGACAATAGTTGCTTTACTGATGCAACTTTAAATGCTGTTCTTCAAGCCAAAGACACAGATTTCGAATCACGTAGTAAGAGAACATGTACTAAAATGCAATCTAACCAATTTACTTGAATTGACAAAGAAAGACCTAATAGACCATAAAAAAAACTTACAAAAAAAAGTTTAAATATTCTTAGTATGCAAAGTTGTGCCTTTACCCTGAGTGGTTTTGGTTTGATTACATAACCATTTTAACTGTATTTTTAAAAACAAAATATTAGGATTAAAAAGCAGCCACAATTTGTAACTTGAAGCAGTATTTTCCATTGGTGTTAAAGCCTGTATTAAGCAAACACATTTCTATGCACTGTTTTAGTAAAATCAGTGGAGCATTGCACATCAATGATTTTTTGCCCAGCAGACATAATAAAACATAGGAGAATATAAAAATGGCCACTAACTAATCAAATAATTGGATCCTTCATGTGCTACATCTTGTTTATACCCTAGAGATAAAGAGTTGCACCCTCAGTATGTAATCAATATTCAATCAATTATCTTACTGGAGCAACTGTTTTCCAATTGACCGACATTAAAAATGCCCAAAACACAAATGAATAGCCTGTAGGACTTCCACTAAAGTAGTAACCTCTGATTCACAAGTGACAAAATGATGCAGTCATCCTTAAATTGAATAGAAAAGCCTAAACATCCACTGACGCCAACACAACAGACCAGCTGCACTTTTTCTAGCAAAATGCTTTCCATCATGTATCTTGTCCTGATTTCTGGTAATGTTACAAGTTCCATTTTGACATATTTTCTTCACCAGAGTTAAGTTTCGGTTGTGGTCTCATGGGCACAGTGTGTATGCAATTGCTTAAGTGTCAAAACAAACACGAGTCCCAGAGAACACACTTTTTTCCAACTAAAAAGATATATCTTGCTCTGTGTAACACTGCTCATGTGTGCATACATTCACAAACCATCACATCCTTTTTCGAGCAGTCTGCTTTATTCTCCTTCACCATCAAAACCATCATTTGTAAGCAACAAATGATCACAGCTGAATGCTTTTACTGAAAAAGAAGATATTTACTATGGCTATTAAAGTGCACTTCATTGATTTGTTTTAAAACAAGTCTTACAAAATACTAACGTAAGATTTGCTCACCTTTAATAATTTTTTTTTTTTACTTTAGTGAAAAGAACTAGATAAACACCACTGACGATTTTAGTTCTCCAGAAAACAGGTAAGTGTTAATAAGGGGGTTACCTTCCCCTCCCACAAACTCCTTTCACGTCACTGGGAGAGATCTTTAAGAATAAAACAATCCCAAAGTGGACAGTGGCACTACAAATACTTTAGACGTGGAACCAGCCTCCCCCTCTCTCTGCAGCCTTCCAGGGGCTATTTTCCTACATGGTGCATCTTTCTCAGGTCCCTCATTGATTGTGAGGTTTTGCTTACAGCTTTGCGCAGTGGCTACTACTATGCAATGATTTTTACACTGTTTTAAGCACTTTGGAAAATACAGTCTATGTTCAGAAGCCAACTTTGTGACTTTCAAATCACGTGTAGGTCTGAAACACTGCATCGTTCTCCCTCAAAATACCTTCAAAACCCATTAATTAAAAATGAGTCTGTGTGCCTATATATATGTATGCATGTACATATAGTTACACTTCTCACCTTTTAAAATCTCTCTCTCTGTATACATACATATTTAAAAATCAAAATAATCTCCAGACATGAAGCAGTGTATTTTCAAGGCTAAAGCCTATCTACCAAACAATAAATGTATTGCAAAGCCTTACACCAGCGTACTACCATTCTCCCACCTCTCAGAGGCTTTCCCTGGCAGATTAACACCTGAAATAACAAACCAATGAAACCCAGAGACCTGCCGTCATTTCTTGATTGGAAATCAAGTCTTCATGTCTACAGTAAAGAAAAAAATATATCGACCCCTCAGTTTGCTCCCAGGCTCAGGGCCAAGCTAGACTAATTCAAAATGCATAGTTCCTGAGTTACAGGTATGCACTTGGATCTACTTTGAAGCGAAATTTCTGTTTTACTTATTATTTGCTTCCCTACATATCGGAGGAGTCTTGGTGTGCTTCAGTCCCAATTCTGGCATAATTCAGTGAAAATTTTGACAGTCACTTTTCTGGAGCTAGTACATGAGTAATTGTGTCTCTTGTTACGCTAAGTACATTTTTTTTCAAAATATGAAATACAACTAAAACAAAAATGAGATGATCTCATGTTGAATAAGAAAGAAGTCGCTGACTTTTGTATACGCAATAGCTCAACAAAAAAAGCTTTTCCATATGCTGACATTGTATCTTGCTCCTGACAGGACATACTGCTATCTGAAATGTTTGCTGCCCAGCGTACTGCAGTTCCACAAGGTTTCTCCCTTCACGCGCCTGGAGAGCAGGCATCAGGTCAATTCTGCAAGGTATCGATCACCCTCAGTTTGCACTGTGATTAATGAAGTAAAAGCACAGCCCCCTGGAGAGGCAGGGTCATCATTTCATGTGAGGGACCACTCTGATGGACTTTATTATATTTTAAACCTCCATACACGTAACAACTATGTTTTGTCTTTGCTCACTCACTCATCAGCCGTCATGCATGGGTCATGGGCTTGACATTCTCCACTGCAATAAGGAAGATTTCTGGCATATCCTAGATTTCAGATGTCTTCTGTTCAGCGGCCTAGCTCTACTGCCTGGCAGTCATGTTTGCCAAACACACAACATTGCCATTACAAGGCATATCGCACCATCCACCTACAAACCCAAGCAGTCAAGGAAAGAAACGTAGCAGCCGGGTTACAGGTCGCAAAGGCATCACAGCCATGAAGGAGCTGGACACAATGAGAGATCCAAGCACTTGCACAGAACTGAGGGCTGAAGGAATATACACTCTCCGCAGCACTTGGGACTTAATTAAATTAGAAACTAAGAAAGTCAGTACGCAAACTAGAGACACTAAGATCACCGACATTTTACAGTTTGGGGAACTAATACAAAGGTAACCCTTTCTGGAAGAAAATGCTGGTGATGATAAATAACAGCTGGCCTGAATAAAAGGCACTAAAGTCAAGGCTCATTCCATTAAAAATAACAAAAATGGTGGAAAAAACAAAATATGCTTATGATTACAAATACAGTTACAAATATGCCCTTGTCAGAATTAAACCTACTGGTGTGTGGAACTATATATTTATTACAGGAAACAGTAAGTAATGGGTCATTAAAAGTTGGCCACTATCAACTTGTTTAGGAGAATTTATCAAGGAAAATTTGGGGATGGCTTTGAGATCAAAATGCTATCAATATGTTTAATGAAAGCAATTCTTTCTCCTCACCCAAATGAAATACTATGTGACAAAAATCTCTCCTATCTGTATTTTTTGCACAGAATTGACACCTAATCTTGGTACGAGCAGAGATAATGGTTATTTCCACTGAACTCATTGCGACTGCTCATATTTCTGCATCATAGTGTGGTGGCATCGTTGCAGCCCCTCTGATCCTGGCTCAGTAACCACTGGCCTGGGCAGCATATTGTCCTATGGCATCTATACTGCTTCCAGTACCCAAGCTAGTTGCATCCTCCCATGGAGACTGCCATATAGGTGTTCCACTGACAGCAACAATATCTGATGATTCATTACTTTGTTAATTTATGAGAACATATTTTCTTTTAACTACTAGATCTTGAATATGCAGAGTTATAATTTATTTGCTTATCATGTCTGTCTCAATAAAAATAAAGAAAAATAATAACCATTTCGAATATGGATTAAATTAAGCCTCTGAAAGCAGAATATATCTGCCTGGTTCTGTTCCAGAAAAGCCTACGCACTAACTTCACTGCAAAAATAATTTATTAAAAACTTTGGATGTGGAATGAGGAATAATTACTATAAGACAACAACAACAACAAGAAAAATAGTTTGATTTTTTAATGCAGCAGTTATTCTTCTTTTAGATCAATTTCATCCACTATTTCGCTAATTTCTGAGGTAATGTCTGTTTTGGTCTGTTTTGGTCAACATATGATTTTGAAGAATGTAATTTTTATTAACCCTCAACTTCTTTTAAACTTCCTGAATGCCCAGCAACTCCTATTAACACATTATACTAAATATATATTTTCTTAATAGGAATAATAATTGGACGACATAAGTATTACAAAGAACTCTGTGTAACTCTGTACCATACATTTTAATTTCCTAGAGACAAGGTTTACAGTCCTCAGTGGTCTCCTTTTTTATTCCAGATCTGTAATTACATTCACTGAAGTGGTTTAGTATTAGGCACAACATGTCTCGCAGAATTAGGGACTTCCAGCTGTAACTATCACTACACTTACAGGAGATTTTTTAAGTGAGGAAAAAGAATAAAACTTTTCTTATGCCTTACATAAGGTTACATGGTTTTGATTCAACCGTAAACTAAAATAAACCTTAAACATATCTTTCAAATCTAGCTCATTATGAATAATGGTTAAATTAGCACCATGTCTCAGGACAACTTACAGTTTTCTTCTGCTGATGTGTAAGAAATTTTGGCATAAAACAGAACTCTTAAGTTTAACCTCAAAGTTTAAATAGTTTGAGGGCCAAATTCTCTTCTCTGATATGTTATTCTAAATCTGAAGTAGATATGCTCAGGAGGCTAATTTGAACATACTGGTAAATTGAGAGCAATATTTATCTTAATTCCTTCATGCTTGAAAAATAACTAATCAAAACGTTTTAAAATGTCTTGCTGGTCTCCCAGCACAAAGACAAATTTCAGCCCACTACCCCTTGTAAGTTTAGATAGCTCATTTCTCCACTAACGTGGGGAATATATAAGAAAGAACAGTTAATGCAGACTTTTTTATTTCCTGAGACTTCTTTAAATCTAATTACATGGAAGCTATTTTGGTTCTGCCAAAAGTGTTTGGATAAAGGTAACAAAGAAAATCTGAAAAGAATTATGAACTATTCTAGTTCCCCCAACATGACATTCAAAAATAACCTGATGTCAAACCCTCTCTTTGTGAAAACACGTATCTGGGTTCTTCATTAAAAAAAAAAATGACCACAGTTACACATCAGAAACAAGGGATAGTTATGAAAAAGATTGCCCATTGAGGAGCTTTCATAACTAAGCTTAAAAACTTCATGAGACACAGTGCAAAAAAACACTCAAGCATAGAAACTTCATCGAGATCAAGCAAGTAAACGATGTCGTGAGAGAAAATTTAATCCCACTAGATATAATAATTCAAAGGAACAACTTGTATTTTTAGTGACATCCTACCAGAAATCCTAGTAAAAGATGAAGATTGCTTTTTTGTTAGTTGGAATACATTATCTCTTCTGAATATACTCTTCAGAGTAAATGCTCACTCTCATTAATCAGGTCACTACGAAAAACAGGGACAGATCTGTGTGAGAAAAGACTTTTGAACATGTAGGGATAAAAGAGATAAGAAGTTAAGACAGCTAAAGTGATGGTGAAACTGGTATCTTTATTGCATGTGTGGGTGTCCTTCTGGGTCCTACAAGATACATGATACAAATCCTCATATGGCAAAGAAGCACACGACACAGAATATATTCCGGATTAGTAAGCGTGGAAAAAAGACCTAAAGAGTCATTTCCAGGCAGCTCACAGCAGCTCACTGCCCCAACATGGCAGGGCAGGTTTGAGTGTCCATCCTGTTTCAGTGTTGTCGTGCCCCTGTGCCCCCCGATTAACCCACACGAAGTAGAGCACAAGTATTATTCCCATGAGAGAGCTCTAGTCCAGGACGTGCCCTTGCATCGCCTGCAAGCCACATTCAGATGGGGCATCACAGACCAACCACTCTTGCTTTTACATCTTATTTATATATCCATAACTGAGTGGTACATGTAGGACGTCTGACAGTTAGTGTCTCACCTTTCTTTCCCCAGCCTCACTGAAGACACCCTATGATGCTGTGCTTTTTCGTTATGGCCAGAGCTAAATGAGCAGGTCCCCACTGCAGTAAGAAGGAGGTCCCATCCCCTGTCAAACCTCACCCCTGGTCATGTGCACCAGCCACTTGCCTTGTGCTGCTCCTAAAATTCACCCGGTGGCACTCCAGGCCAGCTCTCCTCACTATGCAAACAGCTAACCAAGCCCCCAAATGAAAAAAAAATAAAATACAGGTGTTTGTGGAGGTGCTGCTCAGTGAGTTGAATTAGCTCATCATGCGGTTAGACTAAAGCTGGAACCAGTCCTGAGAGCGTGAGAAAGAGAAAAGAACAGGAGGAGAAGCATGTTTCAGCGCTCCTGCTATTCACCTTGTTGATAATACAGAGTAGCGTCCTCAGAAAAGAAAAAAACACGCAGAAATGATGCTTCTTGCATGCTCTGTTCTGTATATGGCACTCTGCTGGAGGCTTTGTCTTTCAAACAAAAGAAGCAATTGGGCTGCTCAACATTCTCTTAAATCAGACACTTGGGTTTGATTTTCAGCGCTAACAGAGAAGCCAAATATATAACTCTGGTTTTAAATGCTTGGCTGAGTACTCAGCTGAATGCAACACCTTTCCTGAGTGATGGGAAGATGAGCCATTCTCTTCAGCTGACACTCAGGTACTACCAGCCAGAGCAAAAAGCTGCTGTTAATGTGTTGATGACTTGTACGAAAAGCTTTGACACAGTTCTCTAATCCAAAAAAAAAAAACACACACCATCACAGCAGGTATTTGTTTGCATTCTTGCTGTTTGTTCTTAAAAAATTGAATTAATATGAAAACTTGACTATTATTTAAACTGTAGATCTGCCCTTTCTAGGCTGGAGAGAAAGGCACCTTTGTGGCTGCCTGTAGGACACTGGACCTACACCAGGGACAACTGGAGAACTTCTCTAAGGATCTTCAGCAGTTCCACCCCTTCTGTATACAATGCAGTTACTAAAGCTAACAATTAACAGAAAACAAAGCCTTATTATGTTTAATACTGATCAATTCAAGAAAACTCCCCTTCAAAGTTATATAAATATTATTAATTATGCTTTATATTTTATAGCTCAATACAATTATGTAATTACGAGTAAACATCTCAAATGGGAGATACTGTCCTCCACAATACTTTCTCCTCGAGCCACCTGACACTAGTAACTATTGCTCTCAAGTTTATACCTCATTCTCTCAAAAAGAAGACAAATGTAAGGCTTCATGTATTCTGCCTTAAGAAGACCCTTTCACATTTTTTCCTAGAAAAATGTACACTGAGGGTTTGCTCACAGCGCATAAAGAATTCAAGCCACAGTAAGTAATCAGTTCTGACCAGTCACGCTGATAACCAGCAGCATCTTCTCCTGTCAGCAAACAAATCTATGGCAATCTGGTTTGGGCTGGCTTTCCCTTAACTACCAGAGACCAAATGCTCTGAAAAAGCAAGAATATCTGGAAGTTCACTGAGACACTACAACCCCTTACTGATGGACCGCTCAGTACTTGGGGCAGACCACACTCAGCAGAAGCTTCCAATGCCAGAACATGAATTACTTTTTGCTTGATTTGTCTTTTTTCAGTCCAGTATCCTCAGACTGTGCAGCGATCTCACTGTGCAAGTGCCTCCCCTGTCAATCAGTTATTTGCCTACTAACTTCCGAACTTGTCACCTAACTCCAAGTTCTTCTGAAATGGGGTTTAATTTCCTTTAAAATAGGAACTGGACAGAGTAGAGCAACTCTACCAGTGTGACTTGGAGAGGGCTGCATCTCGACTTCACCTATTACCAGCCATCAGCCTCAAGGGCGCTCTCCAGGGACACAAATCCCCAAGAAACAAAACCTCCCTAATTTCCCTCATCTTGGTTTCTCTCCAGTAGGGTCTCTGGCAGGCAACAAGAGAAAAATGTTAGTGGGCTACAGCCACTTAGCGGGACAGTTCACTGTAATCTCCTTCTTGCTGAACTACACCATCCTAACTAACGCACACAAACCCCTCACGCAACAAAACTCCTCCACTCCAGTAGGAATTCTTCTGTGTGTTTCTGCATCAAAACTACCTGCGACAGAGGTGATCTGCTGCCCGGTGTCCTGGCCAAGCACAGTCTGCGAACATCACCAGACAGCTGTGCTTGGCCCTGAACTGCCCCCACTTGTCACGGCCAGGCCTGACCTGTGCTAGCACCAGAGAGATGGCTCCCTGCCCCAGCCTGAGCATCCTCCAGAAGGTGAAACAAGCCCCCATGCCCAGCACAACCCGGATCTCCCGCACCTGCCCCAGCAAACCTACAAAAATGCATCGCATGGGAACCAGTCAAGTTGAAGAGGAAGTTTAAACGAGTACGTTCAGACATCTGTCTCTCAGAACAGTCATTTCTCCTCTTCGTGCATTTAAATCAGAGGAGCCATCCTAAGTTTGGGGAGAAACCGGGCTTCCTTCAGACCTGGCTATGCTGTAATGCAGGGAAGTCGGGAGGCTTGGTCAGAGAGGCTGTAGATCAACTGCGGCCGCAACCGACCTCCCAGCAGAAGGTGCTAAAGCCCGAGTGACCCTCTCCTCCCTTCTGTCCCGGATACGCTCCCACGGCTGAGCTCCGGCCGGGGAGCAGGACCGGCGCATCGCGCTGCTCCCCGTCCACGTCCCCTGGGGTGCCGGGTCCCTCACGGCAGCGGGGCCGGGCTGCGCTGCCCTCAGCGGGGCTCGACCCCAGCAAAGGCAGAAACCTCCCCGGGGGCTGCCGCCTCGGAGATGGGGAGCGCACCCCGCGCTCCGCTCTCCTCTCGCCCCCTCCCGCGGGCTGCCCCGGCGGAGGCGCCGTCGGGCTTGGACGCTGGAGGAGGCGGCAGGGACGGGGAGCGGGAGGG